>WNGS01162866.1:37388-90108 GCA_020271785.1 Procambarus virginalis
TAATCACTAAACTATAAGTGTGATGAGGACCATAAGAGTCCTTAAATTGATTCAGTTGCATTGAGGGAGTCCCATGACCAACGTGGATTAGGACCAGGTGAAGCAAGTCTGAGAGGAGACCATAAAGTACTCTTTATCACCTTGCTCCTAGGCCCTAGACGTTGCTCTCGTATTTTGCTGGATTCCGAACGCTTGTGAAGCGTCTGCCAAATGCACTTGATGACGTTGCACGCATTTGCAATCTGGATTCAAAGTGAAAACCCCACACCAACAAATGCAAAATGCCCAAACTGCAGGGAAAATAATAACTGCCGAAACAATATGTCCAAAAGGGTTAAAGGAATCCAAGCCTTTGGATCTACCCAGCAACCCGAAGTCACAAATCTACGACAACAAACTACCAGACCCTCAGTTAAAAGCCAAATAAAATACTACTCGTCAAATGCGAATCTATGAAAATAAAAATCAGCAACAGTCTAGAGCACCAATTCCTTCTTGTTTTTATAACAGGACCTCTAAGAACTGGAGAAAGACCAGCACTCCACAAGGCAAAAAGAATCGCACAGATATGGTCATCAAAATTAATTCACCTGTTATTGCCTCCTGAATATATCAAGTACAAATGATGACCTCTACATCATCATATGCTCCAGTAGCAAAGGCACTACGATGACCAGACCACACACTAGAAGTTGAAGGGACGACGACGTTTCGGTCCGTCCTGGACCATTCTCAAGTCGCTTGTGATGAGGAGGTAGAGAACGGGAAATAAATAGGCAAGAGAGAGGTGAGGAGGAAAGTAAGGTGTAGAGAATAGTAGTAATAATGAGAACTGCAGAAGGCCTATTGGCCCATACGAGGCAGCTCCCATTATAACCACCGAAGGAAAGGTAATAGGAATAAGCAGAGGATAGCAAGGGAGCGTAGGAGAAGACAATGAACAGAAAAAGGGGAGAAGAGAGAAAGAAAAGGAAAGAGAAAGCAAGATAAATGGAAGGGGTAAGCTTATGTTAAGTCACGTTTGTTAGAAAGATTAGAGCATTTGAGTATGTACTGGGAAAGGGAAGAGTCCACAGCAACAAAGCCAGGACTCAAGTTCATGTTCACCAACATGAACTTGAGTCCTGGCTTTGTTGCTGTGGACTCTTCCCTTTCACAGTACATACTCAAATGCTCTAATCTTTCTAACAAACGTGACTTAACATAAGCTTACCCCTTCCATTTATCTTGCTTTCTCTTTCCTTTTCTTTCTCTCTTCTCCCCTTTTTCTGTTCATTGTCTTCTCCTACGCTCCCTTGCTATCCTCTGCTTATTCCTATTACCTTTCCTTCGGTGGTTATAATGGGAGCTGCCTCGTATGGGCCAATAGGCCTTCTGCAGTTCTCATTATTACTACTATTCTCTACACCTTACTTTCCTCCTCACCTCTCTCTTGCCTATTTATTTCCCGTTCTCTACCTCCTCATCACAAGCGACTTGAGAATGGTCCAGGACGGACCGAAACGTCGTCGTCCCTTCAACTTCTAGTGTGTGGTCTGGTCAACATACTTCAGCCACGTTATTGTGACTCTTCGCCTGCAAAGGCACTACGACTAAACTCCAAGTCTCCCCACCTACCAAGACAAAGAAAGGCAGCCAAAGGTGTATCAAGTGGCTACTGTTCCATTGGTTATTACCTCCCTAACAGAGACCATCAGCAAGGTGCTTGACAAAATATTCCAAGCACTGCAACTGACCAACCCTAAGTCAAGGAAGTTAATGTTAACAGGTAAAAAAAATCTACTGAACTTATTTCCTCCACACTTCAACAAGCCCTACCGGAAAATGTCTACGAATTCGAAGGTGGTGACGAAACTTAATTGTTTCAGCGACCAATGGCAGTTTCCACTCCAGCAAAGACAAGCCGTCGAGGAAATAAGCAGATTAGAAGCCACAACGAACTCAATGGATTCAACTAAACCAGAATAATGGCCAATAACGACAATCTCAAGATTATACAACGGAATATTCAAGGATTAGAAAACAAAGCACAAACACGGAGCAGTGCTTCTCGATGACAACACTGATCTTTTTTTTACTTCAAGAAATACTTCCAGGACTGAAAGAAGTATTAATATCCCAGGATATCGGGGTTTCCACTGCCCAATTGCTCGAGGTGGTACCAGAGGCTTTTCAAAACTAGTAAGAAATCATATCAATGTCACGGGAATCACAGATCTGTCTGACTGTGGTGAGGACGTCGAAATTATGGAAGTTAATATCACAATGAAAAACTCTGTTGTCCATCTTCAATGTATACAGGGGTTATAGGGAACAATATGGATCTCTGCAATCTTTGAAATAGCAGTCACCATACCTATCATATCTGGTGACTTCAACGCTCTTGGAGAGTTACTACCTAACTGACCAAGAACCGACGCCAACAGAAAACTTTTGTTATATATACAAGTTATTTATATAAAGCCACCAGCACGCATAGCGTTTTGGGCAAGTCCTTAATTCTACTTTTCCCTGGAATACAACCAGCCAAATCGTTTGTTTCACCCTTTCACTGTTGGATGAACAGAGGCTATGGTTAAGGATTGACGGTAAGTAAACTTCCCTGGCCAGGATACGAACCCCATCCAAAGCACTCGCAAAACGCCATGTGAGCGTGTAACCACTTCGTCATGGGGACTGCTTAAATTTTAACATGTTTAACACATTTTGAATGAAGTGCCTGAAGTCAGTCTAACAGAATCAACCCATATTGGTGAGGGGAAGCTGGACCTCACATTTGTGTCCACCAGTATTCATGAGTTGTGTCATTGGTTAGTTGCCCATGTACTAACTAGTGACCACTTTGCGACAAAAACTGTTATTAACATAGCACTACCTCCCAGACCTTCAGCTCCCGAGCCCGGATTGGATTTTATCAAAGCAGATTGGACGAATTTTCAGGAATCTCTTGAAATTTGGCACCACAACTACACTCCTCCTGACAATATTGATGAGATTGAGAAAGATTTAGTAAATGCAATACACAGCAGCAAATCACTCCATCCCCAAGAAGTAAACAATTACCCAACAACAACAAGACCAATGGTATTACTGTGATGGGATCAAAAAACTACTTAATAGACTAAATTGGGCAACAACCAATTTCAGAGGACGTTGAACCGAATCTGATATAGGACTTCTTAAAAGCTGTCTGATATCATGTGCATGAAGAAACGCACATAATCAGAGAAAAGTGGTGCACCAAGTTAAATCAGCATACATCTTAGAACATCTAGAGGCAGATGAACAAGGTCAAAGGAAAATCGCCGCCTGCTCCTCCCCATCATTGCAAATCCCAATCAAGAAGAAGAAAGATTAGCAAATCTATTTGCTTCAAGAACCAGTTCCACTCAAGTTCCACAAGCAACTCTGACTCACAAAGAATGCAAGTGGCCCGGTGGATAAAAAGAGACCATGTTTTACCTTTGCCTGACGAACTAGACCAACCTTTCAATCTGAAAGAACTCTGAAGAGCTACAAAGGAAACTAAAAACACAGCTCCAGCCGAGGACAAAATCTCAACATGCTACACTACATCTGTTCACAACATGCTAGCCTGGCTAAGAGAAGTGTGAAAAAAAAACTTTTTGAATTTCAAGAATATGAGCAACAAGAACTATACCACTCACTCGAAATACTGCAATTATAGTTCCGTTTCCAAAACCCAAAGACTCGGGAAATCCAAAACCCATCTTATTAATTAACTAGCTGTCTGGCCAAATCTGCGAAAAGAATGGTTCTTAGTCAAATTGAATGGAAAAACCAAACCACTGCACGAAAATATGTTTGTTTACAGAAAATATGGGGGGGGGGGACTACAGAATGCTTTACCTCCTACATATAGCTATATGATGCAAGCTAGATAGTGTTTAGATTGCAAAGTCGGATCGCGAAAGGGATCTGGGAGTTATGATTAGTAAGAATTTAAAACCAGAAAATCAATGCATAAATGTTCATAAGACAAATTGGACAGATTTATTAATCGAAGCGTTAGTAATAAGACACCCGGTGGTGTTCTGTAGCTATATCTTGCTCTGGTTAGGCCCCATTCAGATTATGCAGTTCAGTTTTGGTCGCCATATTATAGAATGGATATAATATTCACTAGAACGCATCCAGCATAGGATGACAGTTAATCCTCCCATATTAGAAACCTATCATGTGAAGAAAGATTGACAAAGCCTAAATTACATTCTCTAGAAAAGCGAAGAATTAGGGGGTGGCATGATAGAGGTGTATAAGTGGATGATTGGACATAAAGGTAATATTAATGGGGTACACATCACAATAGCATGATACATCATGCTATTGTGAATCTACAATGACCGTGATGAGGGTTTGAACTTACGTCCTGGATGATTACAGATGTGTCTTATTTGATTGCACCACGAAATGGTTAAAAGAATTGCAACCGGGCCCTCAAGGAACCCGCAGCCTCTAAGACACAAACCAAGGTTTTACACTCCCCCCCCCCCTCATGCACCCGGGCTCTTTCAAAAAGCTGTTCTACTTCCTTGCCCTTACTTCAGTACACTCCCAGTATTGAAGTACCACTCAACCGGGAGGCAGTAGCTCACCCCGGTTGCAATTCTTTTAACAATGTCGTGGCGCAATCAACAAAGGCACATCTGGGATCATTTCGGACATAAGTTCGAAACCTCATCACGGCCCCTGTGGATTTGCTCATTAATAAGGTGTTAAAAGTATCAACACAAGACAGATCACGAAACTGAGTATATATTGGCTAAGTTTAGAATCAGAAGAGGGTAAATACGGGTTCGGTAAAAGGGCTGTTGATTTGTGAAACCAATTACAGTTTAACGTAATAGAAGTACGAGCCCTCAAATGTTTCAAGCAACGGTTAGACATATATATATGAGATTGGGTGCTGCTGCTTCGTATGGGATAATGGGCCTTCTGCAGTTACCCTTATTTGTATGTTCTTACGTTAAATTACATTCCCAGAAAAGTGAAGAGTTAGGGGGAAAATGAATGAAGTGTATGTTGATGAATCGGCATAATAAATGGGATAGTAATGAGGTATTGAATATATCAAAATAAAACAGAACACGAAACAATGGTTATAAATTGGTTAAGTTTAGATTTAGGAAAGACCTGGGTTAATTACTGCTTCGGTTGCAGGTTGTCGATTTGTGTTATCAATAATCGGGTAACATTATGGACGTAGGATTCCTTTATTGTTTCAAGTGTCGATTAGACATATATGAAAGTTTTGGTGGATATAAATATGACCTGTCACGTATGGGCCAATCCAGGCATTCTGCAGTTTCCTTGATTCTTATGTTTTATACAGATGGATAAATGAGTATACAGAGGTATTAATGGTATTAAATACATCAGTACCAACTAGAACCCGAAACAATGTATATAAATTGGAAAAGATAGATGCATGAAAATCATAGGGAAATACTGGTTTAGAAATAGGGTGTTCAAAAGATTAAAGAAATTCCTAATAACATAATAGATGTTGATTCATACATTTATTTCTAATTCCTATTTACCTCATAATACAATCCAGCGATTCGATGTCCATTATGGTAATTTTTTCCAGAACTCTACCACCATATTTCTAAACCAAAATTTATCCATGTATTTCCTAAATCTATATTTATCCAATGTACTAACTGCTCATATATTTACAGTTTTATTTATATTCCTTTTGTTATACCCTTTCAATAATTTGTATACTTTAATCATGTTTAATCTTACTCTCGCAAGACCAATTACACCTGTACCCTCCCGTAGCCAATATAAGCTTCGAGTTGAAGCATAACCTCACTACTACCCGTTGAGGGTGTGGACACAATGCGACCCAAACGTCTAAAGGTTAGAGCTGCCCTCCCCCCCCCCCCTTAACGGCCATGCTTTCGGGAGAAACTATTCTCAAAGTCCTGAAGGACATTACCGGTATCACACCCACTGACATTAGTCAGGAAGGTGATTTCCTGCTCTTTTAATGTGAGGATGAGCTAGAAAAACTCTTGACCAACTATGCCATACTTAGCAAGGAGCACCACCTACATCCTCACTTCCCACGTCAGTTCCTGGCCATAAGAACGGTTTTTACCAGCAGGACCAGCCAGTGGATCGCTGACCGACCGCAACAATATTATGGACAATATCGAGGACGAAAATCCGAACCTGGGTGTATTCATCCTAGAGTTCTGCAGCACCGACAAATCATCAATGAAGATTACTTTCTCCACCATAGCTGCAGCCAACCAGGCTGCCACACAAGGTTTTTACTGCTGCTTCTTACAAATACCACCCCACCAAGTAAAAATGAACGATACCATGAGATCCAGCAGTGCTTCAACTGCTACGAGCTCTCCTACCTCTGCTGACAACAGGTGTCATCACCCTGTCCATAAGTGCAGCCAGTGTGCACTGGACCATCACTACTCCATATGTAAGGCAACAACCCAACGCTGCTTGCTCTGTGATGGCAATCACCCTGCAATTTCCTACTGCTGGCCTTGCAGACAGGAAAGCCTCAAGACCCAGATTGAAGCCAAGAGCAACACCCCTTCTATCTCCGCGACCAGAGCCCCAAGCGTTCAACCCATTACCTCAGCTCCCACTAATCGACCAGAAGACTTTCCGGTCTTGACAAAAAAGTGGCTCCTCCCACCGAGCGCCCCAGCTTTCACAATGGGGACCCAAAGCCCCACAGGCTCCTTCACATCCCCCTGCATCAAGTGCAGGCATTATTCATGGTCTTATTAAACAGGCGGAGAGGCTAGACGGACCAAACCAGCAGCGTTTTGTCAGTGAACTAAACGCATTATAAATAGCAAGTATGTAATTATCAAAAAGAAGGCACCAAACCGGGAAGGTTATGTAGCACCATCCAATGTGTGGGATAATCAGAGGGCGCTAAATATCACCAAGGACGCCAATACGAGAACAGAAACGCATAAGGCGAACGATATCAAAAGTATCCTAGTCACTGAGAATACAAGCGACCGAGGGAGACGGTCGGAAAACAAGACACGCTCGTTTCGGAAGTCAGGACACTCAACAAGGATATGCACGACAGTAAGAGGGACAATGCAATTAGGACAATAAGGAGCAGGGCGGTGCTCCATCAAGTGACCATGAGTTAAGCGAGTATGGCCAATACGCTACCTCGCCAGAGCTGGTTACCATGGCAGGAGGACGGCGACGGGAACACAACCTTTAAGAGAACGTAGTTTGTTACCGGTAACTGACGACCAACAAACCTGCCAACGGGTAAGGAGGGAGGAATGGATAACCGGGAAAAAGTCGGAATAAGGAATGCCTTTACGAGAGATGGGACAAGAGCGGACAGCTTCCCAGGCGGAAGCACGCTCATTTAAAGACACCAAAATATGGCTGGGAACCCAACAAAACTCAACCGACTTAAATTTACTGTGAACAAGAAACAGCCAATGTTGGATCTCGACAACCACTGGATGAACCAGAATAAAGGACCTGAGAGCCATGAGAGGACTACGGGAGTCAACAACCACAAAGGAAGATTGACAACGGACATCTGTTGTACTGCGGCACTTGCCGAAACCAAATTGAGAAGGGGAGAGGAGGTGATGGTGTTCCAGGAACCACATCAGACGAACGTTAACCATACGTTCAAAGAGTTTGCAGACAACTTGTGAGGGCAATAGGGCGAAAGTCCTTAGGGGATGTTCCCAGAGACCCTGGTTTGCGAACAGGGAAGACAATGGCATCGAGCCAGTCCTCAGGGACTGACGACGACTTCCAGATCCGATTATACAGACTCGGTAAATACCGAGACGTGCACAGAGGGAGATGGCAAAGCATCTCAATGAATGCCATCGGAGCCCGCCGCCGTAGAACCGCAGAGGGCCAGGGCAGAACAAAGTTCAGAGAGAGAAGGGATCGTTATAGGGAAGTCGAAGACGAGTGTAGAAATCTAAAGGACGTGATTCAAGGACAGGTGTACGAAGAAGGAAAGATTAGGGAAGATGAAGACCAGAGCTAACAGAAAAGTGGGAACCCAGTTCGGTAGCGACCTGCAACGGGTCCGCCACAAGAGTACCACGGAGGTGAAGGACCAATGAAACATCTGGAACGAACTTGCCAGCTATCTTGTGGATACGCTTCCAGATCTGTGGCAGAGGACTTTCGGATGTAATGGTGGAGACATAAGGTGCCCAACATTCACGTTTAGCCATATGGATGGCCCTACGGGCCACCGCACTCCCTTTCCAAAAGAAAAGAAAAGAATTGGCTGTCCGAAACGGCGGTGTCTCTTCCAGGCTGTACGCTTACAGCGAACAGCCCGAGCAGTTTGCATTTCACCAGGGAACACACTTCCATGGACCCCGAGAGGAAGAGCGAAGAATAGAGTGGAGGGCAGCGTCGAAAACTGTCATGAAAAGGGAGGAGAAAGCGAAGGAGAGGTAGAAGGGAGAGGTCAGCGAGAACAGCAGTGAGGGTAAAGAGGTCCCAGTCTGCTTTAGCAAACTGCCACCTAAGGAAGGAGAGGGGAGGGCGAAAAGAGAAAAAGGTAACAAGGATGGGGAAATGGTCACTGCCATGGAGGTCACCAAGAACCTGCCACGTGAAATCCAAGTAAAGAGAAGATGAGCAAAGAGAAAGATCAAGACAGGAAAGGGTGAGTGTCCGAGACTCCAAATGCATGGGCTCACCAGAATTCAGAAGATACAGGGAAGAAGAGAGGGTAAACGGCTCAAGTAGGCGACCTCGGGTGTTGGTCATTACATCACACTAAAGGGAATGACAATTGAAATCACCCAGCTGGAGCACAGGCTCCGGCAAAGAGTCCAATAGGTGTTTCAGACCAGAAAGAGAAAGCGGGACACTCCGGGGAGATAAATGGAACAAACTTTGTACCATTTCCCCACAAAGATACGAGCAGCAGAACAATGGAGAGGCAAAGGAATAAGTAAGGGGACAAAGGGAACATCAGAGCGAATCAAGAAAGCTAGGTTAAGTTAAGAAGAGAGTTAGGAGCCACAGCAACAGCTTGGGGGGGTGGGGGAAGAGAAAGGAATAGCCACGAAAGCGACCAGGACGAACACCAAGCATCGGCTTGGTGTATAAAAGCGTAGCGTGTGGACGGACATTTAAAAACGCTAATCAGTATCACCAAAGCATTAGGTGGTGTAGGAGATTCGTAGTATGGGCCGATGAAATCAGATTCTCTGTATAGTTTGGTAATCTTAGGAAAATAGAGAAACTTAATAAACTAAGCATTTATATTTATACCGTAACCTGTAAGTAATCGATACTATCTTAGTTTAGCTAGAAAAAGCCAAGAAAAGTATGCTGATAAAGTCCCTTTGTTATTATTGGAAGGCAAGCATTTCTGTCTGTTCAAAGATTTCCATAAATTTGTAAAGAGCATTAACAATAATCAGCATAGAAACACTAACTTTTATAAATTCTGTCATATGCTTATTGCACGCTCCCCAGATGAGATTCAGGCTCACGAAGACTCGAGCACTGTATCCCAAGTATTTTCATTCTATAATCCTAATGAGAAAATAATATTTAAAAATTACAAGAGAACCTATAGTCCGACTCTCACTGGCTACTATGACTTCGGATGTCTTAGACCGTCAAAATCCTCAAGGAATGGTTGAAAGTAAGCATAAACCAATTTCTTATGCTTACACGATTTTAGACAATTAATTGTCTTAAAAACCTATTCATACGTAGGTCCAGACGCTGTTAATCATTTTATTACCGCGCTAGAAGTCTTATGGAAACCTATTTATGCTCAGCTCCCCAACTTCCCTAAAAACTTATCTAGAGAGCAGGGAAAGGATGTTTCAAAGGCAAAATACGTATCAGTTGTGACATCAAAATTTCAAGAATAGGAAAGATTAACATAGGCACCATGATCATACTAGACAAGAAAATAATTGTTAGTAGGCATCCGTCAATCCCGTGGGGTTATGGAGTTGTGCCCTGGGTGTCTAGTTGTTGTATTCCTCTCCAGGGCACAGGCCTGGGCAGTAATTATGGAGGATCAGCTGTTGCCCATGCAGCAGATCCACCCTCTCCACGCCACCGATGTGATCCAAGGGAAGGGCAGGAGCCGATACGCTTGGCACCAGTGTCGTCGCAGGAGTTGCCAGAATGTAGCTGTAAACAGCTGCAAACTGCCTTAGGGACTCCGACTCCGGATTTTTCCTCAGGGTTGACTCCCGAAGTCTTTCCCATGAGTGGGTTTAGCCACAAGACAGCAGAGGTTTGAATTCGGGGTTTTCCTTCCCCTAGATGGGCTGCCTTTCCAGGCTAACGAGTCCCATCTGCCCGAAGCAACTGGTTTTAAGGCGCCAGAGACCCGCCTTCGTCCCTTCATATTCATAGGTGCATATTGTGGTTGCAATTTACAATGTAAAAATGCTTGTATATACTTGACCACATTTTCCTATAATGCAGCCTATGATCTCTGAATTATACTTAAAGAACTGCCTAAAGATCCTCACCGCGATGTAGAAATTCTATCCAAGGAAGGTTTAAAATTGTTGCAAGTCATTATAGGTAATCTTAAATTCCTAGATAATCTAGCTCTCCTTAACGGGTCATTAGGAACCTTAGCAAAAGAGCACGTTAATAGCAAGAAACCCAACATGTTTACTGAACACATTAAGCAGCGTATCCGATGAGGCTAAATCTTTTAATAAAAGGTAAACAATGCCTATGTTACGATTACATTTCTTCCATGGATGTATTAGACGAACCTCGGCTACCTTCTCGAGGTAAGTTTTACAATGTTTAACTTTACGCTCCTCTATCTGAAGAAGATTACAACCAAGCTCTTAAAGTATTTAATTTAGGTAACTGTACAAACATCAAGAATTACCGCTTGTTATATTTAAAAGTTGATGTAGGAATGTTAGTTGATATATTTACACTTTGGCGCACATCATTGAAAGAAATTTATGAACTAGATATTGTTTTCTATGTATCACTGCCTAGTTACGCTTGGGACGTGTTCCTATTTAAATCTAAAGCTGTACTTCACTGTGTATGATCGGAATGTATATGACTTGAGAAATATTAGTGTGGTTAACATCTTCAATACGTAGACAGGACAAGAGAGGAATGCAAAGCAAGGAGTGCGCGCCTATCTGCTCCCCAAGAAGTATGGGACAATACTCTAAGGAGGGTAAGGGCCTTAGAGCACTCAACACGGAGGAGAGAGATATGGAGAGACCAAGACAAACGAGTGTCAAGGAATAACCCCAAAAGCTTCGCGGAATCCTTGTACTCAAGAAGATGACCAAAAAGTGACAAAGAGGGACGAAGAACGACCTGTTTCCGAGTAAAAGACATGGCACAAGTCTTAGAAGTAGAGAACTTGAAGCCATGATCGGTGGCCCAAGATGACACGGCATCAATCGCAAGTTGAAGCCGGCGCTGAAGGAGATGTGAATCACCCTGACAGCAAAGGGTAAGATCATCGACAGAGAGAGCGGAGAAGACACCTGAAGGAAAAGAGGAAAGAAGACCATTGAGGGCAACCAGAAAAAAAGAGTAGTGCTCAGAACACTACCCTGGAGAACACCTTCGTATTGCTGAAAAGAGGCAGTGAGAGCGGTACCAAGGCGCACCTGAAAGGAACGACGAGAGACGAAGCTGCGGAGAAAGAGAGGGAGATGACCACGAAGGCCAAAAGAATGAAGCTGGGATTGAATATGATATCGCCAAGTGGTGTCGTAAGCCTTTTCCAGGTCAAAAAGGACGGCAACAACGGAGGTCCTCGCAGCAAAAGCAGTACGAATATAGACCTCCAAGTTCACCAGAACATCTGTTGCGCTGCCGCACTTGCGGAAACCAAATTGAGAAGGGGAGAGGAGGCGATGGTGTTCCAGGAACCACATTAGACGAACGTTATTCATACGTTTAAAGAGTTTGCAGACAACTTGTGAGGGCAATAGGGCGAAAGTCCTTAGGGGAAGTTCCCAGAGACCCTGGTTTGCGAACAGGGAGGATAACGGCATCGAGCCAGTCCTCAGGGACTGACGACGACTCCCAGATCCGATTATACAGACTTGGTAAATACTGAGACGTGCACGGAGGGAGATGGCGAAGCATCTCATAACGAATACCACCGGAGCCTGCCGCCATAGAACCGCAGAGGGCCAGGTCAGAACGAAGTTCATTGAGAGAGAAGGGATCATTATGGGGAAGACGAGTGCAGAAATCTAAAGGACGAGACTCAAGGACAGGTTTACGAAGAAGGAAAGATTGGGAAAGATGAAGACCAGAGCTAACAGAAGAAAAGTGAGAACCCAGTTCGGTAGCAACCGGCAACGGGTCCGCCACAAGAGTACCACGGAGGTGAAGGACCAGGGAAACATCGGGAACGAACTTACCAGCTATCTTGCGGATACGCTTCCGGATCTGTGGCAGGGGAGATTCGGACGTAATTGTGGAGACATAAGAAGCCCAACATTCACGTTTAGCTGTACGGATGGCACTACGGGCCACTGCACTCGCTTTCCGAAAGAAAAGAATCGGTCGTCTGCCGACGGCAGTGCTTCTTCCAGGCTGCACGCTTACAGAAAACAGCCCAAGCACAGTCCGCATTCCACCAGGGAATGCACTTCTGTGGACCCCGAGAGGAAGGGCGTGGAATAGAGCGGAGAGCAGCGTCGAAGACAGTTTCATGAAAAAGGAGGAGAGCGTGAGGGAGAGGTCAGAGAGAGCAGCACTGAGGGTAAATAGGTTCCAGTCCGCTTTAGCAAACTGCCACCTAGGAAGAGAGAGGGAAGGGCGAAAAGAAAAAGGAAACAAGGATAGGGAAATGATCACTGCCATGGAGGTCATCAAGAACCTGCCACGTGAAATCTAAGTAAAAAGAAGAGCAGAGAGAAAGATCAAGACAGGAAAGGGTGCGAGTCCGAGAGACCAAATGAGTGGGCTCACCAGAATTCAGAAGAGACAGGGAAGAAGAGAGGAGAAACGGCTCAAGAAGGCGACCCGGGTATTNTTTTATATCTATATATTTTTATATCTATATATTTTTATATCTATATATTTTTATATCTATATATTTTATATCTATATATTTTTATATATATATATTTTTATATAATATATTTTTTATATATATATTTTTATATTATATATTTTTATATATATATAATTTTTATATTATTATTATATATATATATATTTTTATATATATATATTTATATCTATTATTTTATATATCTATATTTATATATATATATATTTTATTATATATTTATATATATATTTAATATATATTTATATATATTTTATATATATATTTATATATATATTTATATATATATTTATATATAATTATTATAATTTATATATATATTTATATATTTATATATTATATATTTATATATTTATATATAATATTAATATATATATATATATATATATATATTTCTATATTTATATATATATATATTTATATATATATTATATATTTATATATATATATATTTATATATATATTTATATTTATATATATATATATATATTTATATATATATTTTATATATTTATTTATATTTATATATTTATATATAAATAAATATATATACATATACACACACACACCTAGAAGGGGTACCACCTCTGGTGCAAGTGTAGGGACCCATAGCCTCGGAGAAGAAAATAAAGAGTACTCAGAGAAGACCTTGTGGATCCTCACTGAACACTTTGATATTTTCTTCTACCACCCCTATTCTTCTGAAGATGTATTAATATACGAAAGTACTTAAGGAAATTCCCGTTTCATTTTTCCTCCGTGGTCTGACATATTATATATATATATATATATATATATATATATATATATATATATATATATATATATATATATATATATATATATATATAAAACACAGACGTATTGACGGCCAATTTATATATAATAATCTCATTTCAGTTCATGGTTCTACTTCCTGCCTCTATTGTCGTTGGTCCATTAATCAGGAACCTCCCACGGAAATCTGAAACGTCATTTAACCTCCGCCCAAACGCTGTCGCATTATAAATAACCGTACGTTTTCACCTTATTTTTTTCGTAATTTTAAAAGTAAATAATTGTATATTTTAACACGTGCATAAAACAAGTAATATGTACTCATACAGAAAATGTTTCCATTACAGGAGTTCCTATTCGTGATCAAGAAAATCTCGTACTTGGTGGAATCAACAACCCAGCTCGTAAGTATTATTACTTATTTACTTATGTTTCAAAACAGTTTCCTCTTAATGTTTATCCATTCCTAATATTATATTACAGAATCGCCCCTGGATTCAACCCAACCCTCTAAGTGGAGCACGCCTGTACACAGTCAACGCTAGCTTTCTCAGGACCAAGAAGATACACTAGATGGTAACCTGCAGTCATCCTCAGACGAAGAAGACAATCAACCACCTGTTCATGATATATCATCGTCCGATGAAGAAGAAGTCAATGCTCCAGATTCACCTGAGGTAGATAACGTAGTTCAAGTTGTTCCCCGAGTCTTAGAAGTTGTTCACCATTTTGAAAGTGCTTTCTCTAGACATTCTCCATTCCCGGTCATTTAGATGCCAACCCCATTGTTTACGTAAACACATATAGGGAATATTTTATAGAATACATAGACGATCAGTTCAGAGAAATACAGGAAGAATTCCCTCCCTCATTTCATATTTAACCTGACAAGCTTAATTTTGCAAAAATTTAATCCTGCCGACGATCAATTAGAAATATTAGACGAAGTGTTTTCAATTAGGGGCGAAACCCAGACTGTTACCCAGGAAGAGGTAGAGGTTCTTGTTAATTTTTGGGTCTACGAAATGACCGCTAAAATCTACGATTGCCTTAAAAATGTCCAATCCTCAAGTGCAGGAATTCATTCCATGTCAGGCTTCGCCATTAATTTCTCTTATATTCGTCACCCGATGCATCTCTGATCTTGCGTACCTTATTCTGCTAAATTAAGAAGGAAAGATTCTGTATTTACCCCTATAGTGAAGGAGACGAGTGTTTGTTGCAGTGCTTAGCCGCGTATAAAAGCGTAGCGTGTGGACGGACATTTAAAAACGCTAATCAGTATCACCAAAGCATTAGGTGGTGTAGGAGATTCGTAGTATGGGCCGATGAAATCAGATTCTCTGTATAGTTTGGTAATCTTAGGAAAATAGAGAAACTTAATAAACTAAGCATTTATATTTATACCGTAACTTGTAAGTAATCGATACTATCTTAGTTTAGCTAGAAAAAGCCAAGAAAAGTATGCTGATAAAGTCCCTTTGTTATTATTGGAAGGCAAGCATTTCTGTCTGTTCAAAGATTTCCATAAATTTGTAAAGAGCATTAACAATAATCAGCATAGAAACACTAACTTTTATAAATTCTGTCATATGCTTATTGCACGCTCCCCAGATGAGATTCAGGCTCACGAAGAGTCGTGCACTGTATCCCAAGTATTTTCATTCTATAATCCTAATGAGAAAATAATATTTAAAAATTACAAGAGAACCTATAGTCCGACTCTCACTGGCTACTATGACTTCGGATGTCTTAGACCGTCAAAATCCTCAAGGAATGGATGAAAGTAAGCATAAACCAATTTCTTATGCTTACACGATTTTAGACAATTAATTGTCTTAAAAACCTATTCATACGTAGGTCCAGACGCTGTTAATCATTTTATTACCGCGCTAGAAGTCTTATGGAAACCTATTTATGCTCAGCTCCCCAACTTCCCTAAAAACTTATCTAGAGAGCAGGGAAAGGATGTTTCAAAGGCAAAATACGTATCAGTTGTGACATCAAAATTTCAAGAATAGGAAAGATTAACATAGGCACCATGATCATACTAGACAAGAAAATAATTGTTAGTAGGCATCCGTCAATCCCATGGGGTTATGGGGTTGTGCCCTGGGTGTCTAGTTGTTGTATTCCTCTCCAGGGCACAGGCCTGGGCAGTAATTATGGAGGATCAGCTGTTGCCCATGCAGCAGATCCACCCTCTCCACGCCACCGATGTGATCCAAGGGAAGGGCAGGAGCCGATACGCTTGGCACCAGTGTCGTCGCAGGAGTTGCCAGAATGTAGCTGTAAACAGCTGCAAACTGCCTTAGGGACTCCGACTCCGGATTTTTCCTCAGGGTTGACTCCCGAAGTCTTTCCCATGAGTGGGTTTAGCCACAAGACAGCAGAGGTTTGAATTCGGGGTTTTCCTTCTCCTAGATGGGCTGCCTTTCCAGGCTAACGAGTCCCATCTGCCCGAAGCAACTGGTTTTAAGGCGCCAGAGACCCGCCTTCGTCCCTTCATATTCATAGGTGCATATTGTGGTTGCAATTTACAATGTAAAAATGCTTGTATATACTTTACCACATTTTCCTATAATGCAGCCTATGATCTCTGAATTATACTTAAAGAACTGCCTAAAGATCCTCACCGCGATGTAGAAATTCTATCCAAGGAAGGTTTAAAATTGTTTGCAAGTCATTATAGGTAATCTTAAATTCCTAGATAGCCTAGCTCTCCTTAACGGGTCATTAGGAACCTTAGCAAAAGAGCACGTTAATAGCAAGAAACCCAACATGTTTACTGAACACATTAAGCAGCGTATCCGATGAGGCTAAATCTTTTAATAAAAGGTAAACAATGCCTATGTTACGATTACATTTCTTCCATGGATGTATTAGACGAACCTCGGCTACCTTCTCGAGGTAAGTTTTACAATGTTTAACTTTACGCTCCTCTATCTGAAGAAGATTACAACCAAGCTCTTAAAGTATTTAATTTAGGTAACTGTACAAACATCAAGAATTACCGCTTGTTATATTTAAAAGTTGATGTAGGAATGTTAGTTGATATATTTACACTTTGGCGCACATCATTGAAAGAAATTTATGAACTAGATATTGTTTTCTATGTATCACTGCCTAGTTACGCTTGGGACGTGTTCCTATTTAAATCTAAAGCTGTACTTCACTGTGTATGATCGGAATGTATATGACTTGAGAAATATTAGTGTGGTTAACATCTTCAATACGGAGACAGGACAAGAGAGGAATGCAAAGCAAGGAGTGCGCGCCTATCTGCTCCCCAAGAAGTATGGGACAATACTCGAAGGAGGGTAAGGGCCTTAGAGCACTCAACACGGAGGAAAGAGATATGGAGAGACCAAGACAAACGAGTGTCAAGGAATAACCCCAAGAGCTTCGCGGAATCCTTGTACTCAAGAAGATGACCAAAAAGTGACAAAGAGGGACGAAGAACGACCTGTTTCCGAGTAAAAGACATGGCACAAGTCTTAGAAGTAGAGAACATGAAGCCATGATCGGTGGCCCAAGATGACACGGCATCAATCGCAAGTTGAAGCCGGCGCTGAAGGAGATGTGAATCACCCTGACAGCAAAGGGTAAGATCATCGACAGAGAGAGCGGAGAAGACACCTGAAGGAAAAGAGGAAAGAAGACCATTGAGGGCAACCAGAAAAAAAAGAGTAGTGCTCAGAACACTACCCTGGAGAACACCTTCGTATTGCTGAAAAGAGGCAGTGAGAGCGGTACCAAGGCGCACCTGAAAGGAACGACGAGAGACGAAGCTGCGGAGAAAGAGAGGGAGATGACCACGAAGGCCAAAAGAATGAAGCTGGGATTGAATATGATATCGCTAAGTGGTGTCGTAAGCCTTTTCCAGGTCAAAAAGGACGGCAACAACGGAGGTCCTCGCAGCAAAAGCAGTACGAATATAGACCTCCAAGTTCACCAGAACATCTGTTGCGCTGCCGCACTTGCGGAAACCAAATTGAGAAGGGGAGAGGAGGCGATGGTGTTCCAGGAACCACATTAGACGAACGTTATTCATACGTTTAAAGAGTTTGCAGACAACTTGTGAGGGCAATAGGGCGAAAGTCCTTAGGGGAAGTTCCCAGAGACCCTGGTTTGCGAACAGGGAGGATAACGGCATCGAGCCAGTCCTCAGGGACTGACGACGACTCCCAGATCCGATTATACAGACTTGGTAAATACTGAGACGTGCACGGAGGGAGATGGCGAAGCATCTCATAACGAATACCACCGGAGCCTGCCGCCATAGAACCGCAGAGGGCCAGGTCAGAACGAAGTTCATTGAGAGAGAAGGGATCATTATGGGGAAGACGAGTGCAGAAATCTAAAGGACGAGACTCAAGGACAGGTTTACGAAGAAGGAAAGATTGGGAAAGATGAAGACCAGAGCTAACAGAAGAAAAGTGAGAACCCAGTTCGGTAGCAACCGGAAACGGGTCCGCCACAAGAGTACCACGGAGGTGAAGGACCAGGGAAACATCGGGAACGAACTTACCAGCTATCTTGCGGATACGCTTCCGGATCTGTGGCAGGGGAGATTCGGACGTAATTGTGCAGACATAAGAAGCCCAACATTCACGTTTAGCTGTACGGATGGCACTACGGGCCACTGCACTCGCTTTCCGAAAGAAAAGAATCGGTCGTCTGCCGACGGCAGTGCTTCTTCCAGGCTGCACGCTTACAGAAAACAGCCCAAGCACAGTCCGCATTCCACCAGGGAATGCACTTCTGTGGACCCCGAGAGGAAGAGCGAGGAATAGAGCGGAGAGCAGCGTCGAAGACAGTTTCATGAAAAAGGAGGAGAGCGTGAGGGAGAGGTCAGAGAGAGCAGCACTGAGGGTAAATAGGTTCCAGTCCGCTTTAGCAAACTGCCACCTAGGAAGAGAGAGGGAAGGGCGAAAAGAAAAAGTTAACAAGGATAGGGAAATGATCACTGCCATGGAGGTCATCAAGAACCTGCCACGTGAAATCTAAGTAAAAAGAAGAGCAGAGAGAAAGATCAAGACAGGAAAGGGTGCGAGTCCGAGAGACCAAATGAGTGGGCTCACCAGAATTCAGAAGAGACAGGGAAGAAGAGAGGAGAAACGGCTCAAGAAGGCGACCCCGGGTATTCGTTTAGAACGTCACCCCAAAGAGAATGACGACAATTGAAGTCACCCAGCAGGAGCAAAGGCTCCGGCAAGGAGTCCAAGAGGTGTTTCAAATCATGGAGAAAGCGGGACACTCGGGGGAAGGTAAATGGAACAAACTGTGTACCATTTCCCCACAAAGATATGAGCAGCAGAACAATGGAGAGGCAAAGGAAAAAGTAAAGGAACAAAGGGAACATCAGCGCGAATCAAGAGAGCAGAAGAATTAGGAGCCCCAGCAACGGCTGGGGGGGGGGGGCAGAGAAAGGAATAGCCACGAAAACGACCAGGACGAGCACCAAGCATCGGCTCCTGGAGACAGACACAAAGGGGCGAAAACCGCGAAATCAGAAGTTGGAGTTCAAGGAAATTGGCGTAATAACCTCGAACGTTCCATTGAAGAATAGACATCGACGAAAAGAGAAAGGACAACAACAGGGAACAAGGAAGAAACAAAGGTGAAAGAGCAACATAGCACGTTAAAGAATATCAGGGTCGGGATCAGGGTCAGCAAAGTCAGGGTTAATGGGCATGGGTAAACTGAGCAAAGACGGAGGGAAGGAAGCGGAAGAACAGACCAGGGGCGGGCGGGCGGGGTCCGGAGGAGGAGGAAGAGGAGACAACTGAGAGGAGCAGTCAAGGACAGCAGCAAGAAGAGTAGAAGAAAGAGGGGAGCGCACCTCAGCAAGAGCAGCAACCGAAAGGGAAGCAGGGACCAAAGAAACCTCCATAGCAGGAACAGGGGGCGTAATTACTGAAATGGGAGGGGAAGGAGCAACAGAGCCAGAAGGAGGGGCTGAGGAAGAAAGCGAAGCCTTCTTACCCGCTGGGGAGGAGGAAGGAGAGGAGCCAGGCTTTCGCTTCTGACTTAAAGAGACCGGTGTCCCAGCAACTACGTACTGGGCAACGGATTCCAGCGTCTCAACAGGAGAAGCTAAACGAGGGCACTCACGACGGCCGTTAGGAGAGCGATGGACATCCGCCTGCACCGACAGGCGGCAGGGAGAGTCAATAGATGGAGGAAAAGGAAGGGAAGGAGGATCGGAGGGAGAGGAGGAAGAAGACACAGGAGACACGGCAGACCAGGTAGAAAGAAGGGGAACCCCAGACAGAGGACCAGGAGGGGGACCCTTCGGGACAGAACTTAAAGGAACAGAGGAGGGGGCAGTGGGCATATCAGGGTCCAAGACCCGGAAACGATTGCGAGTCTGAGGAAGGAGGGAAGGACGAGAAGAGGAAGAGCGCAACACGCGAGCATAAGAGACGTTAGCATAAGGTGGGAGCCAGCGAACCTGGCGCCTCGCCTCAGTTAAACATAAACGCTCCCGGTGCTTCAAGTTGAGGACGGCAGCCTCAAGCTTGTAATGGATACAGGTACGGGAGAAGGTAGGATGGGCCTCACCACAGTTGAGGCAGCGAGCTTGGGGAGAAGTTCACTCCGACTTAAGAGTGACCTTCACCCCCACACAAAGGACAGAGAGAGTGAGTCCTAGAGCAGCGGAGGGCACCATGCCCAAACCTCCAGCACTTGTTACAAAGCCGAGGAGAAGAAATATACTCCTGGACAGAGCACCTGGCACCAGCAAGAATGACAGAGGATGGAAGGGTCCTACCATCAAAGGTGATCTTCACAACACGAAGAGGTTGACGGCGACGAACACGAGGGGGACGAGTAAACGAGTTAACCTGGAGGACAGAATGGCCTTCGGCATCAAGGATATGCCGAATATCATCGTGGCAATCCTGCAGATTCCCAACACCAGTTGCAAAATGGGGCGGGAGGAGAATAGTGCCAACACTGGCATTCATCCGAACGTTCTTGGAGACCCGAACAGGGATCTCGCCAAGGCAAGATAAGGCAGCCAAGTGGGAAGCTGCATCCTGAAAAGCAGCAGCAACGACACATGTACCGAGACGAGTGGGGTTGAAGGTAACGGACGCATCCACGGAATCGACAAGATGACGATGGAGGGAGAAATCGTCAGGAGGCGCAGAATCAAGAGGGAGGAGATCAAAGTATTTGGCCCATGAAGCGGGACCAAACAAGGCCTGATACAAGTCAGTACGGGAAGGAATCGAGCGAGTGCAGCCGGGGCGCGAACGGTGTTGAGAACCCTCAGAGAGGGGTCAAAAGGCACAGTAGTCACAACGAGAGACTTAGCCGCACCAGGGGACGAAGTGGTCACCACTGGGGGCTGGAGGCTCGACCCAACCACAGGAGGAGGGAGGGGAGCTGGGGGAAGCAGTCAGGATGGTCAAAGAAGGAGCAAGGTCGGGGCCCAACGCAGCGGGAGATACAGAGCCTGGTCTTCCAATATAGGCCGACTCAGGGGCTTGGTCGCCCACCCCACGAGCCTGAGAGGGTACAACATTTATCGACATATATACGAAGAAAAAGGAATTCATCCACGAATGTGCCCCCGTACCCACCATGGAGCCACAATTAGTGGAAGGACACCCAACAGGAAGCTATCGCCGATCATGCCGTGGCCCCCTAGGGGTGCGTCGTGAGTATACGCCCCACAAACGCCACCTTAAGAACCGTTAGTCCGTCGAGATCGGGTTCAGTGACGAAAGGGGGATTGACAATAAAAGGTTCCCCTCGCTAGAGAAGTCGGGTACTACAGTTCTACGGGTGTAAGAGTATGCCTCAAGCACCCGGGGGTCAAAATAGAAGAAGTCCAAAGAAAGAACCAAAACGAGCAAAAGGTCGGCAGGAAACGAAAAGCAGATAGGAGAAGACGGGGGAGAAAAACAAAACAGAAGGAAAAGGAAAAGGTGCTCAGCACAATTGGAGAGGACGGCAGCAGGAGCACAAGACTAGAAAAGGACAGAGGACTGTCCCAAGGAGCATCACACTCCGGCAGCCGCCCACTAAGCCCCCCTCATGGCATCAACGAGCTGAGCGGGGACGGGGGTCTTTTTACTCAAATTGTAAACCCTTTAGACGATCGTGATCCATTGGACACATCACATATTAGTTTATGATGACTTGTATGTTGAATCTACAAACTAAAATAGTAAGTGATATATTCACTAGGGTACGGCACGAGAACATTTTTATAACCCCAAATATATATTTTTAGTGTGAAATTTTCTAGATCTATAAGTTTAAATGCATCTCATTTTATTTTGCTTATATCAAGAGACCTGTCCCAGATAGAAACATTAGGCATACAAATATTCGGAAAACAAGATGCCAAGAAATTGTTAGTTACATATAAGAAAGTGATTTCTCGACAGTATACGTTATTTACTCGACTTGGGCGTTAAAACACCTAAATCTAAAATATTTAGGGGAAATATTGTAAATGAACCCCTTATGAAATAGTGCATCAATGGTGAACATTAAACAAACTCTTAATAAGATATACAATGACCCCAAGTCCATAGGTGGGTTAGGTGGTTTTAAAATTGTATAAGGCTGCAAAGAAAATCCCTGAATTAACTATAAAAGATGTGAAAGAATATTTAAAAACGTCTAATGCATATACCTGATACATATTAAACAAATTTAAGCGCAGACCTATCTTGGCACCTAGACCTAAAGCCTTCTTTACCAACGACTTCGCTGATATGACGTTGTTAGCTAAGCACAACTATATTAAATTAGATTGTGTCGGTATATTTTCGAGGTTTGCACACGTAGTTCCACTATCCACTAAATCAGGTCAGTGTAAGCAAAGGAATGAAAGCTATTCTGGATTTACCTTCATCAAAAGGTGTAAGGAAGCTTAACAATGTTAAGGGTGGTGAATTCTATAAGATGTTTATGAAACGATTGTTAGACAGTAAAAACATTAAACTGTACAGTGTATTTTCTCAGGAAAGTAAATCCAGTATTGCAGAGAGATTTATAAGAACATTGAAAACTAAGATATATAAATATTTAACGTCATACAATACTTTAACCAATATATATGTCTTGCCCGACATGGTTAAAACATAATAGAACACCCCATAGATGATTAAAGGGGAAAATACCTATTGATGTACATGCTTTTATCTTCGCCTCAAAATGTGACTAGGCAGTTTAAGATCATGTGTAAAGGAGACCAGCAGACTGTGCTGCACATCAGTAATCATCTGTGTGGGAGATATAGTACGGCTTGCCTTATCTAATCGTATTTCAAAGTTCAAAAGAGGTTTTCATCAACAGAACACCAAGGAAATATTTACTAATGCTCAAATTGATACTAAACAACCCGTAACTTTATATTATCTAAAGGACTTAAATAATACTTATAAAAGGCGGATTTTAGAGAGAGGAGCCGACTCCCACCTACTTGTCAGATACATTTGAAATTGAGAGAATTATAAGTAAACGTAAAGTTAACAATACTACTATATATATAGTTATATACGTCGGATACGACAGCTCATCTGATCAGTGGGTGAATTCAAATGACTAAAACTTTGAAGCAGCAGCCTTTAGTAAGCAAGTATTGCAGACTTATTGAACTATTAGCTAGATTAGGTTACAAGTCGAGGAAAAAGTTAATTACGACTTAAAAAAGAACATACTTTGCCTATCTGAAATATTTAATAATTTCTTAAAAATATAATATTGAAGTCTGAAAGCCTATTTTAAAACGACTTTCTAAATATAGAGCTCTACTTCATACATTAGCCTGTAAGAAGAAGGCTATTTCACTCAAGAAAGACATTAACGAGTAGAGAGGAGGTAATTTATTGGGCATTTTACTTCCAATAGCTATAAATTTTATTTCAAGACTATTTAATAAGGAATAATGAAAGAATTCTATCTTGTACCTCAAAGTTATTGATCAACAGAAACCTATGGCAGTAAGTGTAGAGAAGCCTACGATAGTGAGAAATCCTGTTATACATCACTTGATAGACTTGAGATTAAAGCTTAAGGATTATGATTTTGCAGTCTGTTAAATTTAATAACACTGGACTTGTAAAGTGGGACGAGGAAGGGAACATCACATCGCCAGTTACTGGGCTCAATATTGTTGATGACGTTATAGGCAGGATGTGCACTCCGAAATTATTCCCAATAGATAAATTGCCCATAGCCAAGTTTTTTTCTTTGATCTCTACACCTAAAAATTTATTTAGAAATGTAGATGTGAAAAATGAAGTGTTTTCTCACCAGAGTTTGAAGAGGCGGATCAAGGTGGGAGATGGAGCGTCAACCTGGATACCATATTAAGGAGAGTGTTTATTTTTTATCATATACTAATAGACTACAGGAAGGATAGTTACGCTATATATGCAGCAAGTAACTCGGATACTGACATTTAAAAATAATGCTCCCAATGCTTTTGAAAATAGATTACATAATCAGCTGCCGTTAGACCCTAATAAAGCTTACGAAATGTGCCTGAAGAATATATTCCTGCATCCGTCTTATTTTGCTGTTATGAAGAATGACACGGAAAGTCTTATTTCAGTTCAACTTTAGTGTCTAATAAAAATTTATCCGATTTGAGTACGGTGAATACATCTTTCACTTTAAAGTCATATTTTAGCGAGCGATAATTGCATAGAGCTAACGACTATTTTAAATAGAGAAATTTCAGCTATATTTTGAAGAGGTTCGCTGAGTTTTATAGGAAATGTACTTGATTATAATTTTCCAGACCATGGGGGCATTTATATGAAAAATGAATCGAGCATTAATTGAATTATGTTTAATACTGCATTTAGTGAGATGTTAAAATTATTTATTACAAAGGATGGTATCTTTATTGTTCGCATTTCTTTATCCTTCGGTCGAAATATATGTAAAGTTATTGGAGCTGAAGTAGGTAAAGTATATATTTTTGTTATGAATAAACTACCTAATAACAGGATTACTGTACAAGATACATGCCATTATCATCCTAGGCCTGGAGGCTGTATAGATTTATTGTGTGTATATTGTGATAAGGTGCAGCCCACCATGTCTGGTAATCAGATTGTAAATATCTTGGATGTTTCATTTCAAAGTAATGCAACGTACAGGAAATTATATAAACCTTTAAATACGGCTAATATTGATGGCATCAGTATTAAATTAACAGATCAAGATGGGGAGCCTGTAAATTTTGAAAAGTAAGGATGTACAATTGCAGTATTGCATATTAGACCCATTCATATATAATGGTAGAGAGATGCGGGTGTATCATTTTCTCCTGACCCGTTTAAACAAGAGGGTCTGGTTTGTCCAGCTGGCCGTTGACGAGGTATGGTGATTTATCGCACCGCGAGGGAAGACAGGTGGAGGTTTAGGCGATATTACTGTTTTTGATAGAAGACATGTAAGAGGATGTGGAATTTTAAGTTTCTTAACTGGTCTAGCTCGTAGAGCAACACCTTCCCTATTAAAAACTATTATGCCAGCTGCATTGACAATGGGACAATGTTTTGCAGGATATAAATACAAGCCAAGGTACTTTGAAAGATGCAATTAGAAAACGCGGTATGGTAACATTGAAAAGTATAGGTCCTAAATTAATAGCAGGTGGGCGAATAAAGGAAAGAAAAACGAAGAGACCTGCTTATATAAAGAAAATGGATATCTATAAAGACGTTTTCATAAAAGAGTACTAGTTGTATACTAGACGCAGACATTACGAGTAAATGCTCCTAGTGCAGCATTGCAAGTTCCTTTAGAAAATTATACAGCTGCTATAAGCGATGGCTTTCCTAAAGTTAGTTCGCATAGAATGGTTTAAAGTACGATATTTTCAAGACAAGATATTTTACCTGTGAATTTAAGTATTAACAATTTGAAGATTTTTATATTGAATTCCGTATCCCAGGAGTTGAGGGTCAATTTATTGATCTTTGAAGCTTGACGTTAGAACCGAGGGTTGAATTAACGGGACCTGATGGAATTACGGCATTAGGGGATTGCAAAAATGCATCAATAGTTAACGGCTTATCCCAGACGATGTTTAAGGCTGTAACTGTTTATTTAAATGAGCAGGTGGTGGAAACTATTTCACTATTTTCATATTTATCGTATGTAAAGTTAATGACAACACTTTCTGAATGTAAAGCTGAAAGATTTAAAGAACTTACATATTTCTATAATGTTTTTCCTGAAAATTATGACGCAGATTATTTTAAGATCGCTTCAGAGGACCTTAAATCTAGATTTGTAGAGTTAAAAACTGAGGGAGTAAACTGTTGCTTTAAACTGCTACTAGACATTACAACCGAGTTCATATCTTTTGGATGGAATTTATATTCGTTTGCGATTAGAACTTAAGTGATCCGTGGGTTATAAATTGTATTGATTCTGGATACAAGTTTAACAATAAACTTGCTAGAATGTGGATTGATCGGATAACTCCTTTCGCATCTGGATTGGAGGCTATTAATTGAGTTCTGGTTGAACAAAATACACCAGTTACATATACGTTTGATAAGACTCCATAAGACGTTTATTCTCGGGAATGGACAGCAGAGATTAAGTATTCACCAGCCATGGGGAAGTATTATCCCGGATAAATTATTTATTATGACGACGGATATGGAAGCCATATCTGGAGCATATACGCTTAATCCTCTTTATTTCGATCACTGCGATTTATCTAATCTATATTACACGTGATGGGACAAATTTATTTAATATAACGTAAATTCCCGAATAAATGTTCAAAACTATACTATGAGACTCAAAATACAGTAGGCTTTAACGCCTGTAATACTTTGACATAATTCATTTATAAAAGGACGAACGTTGCTGGCATTTAGATTAACACCTGAGGAACTGAGACACCCTTCCTATAGAGGCTTCGGGCAACGTGAGAATTACGTTAGAATTTGCTGTTCCAGTGAAATCGAATAAAGTTATTATTTTATTTGGAAATACAACGGGAGTCTTGAGAATTTACTCTGATCGGCGAGTCATGTACGATACTAGAGCATGAACTGCAAATTAATATGGCATTGAACAATATGACGTAATAAAGCTGAATATATTGGATGCTATTTAACGACGGATATATATAGAATAATGAAACGAATAAAGGATAGTCCGATTATGTTTATAATAAATACATTAGGAAGAGACTTGGGAAGTAATGGGTCACTGGATTGCTGTATACAAATCTAAAAGGAAAATAGTTATACTAGATTCTTGTGGAATAAATGTGTATTCGCCCTACATTTCGGAGTTTTTAAATTATTATAAAGACTGCGATGTGTACACGTTTACAGAGCGACTCCAGAGTTTAAATACATACGTATGCGGGCTATATGCACTGTTTTTCTATTATCTTTCAAACAAGGATCTAAAAGCGGCATTAAAGCTATTTGAATCTAGTTTTACTTATGGAGATTATATGCAGAATGATAGGAACATAATGAGGCTATCTTATGCTTTGTTTAAAAATATGCCGAGCTGCTATGAAACTATATGTTACGATAAGAGCGATAGTTGTCGGAAAATGTGCTCCAAGACGAAGGACTGAATGAGGCTACAGAGGTTATTCTTACACTTGTCCCCGACTGTGTACGCCACCAGCAATCTCTAGCAGCTTCAAGCCTCAGTACTACAGGTACAAACGTTACCATCCTCCTCCTGGTGGTTCCTGAACCTCAGGCAGCTTTAAGTGCTTGACCGCAATAGCAGAGGTTAGAGTCTTTATCTCAAGCTCCTAATTTTCTGATACATCACATTAATGTGATTTCTTTGTGCTTTCAGACCCATCTCTGTCATCCTGTAAATGTAAAGTTCTTTAGAGATTCTCTTGACATTCTTGGCTGGGGTTATGTTTCAAATTAGACGCCAACTTGCTCCTAACCTGTAGTTTCCTTCCTAGAAGAAGCACTAATCTTGCTGTGCTGAATATTTTATTGGACAGGAGCCATGCTCTCAAGCGGCATTTATTGACTTCCAACTGCTTCTGATACAACAAAAAGGGGAAATAATCTTAGAACAATTAACCTCTGAGATAATGTTACTGTTGACAGCTCAAGGGACACCCGAGTATCAAAACTCGGGTCAGTTCTTTCAAGGTCAAAAGTAAACATTTTGCACCATTCGAGTTGAGTACATCCCAAGGACGAGTACTTAGCCCAGCATTATTTTGTGCTTTAGGACCTTTAACAAACATACCCACACTAGCTAATGAAGCCATCATCTGTTATGTCTGACATTTGCATTGTTTAAAAGATCCAAACTTCACTGCAAGCTCTACTCAATTAATTCGCTGCTAAAAGCATTGAATTCGGTCTTGTCTATAATTTAATACACATCTCTTTCTCCCCAAAATGAATCAATGCCTCTAACTGTCAAAGTCAGCAGCCAAAATAGAAATGTGGGCATCAAATACTTTAGAGTAGGTATCAACAGTGACATTGTAAATGATCTTCACCGTAGGTTAAAAGTTACAGCACTAAAAATATTTTCTAGTAAGAATACTGTATAATGTTAAATATGCTAGACTATTCACCATGTTTGTTAGATCCCTAGTTGATAATCATGCCTTTCCTTCATCTTCCCCGCCTCTTTTTTGAGGAAACTATGTAATACAGAATGAAGCCATGAGGGTAATTCTTGGTGCTCCGAGATGCACAAGAATCATCAGCTTGGGGAATAACTGAAGCTTCTGACCGTACTAGAAAATCATTCAACACAACCTTTTCCCTTCATGTCATGAGAGACCACGTTTCTTCTCCATTGCTCTGAGACAAATTATTCTGTGCCGTTAACACACTATTAAGTGGTGCAACATACAAACTCACTCCTTTTATGATAAATGACCGAGAAAAAATGCCTACATCTCATCAAACTGAACTTTCTTTTTAAATTAAATATACCCGTCACTGACATTCCTCTTCATCTGTTCACCACAATTCAAGTACCATATACAACCCCCCCACCCTCCACTACGATAACGAGAATCATGCTCTTTTTAAAGCCGTCACATTTTAAATCATTGCCTCGTCAAAATGTGTAAGCTCCGATGAGAACTGTCAACACCGATGCCTCAGTACAATCATCTACACTACGGACTGCAGTAGCATGCAAGTTTACAGAAACAATATTTGTACACAGCCAGTGCCAGGTTAAACAACTGCTTGACAACTAACTGCACTAGAACTAGCTACCAGTACATTATAATTCACAGGAAGAATAATATTTTGTGCTTCAAAGCATGCTCTTTAAGCACTTTGAAACATTCCCTACACGATCGACAGTAAGAGCTTCATAATTGCACTAATAAATACTCTGCTCACTGCTCCGAATAAAAGGCTTAGAATCTCTTGTATGGATACCATCTCACATATGTAACCCACTATAATGACAGGCATTGCAGCCAAATTTGCCTGTAATAAGGATGAAGTTTAATTATGTCAAGGTATTCCTATCTCTCAAGATTATATTGTTTCCAACGGTCAGGTTTAATACAGGTATTACCAAGTCCCAACGGTCTGAAAGCACGGGTATTATAAATGTGATTTGTTTAGATCCGAAACCTATGTATATGGGCAGCACAAAACTCCCACCAGACTGCGACACTACTGAAAATCTGAGACCCAACTGACCTGCACAAGACGTTCTTAACATTGAGAAGCTGCATATTTACCACAATGTATCAAGGCAACACTTTAAAGTACACTCCGAAAAAGCCATCGAAAAACTGGCTTGACTACCAGAAATAAATTATGAATGACCTTACACTTCCAACAAAATATTTCTTTATCAACCACAAAATGAAAGTAAGACTCCTCGAACACCACACTGACTACTTGGACCTTAATGCTGGAGTGCCACAAGGCTGTGTACTCCCGCCAACATTACATCACACACTACAGAGGGAAGGAAGGGGAAGAGTGGCGGCCCTGCTGATAAAGGAGTGGAGTTTCCAGGACAAATAAATCCCGGGCTTCGAGGAGTTCCGAGACTTCATAACAAGAACCATGACGATGGGAGGACCAAAGATACTAGTTGTGATATATAACCCTTCAATAAATGAATCCCTGGCAAGATTATTACAAACAGGCTATACGTGCTAGTGGCTGTACAAGATTGTAAGAATTTATATATAAATAAAAAATATACATTGCAGTACCTACTTTAAATGAAAGGGCAGTCTGTCGCTGTTAGAACTCAATCCTCAATTCAAATCATGTGGACTCCAACCATGGAAACATACGAGAATCGTGTGGTTGCACAGAGTGAGCTAATCTATTGGACACGGCAACAAGAACCTTTTAAGCCGACATGTAAGAGGACCCACAAAGAGGTCGGTCTAGAGGTAATGATGAACCAGCTTGACCTAGAATTCACAGAACGATTCACATACATGGGAAAAAATTCAAACCGCATGGGAATGGGTGATCACTATGTAAGTGTTAATATATGGTGGCAGTAGGGATACCTTACTCAAGGAAGGGACCAAAAAGCCAAAAGCTGCCTTACTGAAGGGGAAATTACAAGCAAACAAATTTTATATTAAATACCATAGGTAGCAAAGCTCAAGAGGAAAGGCTGCACATACATGACTGACTACATCACCCAGACGAGTAAGGAGGTAGCACAAATTTGTCCTGGTATATGAGAATGGAATTCCACTACTGTTAGGATGTGCAAGCGAGTATGACCAGATGTATATCAGCGTTGAATCTCCAGAAGTGCACATCCATCTATGCACTCGTCAGAATCCTCTGGTCTGGGACCAAGGTCTGCTTTCCGGGGTATCTATGGGCAGCCCTCTGCTGGACTGGCCAAGGATGTTGTAAGAGTTGTTGCATGCCCAGATCATCAAAGGAGATTGTACAAATCAGTGGAACTTGGCGATTCCAGTCATTAACAGAACTTAGATAGTTTCGTGCACACAGGCCAGAGGGGTTCGCTCACACGTTAAGGCAGATCTAACGTCCCTTGTTACTTTACCATAACATCATGAAACCTTGACATTACTCGTGTATGCAGCCAGCACAGAATTGACAGAACCCATCAACGGCATTAACAGAGAACCTAAACCAGGGAGTCTTCTCTACCACATTTGTATGTGATAATGATAAAACTAGTATTCCTAGAAGACCTAACTCAATTATGGACATTGACTAAGAATTTCAACGAGTACCCAGGCCTAAGATTCTTCCAGAAGGCACCCAGGATGCAGCAATGAAAATGTGTGTCTGTCGAGCGAAAATACAAGCGCAATTTAAACAAATAGGGATGGCGAACAGGCCGGAGACGACTGGCTCAGATCAAGAGGCTAAGAGGAGACGCCTGGTCAACAGGACCAGTGCCACAACAAAGCAGCCATAGCTACAACAGATCATGGAATGATCTGCGGGTATTTGATAACAATGTCCACCCTCTCACCCAGAGCAGGCTGCGGTTCTCCCCACAATATAGGAACCAGGAGAACTGATTCAATACAATTTGAGACAACTCGAGGAACATCCGCCAAGTGAAACATTGGCCTCAGAGGCGCATTAGATTTTGAAGACACTACGAACAAAGGAATTAGAGGAGATACCAGAGCTACAGAAGAGACAACTACGGATACAACGGAGGAATGATAGACAAAGCTGCAAAGCTACAAAAAAAAGTCAACAACAAAAAGGTAAAGTCCTATACAAAAGATTTAGTTCCTTCAAAGATTCTGTTTTAACTGTTACGACTTTGATAGTCTTTGTGATAAACAATATTGTTTATTATTATATACTGCTTGTTACATAACACCATAGTGTGTATATTTAGGCATTGGTTTGGTTAGGTTAGGTGTTTAGGTTCTGTTGGCGATTATTTGTATTTGTAATACGTGGGTGAACCATTTACAACATTGTGGTTCGAACAAAAGTCGTCAGCGAATCACTGTTCGCGAAATGTTTTAACGTAATCAGTTGTGAAAACGGGTTTTCACTCACAAACGGAGTTTGGCAGGTACTTGAAAGAGACTTTAGCCCTTGATTATAAGCACTTGCGGTTACACGCTACTCAATAGATTACGTTTTAACATTTCTCTAACAGTGCTTCGTTGATGACCTCTGCTCTAATCCCAAAGCTGTAACTTCCACAGGACGTGGTTCTAACACCAATAATGGCCATCAAAACCTTAACACCTAATCTAACCTATCCCTAACTTTACATTGGAATTAATATTATAATGACTTATGAGAAACCAAATTTTAATATACAATGTTAAAACTGATTAATGCATTTGAGTGGGGGAGGTGACAGCCACCACTAACGAGCCTGGCCTGAGGACGGAATGCTGGAAACGATCATTTGGTATTTGTTGACAGGTTGCTTTACTACAGTCTACGGCAGTTCAAGCCGTCAATGAATGAGCAAAGTTCACCCAGACCTGAAATTTACCATCTGGACCTGCATTGAGGAGCTACCCTTTCTAGGCACTTTTGTGTATATAGACGGAGAAAGACGCCTATAAAGGGTCATTACAAAGACTCAAACCTTTACTTTTATAGCCATCCTGCAACACTTTTCTCAAGAGACCTTTCTCCCTGGGAACCCGAGTCATAGGTATAACCAGTGATCTGAATAATCTGGGGAAAGCCTTGGACGAGTTCTGTGGGGGGTCTTTAAAGCAATAGTTGGCCAGAATCACCATACGATAAACCGCCAAGAAACTTTTTTTTTTATTTATAAAAGTATAATACAAAACAAGAACACAAAGAAAAACAAAAAAACCTGTACATAGCAAATATACCAAGAAACGAACAGTACACAATAACAAAAATTGTACAACAACAAACAATAACAGGAACAATACAAATAATAGCAGTAACAGGTAGGAGTAACATGATAACAGTACAATAACATACACATAACAAGAACCGCAAACCAAACAAAAGGTGAGCAAAGTAAAAACACATCGAATCAAAGGGCAAAATATTACAGGGAAATAATTACTAAAACATTACACAGAAACATAGGCCAAACAGTACAAATCCACGTAGCAACACAGAACACGGCAAATAAAGGTACATGAAAAAACATCCACACCTGCAGCTAAGATACGTAAAACAGACACAGACGTGGACAGAGACCCACGTGCACACAACCACACACAAAGGTCAAAAAGAGTATAGGACCATACACCCGCCACCAACGCATACAATATACACATTAAATAGAAGAAATTATGTACACACACACGAAACACACCCTAAACAACAAACCAAACACACCCATACCCACCCACACCACAACCGCACACCACACAGCATCCAAGCACACAACATAATGGGTCACAGGCCAAAGCGAAACCACAGCCATAAAATAAACAGTAGAAACAGTACATCAGAAAAAACCAGGCCCACGCAGGAGCCAAAACCCCCCCAAAACCACACACCCACACTCATACGGACATAACACAACCACACAGGAGCAGCCAAAGTGACGGACTCATGATACAAAACAGGGACCCCAAAACAGCACCTAACAGGCACACGCAAGAGCCAGGAATAAACACCTACGCACACACAAACGCAGGCACAAACACAGCCAGACATACACACCCAGGCATAAATACAGAAGTACAGAAACACCCCCAACCTCAATGACTACACATTTTTCAGGGTACTCCTGCACCGGAAAGCGCAGACAATAAGCCTCCCATACCGCCAGCATAACATCAGATACCGGATGCCCAGGAGAGTCACACGGCCGAATCATGAAATCCGGTACCCCACTAAAAAATTTCTTCACCCGAGGAACCCAAATGGTAGCAGGGTCACACGGGACAGGACGCACCCGGAAATCATAACCAATCGACAATAAACCCGACTCGTCCTCGGCGGGCGATAAGAGAGGGAGGGGCACCTCCCCAGGGGGCCGAGCATCGGGAATCGCACCGGAAACCGCACAAGGCGGCTCACAGGGCTGCGCGCAGGGGGGATCCGCAGACGCACTGGGGCCCCCACTTCTATGAACAGGAGCAGAGGTCCTTTGACGCCCATCCTTCTTCAAGAGCACGACGAGGTCTCGGTCACTCGGGGTAACCTCCCACGGAGGGGAGCCAACAGCAGAAGGCGAAGGGCTTAACACAGGACGCAATGCAGAGACCGCTACCGCATCCATGTCCTCACACTCATCCGCCCACGCACGAGGGGGGGACACAATCCGGGAACGCTTCGGAACAGGTCGGAGGTCATCAGAACTATCGCCCCCTACAGGAAGCACCCGAGAAGGGCCAGCGGCGGGACGCCCCACATCCGGGAGCGCACTGCTACGCAGAAGGGCATCCTCAACAAGGGAAGACGTCAGCACACGGGAGGCATCCAGGGAGGGCGACGGAACATGCAGAAGAGAAGAGGGACTCTGCAACGATGAAACCCCCAGAGGCGACAAAGCAGAGGATGTGGGTGGAGATACACCCTCCACCGCACTGTCAGCCCCGAGAGGCACATGGCCTCCAGCAGGAGACTCAGGCACCACCTTCATAGCAGCCCCCAAAGCCATCGGAGGCGGATGCACCCCCATAGACACCGGACGCTGAAGTTCCGAAACAGGCGCCTCCAAATCCTCCGAACTCACCGGCGGGGCAGACACGTCCGGTCCAGACGTAACGACAACCGGAACCGCCGTGGGATCCACACCAGTCACTTGCTCAGAGCGAGAACCCGCCAGGGAGTCCACACGCACAGACAACCGAGGAAAATCATCCTCTTGGAAAACTGACGGAGCGTCAGTACGAGGAGCGTCACAGCCGGCCACAACGTGGCCCTCAGCACCACACCGGAAACACGTACGGGTCTGCCCCTGATAGAAAGTCCTCAGAGACAGCCCACGAAACGAGACCCTGGACGGTATAGGGCCTGTGAGCCGCATGACAAGCGTGCGTGAACCCAGCCGGACCCCCTTCAAGCGGCCTGCACTCAATGTGTTGAACCGGTGCTTCACCACCGACCCAAACCGCTGAAACAAGGCCATGAGGGCCGCCTCGGGGAAGGTCACCGGTACGCCGTGAATACTCACAAACGTCAAGGGTCCCCATGGATCCAAGATCTCCACAGACACAGCCGAATCCGGAAGAGGAAGCGTGCGGCCATTCCAGCGAGCCACAAACCCCCGGTAAATATGTGACGTGGCAAACGCCACCGCAACACGGGTGGACGACAACTTCTCTAGGCCCAGGAGCTCGGGGACGTCAACATGGAGGACGTCGAGGAGGGCAACTTCCACAACGGGCCAGCCCACATCAGCAGAAAAGTCCAGCCGCACAGTGTGTATCCTGCGAATGCGGCTAGTATCAGCCCCGGCCATACTGGCAGGCAGGGCCCCGACCAGCGGGAGCCCCACACTCCTCCACAACAACCGCCACTCAGCAATGGCAGACGACCACTGACGGCCAGAGCGCGACCTCCACACCCTCTGGTGGCGCCAACGCCACTCAACCGCCAAGAAACTGGTAGCTTATCGCATGGGAAAACTGGTCCCTCTCCAAAAAAAATATTGTACAGGAACAAACACGTCCAAACTTTAGAATATGGTTCTACTTAAGATGTATTCCGACAGCTTCAAGAAGCATCCAAAAGGAAGTTAACAAGCTCTAGTCTTTGATGAAGGAAACCACCGGCGAATATCTGGCCTGGAACTTGCTTCCTAAGGAGCCTGTTTTGTTAGCTTGGAAAACAGGAATATCTCCAAGTGACATTAGTAACGGCTCCTTTCCCAGCAAAAAGCAAAGAACCCTTGAGTAATCTGGTGTCCCTTCTCTAACACTTACCCTGTGGTCATAGGAGCTCCGCCAGTTATTATATAATATTTTCTCCCAATAATAAGGGACACTTAGCACTAACAACAAACCAGGACCACGATGTTACCCCGTTCTGCAGACCCAGAAACGTTCACCTCTTAACACTTCACAGGACCTGCCATCTGCCCACAATATTTGTCGATTTGCAGAATTGCTGCATCGTTCAGGTGCTACCAATACCTTGTGCAAGATGTGGATGATGGTCACGTAGCTGCAAGAGCTGTGCTTCCCAAAATTGTCTGACGGTATATTCAGCTTGTTAGGATTTACCCTGGCACTTTCCCCTCACAAACTTTCCTCTCGCCAGACTTCTAATGTCAGCTGAAACATCACCCTTTTGGGTACATTTATATACAATTGATTGGACTGGTTGAATAGACGACAGACTAACAAGGGTGGAGGCAAGGGGAAGAGGATTGATATGGAACTGAAAATATTAGTTTAACAATAACCATATGTTACACCATCACTAAATGTTCAAATACGGGCCAGAAGAATGGTTTACCACTCTGAAGTGGTTAATGCATACTTTAGACTATACCTATTAAACGACCACCGCTTCTATGTATAGTGTTTAAACAATTAAAATTATGAAACGTTCCCTTCACCTATTATGCGTAGGAGGGAATATATATACTGCATAATGACCAACTGCCATTCGAGAGAGTTTTTTCAGGTAATTTTAATCCCTTCGAACGTGGTGCTTTGTACTGGACCAATATCTTGGGTCTGGTTGATCATACCTGCAGTGCCGTTGTACTGGACCAGTATCTTGTCTCTGGTTGACCATACCTGCAGTCCTGTTGTACTCGTCCACCCTCGTACATACCTGAAATTACATATATTAAATACCTGAAAAGACTAAATTCAACACATCTTCATGTAAAGTTTGAGAAATGTTCCGCTAGACAATCGATCAGGTCAAAATTTGGTTGATCTAAAGTGTCGACTTACCACAGAATGGCATAAACTCAACCTTAGACTTGACTCATCCACAGCTCGTTCTCAACAACGGTCAAGTGGTCGTTAACCTGGCAGCCAAACATGACCGTTCTCAACAACGGTCAAGTGGTCGTTAACCTGGCAGCCAAACATGACCGTTCTCAACAACGGCCAAGTGGTCGTTAACCTGGCAGCCAAACAAACCGTTCTCAACAACGGTCAAGTGGTCGTTAACCTGGCAGCCAAACATGACCGTTCTCAACAACGGGCAAGTGGTCATTAACCCGGCCGCCAAACATGAACGTGAAGAACTCTTCACAATAACTTCTGAGTCTATGCTCGTCTGTGCACTGAACAGTTCCAACATTTTAATGCAAGATTTATTTAGAATAGTTTTTCATACGTGAACTATCGATATGTATTATATATTAGGCGAGGGGGAGATGTTGGAATACGCTCTGGTGCTATAATTTAATTCAACACAACTATCCTAGACCTATATCTAATTTAAATACACAATATTTACTTATATTCGACAAAATGTAGTACTTGATTACACAGGTTAATGTTAATTAAGGCGCCTCTGGGGATGGCTGCAGCGTGGACGACACTGACTCAGGATGGATGGTTTCATTCACACAGGATGGGCCGGTGGGAGGGGGGTGCACGTGGCGCTTGCTAGATTAATAAAAGTCTTTGGTCCGCATTTCAAGCATTGAAATCCTATAGTTCACAAGAAACTTCTTTTAACTGCCAGAATTGAACTATAATAATTTTGTAAACTTTTTCCACCTACTTTTGCTCGAAAGGTCAATTTCACTATAAAATTGACACTAAAGCCGCTGTTGTTGATGTAATCACACAGTTGTTGTTTTAGAACAATTTTATTTTACTAAGGTCCATCAAAGATCCTTTGTTTTTGTTGAGACTTTTACCTAGCCCAAGGTATTTTACTCAATATCAGTTGTAAATGAGTAAACCAGCTAATTGATTATTTTTTTACAAATAAAGCTTTAACATCTTGTAAACTATGCTTATTTAGAAAACAAATATAGACTATTCTACCAACCGAACACAAAGTGATAAAATAAGTAATCATCTAGAGTAACTTGCCTGTAAGCCTGGCGCAGGTAATCTCATGCACAGGACTGTCCAGGTGACTAACTTAGTAACACCAATGAGGCGGGCAGCGAGCAGCACCTCTCCCCACGCTGGCCCGCGCCACACTGCCGGCCCCGCCTCTTGACTACCTTGGCCTGATGGGTCAACTACCTGTGACGTCATTCACCTCACCTGACATGAGGCCGCCTCACATACAAATAATTCACAAGTAAAGTCACTTCAACAATATTAATATAGTTTATTTCCATTAATGTGAAGTATGAGCAAGTGTGAGTATGTATTAAAAGCACACACTTCACTACTGGACATTAAACCCACTACCACACCCACCTAGTAGCTTGGAAGCTCCATAACACCTTCTGTAACTGTGTTATGTTGGGGTCTAGGCCAGGGGCCAGGTACAGCAACCGGCTACGGTGTTCAGCGTGGTATGTTTGTATTTACTGTTTGCCTGTAGGGTCGATCTCTTAGCTCTTGGACCCCACCTTGCTAATCGTCCGATGTCTAATTTACCGACACGAGACCTATTTTTCCTCTGCCATATTAACTACGTATGGTTCTCTGTCTCACACACACACGTCCCCAGGATGCAACCTGCATCAATTGTCTAACATCCAGGTAGCTATTTACTGCTAGGTGAACAGATGCATCAGGTGAAAGAAACTCTGCCCTTTTTCTGCCGCGACCGGGAATCGAACCCAGATCCTTAGAACTGCGAACCCAGAGTACTATCCACTTCGTTGCAAGGACGTGTGCATGTGTGTATACGTTTGTCCAAACTCGCCTAGATGTACTTTCCTAGATGTGTCTACAGGGTCAAACCTCCTAGCCCCCGCCTTCTAAACATTTTTAGATTACTGCAATGTCTCTTTTCTCACGCTTTTATCATATTTACATTTAAAACCTTGAATCTAATTAGCATCAATGACTTCCACATCTACCAGTATATCGACAGATCTAACACTGAAAAATATCTTTTTGGACGTCCCTGCGACTCATTTGTGTCTAGAGGTTTCATCTATGATCCCTTGTTCAGCTGTTCCTAGCTTTGAACAATGCTGCTTTGTCTACCTTGTCTACTTCCCTAAGAATCCTATATATTGCTATCTTATCCAACTTATCTCTCTTTTCCTGCAATGTGGTAAGGTCTAGTTCTCTCAATCTTTCCTCATAGCTTAAACCCTTTTGCTCAGGAACGAGTCTCGTTGCATATCTTTGGACTTTTTCTAGTTTCTTCTTCTTGTCTTTTTATTGGTTAGGGTTCAATGCTGAGAATGCGTATTTAAGTGTAGGTCTCACCTTTGCTGTATATAGGATCCAGAAAGCTTTCCCTTGTCCAAATTTCTGAAGGATACACGGATGTTGGCCAGAATGGTATATGCAGCTGTTGTTATTCTGCTAATGTAGACTTCTGGCCTGCTCCTCTAATTTGAGTAGAAGTCATTCATGCAGGACCGTATCAAATGCTTTCTTTCATACAGTCGAGGAATATGCAGAGCAGACCACACACTAGAAGGTGAAGGGACGACGACGTTTCGGTCCGCCCTGGACCATTCTCAAGTCGATTGTCGATTTTAGCCACGTTATTGTGACTCATCGCCTGCAAAGGAATATGCAGTTTGCCCACGCTTTTCTGTCTTGCTTGATTTCTTTCATTTAGTTATAGGATTGCAGCAAGTTTATCAAACAGGATTTTTCTCTTTACTAAAACTGTGCTGGTGCCTCGAGATAAAATTTGGTCTAACTGTTCCATTAGCCGGCTTTGGATCAGTCTCTCTAGCAACTTGCCGGGGGGATACTTGTTAGTGATATAGGTCTGTAGTTTAACGGTTTCTGACTTTCCCCTTTCTTGTTGATTGGTACCACATTAGCCATTTTCCTTCAGTCAGGAAGTTCTCCCTTTTCTAGAGAGAAAATAAATATTATGGCAAGTGGGCTGCAACATTCTTTAGCAGCCTCTTTTGTTGTCCATGACGATATTTTGTCCGGTCCCAAACTTTTGTCATATCTAATTCCTGTATTTGCTTTTTCACTTCCTGTGACAATGCTATTTCAGTAAGGTTTTCTATGGCATTACCCGTTCGGCTTGAGCTCTATGCTCTAATGGAAAAGCAGATTTCAGCCTGAGTACTTTATGAAAGCTTTTGTTAATTTCCTCACCTCATTATTTTCCTTGTATTCTTCCTCCCCTTTGCTAAGTCTGACAACCTGATCATTTACAGTCATCGTCCTCCAGATATTACTATGGAACAGATTTGGCTGTGAATTGGCCTGAAAAGAAATGTCGTTATTGTAATGTTTCTCAGCCACTCTCGTAGTCTGCGTACTCATTTCTGGCCCCTTTGTATGCATTGTGATTTTCTTGTATGTTCTCGATATTTATCCCATGCTCTTTTGATTCATCTTTTGTTTGGAGACACCGTGAAGCCTGTGGAACAGTGAGCTAATGCTCGTCTTGCTTCCCTGAACTCTTAGTGATGGTATAAATCTTTCTTCAGCTTCTTTGTTATGTAGTCCATCATATTTTAAGTTGACTTTTCTATTAATTATCCTCTGAATTCTATTCCCTCCAAAAATTCTCTGTCCTTCTGGTATTCTCCTCACCTGTACGCTAACCTTACGCTCACCCTTTCGTTACATCTTTCTCTGGTCTTCATTGTCACTATGTATTAAAAGACTAAAACACAAAAGTCACTGGCTACTATTGCCATTTCATGGTCAATGTTTTCAATGTCCATTTCATTCTGTATGAAGACCAAGTCTAGCCTAGCTGGTTTGTCACTACCCCTTCTCCTTGTTTCCTTTCTGACATGTTCCACCAGAAAGTTTCTTTCTATTACTTCTACAAATTTTGCTCTCCATATCTCATCTGCTCATGGGTACATTGTTTTAAAATCGATCTAGCCATGATTTAAGTATCCCGTTAGTAGGAGCTTTGCTTGCAGTCTATTGACGGTGTCTTCCCCCCCACCTCTCATGAAGGATATTAAACATGATCTGATTTTAATTTTACTTTAATCTTCAGCGGTTTTGTGAAGGTTTGTTGATTTCAGCAACATCCACTTTATCACCCTCACATGAAATGGTTCCCATAATTCAGTCCCTGTAGTTGTTTGCCACCTATAAAGAAATTTCCTCAAAGATCCAGTTTCTTTTTATTTGCAGTGCCACACCTCCATCTTTATTAAGTTTTCAATTTATCATCATCTGGCATTACCTCTGGAATATTGCATTACTAATCATTGGTCTCTAATACAGCTATTACATCAGGGTACAATCAGGCTGTGATTGATGTGTCAGACTTCGAGCAGTCGCATCTAACAGCCTAGTTGACCAGACCACCAACCAGGAGGCCTGGTCAGAGACTGGGTCATTGTGATGCTGATCCTTGGAATAACCACAAGGTACCCAAGGTGGAGTCTTTTTCCTCAGTGCTTCCTTTGAGTTCATCTGATTTTTTTACACCGTCCATCAGCATTGGAGTGCCAATGCTGATGGACTGTCAAATAACCATGGTGATATGTAGTCTGGTCCAAATGCTTTAGTTTAACCAGTGATGCTAGTTGTTTCTTTACCCCCTCTACTGTCACCTCTATATCTGACAATCTCTTCTAGGGTCATCTCCTCTAGTAACAGTGGAAGCTGCTCAGGCTTGGTTGTGAATACTCCATGGGAACTGGCATTCAGTACCACACAAATTTCCTCATCACATTCAGTGTAAATCCCTCTCATTTTTCATATTGATGTCACTTGGTCGTTCACTGTCATTTAACTTCTTATACGACTACTTAGTAATTTTGGTTGATTTTTTGCTTTCATAGCAATATCGTTCTCGTAATTTCTTTCCAATACTCTTGTTATATTTATGTATTAATTCCTAGATCTATTGTATCTATTCTTGTTACCCTCTTTCCTTTGTCCTCTGTATTTCCTACACTCCCTCCTGCTTCTCACTTTTGCTTCTTGACACTGTCTGTTAAACCACAGGTCATTATATTCTCTCTTACTTGTTTTCCTTACTATTGATAGGAAATTCTTCAACCTCCTTGTATCTCCCTTTGACTTGGTCCATCATTTCTAGTACTGTTTTCCACTCAGTTCTTATCATCTTGTAGTCCTCTGTCCTTTAGTCAACTTTCCAGTCTCTGCTGTACCTGTTGACCGCACGGTCTATGTGAGTCTCAGTCAAGCTGCGGTAGCCTGGCCTGGTCGGCCAGGAGGCCTGGTCGGCCAGGAGGCCTGGTCGGCCAGGAGGCCTGGTCGGCCAGGAGGCCTGGTCGGCCAGGAGGCCTGGTCGGCCAGGAGGCCTGGTCGGCCAGGAGGCCTGGTCGGCCAGGAGGCCTGGTCGGCCAGGAGGCCTGGTCGGCCAGGAGGCCTGGTCGGCCAGGAGGCCTGGTCTACGGCCGGGCCGCGGGGACGCTAAGCCCCGGAAGCACCTCAAGGTAAGGTAGCAGCAACACGTCTCCTCTCCAGCAAGTCTCTCGGAGCGGCAGCATACTCAAGGCCTGTGACCGGTATTGACAGCAGCAGCACCTCCTCTGCAGACACAATAGGCAGCTACAACATAGACAGAGATAGGAGGAGTAGGCCCAACTCACCCACATCCATCAGCGGAATTACAACTACGGAGGGAAGTTCCGTGTAGGGCGACAGTCTGGATACCAGTGACATTGATTGTGTAATTCTAAGTGATTAATCGATCTGCGATCGTTATGATTCTATGTAAACAATTGTATAACCTTTAGTAAATAAAGTACTGACAGTGATGATAACCAGTTTTATTAGATTAATAAAGGTGTCTTGTGCTATCAAATATATATCTAAAAATATAAACGTCAATGTTCACGACAGTAATCGACTCCACAGCCAGCCAGGATCATCCCGACCCACTGGACATCAACTGCAGCTCGACAACAAATACTAGGAGGCAAGTCCCTTCTGTACTGGGGGTTCCACCTAGCCGGAGTGAGATGTCTTACTCCATTGCCCTCACACATACAGGTCCCACTCCCTTAGACCACATACAGCTCACATGAACGTTTTCGGAGGCCACCAAACTACAAGTAATAAATGTACATAAAACCCAGGAAGGTGACCCAACCACACATCAGAAGATGAAGAAACGACGACGTTTCGGTCCATCCTGGACCATTATCAAGTCGTATGTGATGGGAGAGTCATTGACTGAAGATTAAGCCACCCAAGAGGTGGCACGAGCATGAATAGCCCGTAAGAGGTAGATTTTTTGGAGTGAATGTGATCTTTGGTCATGAAAGGATATATTGTGTATTGAGCACGCATTTAAATCATAAGTCCTTACTATGTGCCTGCTATCGCGGGGGAGGATACTGTTTGACATTATTTATGAGGGTGTCCAGCTGCTGGACACCTTTTCTGACACGAAGAGTGACAGTGTTGATGGCTTCAGGGTGGTTACTGCAAGATTCAGGGACTCTTAAAGCTCCTTTAAGTCGGCGGTTGCTTCACATTCCAGGAGGTAGAGAAGTAGTGGCTTTTCTCTGATTGTTTGACAGACGATGCATTCCCAATCTCGCGGTTAGCCAATTTCTCAGTTGTATCTGTAACCTTGACGTAGTCTATATAACCAAACTGCTATTTTCCTGTGGATTCCTTTTGGGATATTTTACCTGTCTAACTTAGTGGCCTGAAGATTCCATATTGCAGAGGGTGAACCTTCTGCTACTCAGTTATTGATGGGCTTTGTTGGGGTGTGCGAGTTTCTTGATGACGGTATTTTTTATGTGGAGTTAGGCGCACCACTTAGGTTCCAGGTTACATTGCAGTTTCCAGGTTCCCAAGGCCAGGCGTATGGCTGTGTGGTGGTGTTGGAAGTCGATGATGGTGGTGTTGGAAGTCGATGTATGATGGTGCCTGTATAATGGTGTATCGACTTCGAGCACTATCACACAGCCGTACGCCTGACCTTGGGAACCTGGAATAGGAGTTCTGTAGAGCGCCTACCTCCCTCACCACTCGCACTTTCACAAACAGTGTCTTGAACCACCGAGTGCTTATCCTTGGCAGGAGGTTTATGATGGTGTAATCAGCTTTTGTATATTAATAAGCGTCCCACAGCTCATAAGCACATCAGACTAGACATCCTCAGAACCCTCGACCGGCACAGCCCCAAAGTGATGCTGCCAGAGGGTTTACGAGGCCAATTAGCTGCCAGGTCTAATGCCCGTCAACAGTATTCCGAGGTTTTTGGGTTCCTAGGCTGGGTTGGATTCTTTTGTGGATCACTAGATGACGAGTTGCCTAATTTTTGAAGTGCAGCTTTTGAGTCTGTGAATGATTGCATTTATAGTGTTTTCTGCAATCACATACGTCAATGCCTGCTGTATGGCAAACTGCCCAGTTTGGGTTGATGATACTGATCCTCCCTGTCTCCAATATGCCTGTACGATATCCGTGCAAAGAACAGGGCCAGCACTCTCTTATGCTGTGTCCACCGATCCGTCTGTGAAGATGTGAGTGGGTCCTGCTACTGCAATGCTGGTTATTTGCTTTTCTATGATGCACTAATGGACTGTTGGATCATAGTCAGCCTTTTTCATCGGAAGACCTTCTATTACTATTTTGAAAGTAGCCTCCTCCCACGGTAAGGAACAAGGTAATTTGGGTGTGTATGATCACCTACTCTATCAAGAATCATGCTTTTTAACTGTAGTCTGTTTAGGATTTCTCCCGCTTTGGTAGCCCAAGAATTTCCGTTGTTTTGGATCAGTCCAATCACCATGGCTTGTTTTACTGGGACTAGAGCAGGGAAAACAATTATCTTACTGATACTCGTAGCTGTTCTTTGAGATATTGATTCTTGAAGAGAGGACAAACCGGTTTCCAGTCGTAGAGCTTCAAGCCTGGTCCCAGGGCAACACTCATAGCATTGTTTTGTGCTACCTGCTTGATACCTGCTTGATGGGGTTCTGGGAGTTCTTCTACTCCCCAAGCCCGGCCCGAGGACAGGCTCGACTTGTGAGAGTTTGATCCACCAGGCTGTTGCTTGGAGCGGCCCGCAGGCCCAAATACCCACCACAGCCCGGCTGATCCGGAACTTCTCTTAGAAAACAGTCCAGTTTTCTCTTGAAGACGTCCACGATTGTTCCGGCAATATTTCTTATAGTCGCTGGGAGGACGTTGAACAACCGTGTGGACCTCTGATGTTTATACAGTGCTCTCTGATTGTGCCTATGGCACCTCTGCTCTTCACTGGTTCTATCTAGCATTTTCTTCCATATCGTTCACTCCAGTACGTTGTTATTTTACTGTGTAGATTTGGGACCTGGCCCTCCTGTATTTCCATGTGTACATTATTTGGTATCTCTCTCGTCTCCTTTCTAGAGAGTACATTTGGAGAGCTTTGAGACGATACCAATAATTTAGGTGTTTTAACTCGTCTATGCGTGCCGTATATGTTCTCTGTATTCCCTCTATTTCAGCAATCTCTCCTGCTCTGAAGGGGATCCACCTCTCATATCCATCCTACATTTTTTTCTGGCTGACGATTTTGCTTAGTTATGCTCTCTAAACGTTAGATCGTCGGACATCATTAGTCTCAAATCATTGAGATATGCTGTTTGTTTCTACTACGGGAAGATTCTATTNGTTAAATGCTACTAATGTTTTTCATGTGTTTTATGGGTTTTGTACATGGTTAAGTGGATGGATATATGCTATCCCCTTGGTTTGTGTTCATTTATGTTCCCCATCATATGCCTTTATTCGTCGGTACTGTAATTTTCCTTCTGTGCAGGGGGGGGGGGGGTTTAATCACCTGTTTTTGTGTTAGTTTCAATTTTATTACGAGTCATGTGTGTGCTACCTAACTCACTGTGTACTGGTGCTTTGGTAACTTTTATATTGTATTTGTGTTTTATAAATAAATAAATAAACTACTATTAATTGAGCCTTCAGCCCCAGGTGTCTTCAGCACCAAGTTGCCTATTAATCACTAAACTATAAGTGTGATGAGGACCATAAGAGTCACTTAAATTGATTCAGTTGCATTGAGGAGTCCCATGACCAACGTGGATTAGGACCAGGTGAAGCAAGTCTGAGAGGAGACCATAAAGTACTCTTTATCAACCTTGCTCCTAGGCCCTAGACGCTTGCTCTCGTATTTTGCTGGATTCCGAACGCTTTGTGAAGCGTCTGCCAAATGCACATTGATGACGTTGCACGCAATTGCAATCTGGATTCAAAGTGAAAACCCCACACCAACAAATGCAAAATGCCCAAACTGCAGGGAAAAATAACATGCCTGAAACAATATGTCCAGAAAGGGTTAAAGGAATCCAAGCCTTTGGATCTACCCAGCAACCCGAAGTCACAAATCTACGACAACAAACTACCAGACCCTCAGTTAAAAGCCAAATAAAATACTACTCGTCAAATGCGAATCTATGAAAATAAAAATCAGCAACAGTCTAGAGCACCAATTCCTTCTTGTTTTTATAACAGGACCTCTAAGAACTGGAGAAAGACCAGCACTCCACAAGGCAAAAAGAATCGCACAGATATGGTCATCAAAATTAATTCACCTGTTATTGCCTCCTGAATATATCAAGTACAAATGATGACCTCTACATCATCATATGCTCCAGTAGCAAAGGCACTACGATGACCAGACCACACACTAGAAGTTGAAGGGACGACGACGTTTCGGTCCGTCCTGGACCATTCTCAAGTCGCTTGTGATGAGGAGGTAGAGAACGGGAAATAAATAGGCAAGAGAGAGGTGAGGAGGAAAGTAAGGTGTAGAGAATAGTAGTAATAATGAGAACTGCAGAAGGCCTATTGGCCCATACGAGGCAGCTCCCATTATAACCACCGAAGGAAAGGTAATAGGAATAAGCAGAGGATAGCAAGGGAGCGTAGGAGAAGACAATGAACAGAAAAAGGGGAGAAGAGAGAAAGAAAAGGAAAGAGAAAGCAAGATAAATGGAAGGGGTAAGCTTATGTTAAGTCACGTTTGTTAGAAAGATTAGAGCATTTGAGTATGTACTGGGAAAGGGAAGAGTCCACAGCAACAAAGCCAGGACTCAAGTTCATGTTCACCAACATGAACTTGAGTCCTGGCTTTGTTGCTGTGGACTCTTCCCTTTCACAGTACATACTCAAATGCTCTAATCTTTCTAACAAACGTGACTTAACATAAGCTTACCCCTTCCATTTATCTTGCTTTCTCTTTCCTTTTCTTTCTCTCTTCTCCCCTTTTTCTGTTCATTGTCTTCTCCTACGCTCCCTTGCTATCCTCTGCTTATTCCTATTACCTTTCCTTCGGTGGTTATAATGGGAGCTGCCTCGTATGGGCCAATAGGCCTTCTGCAGTTCTCATTATTACTACTATTCTCTACACCTTACTTTCCTCCTCACCTCTCTCTTGCCTATTTATTTCCCGTTCTCTACCTCCTCATCACAAGCGACTTGAGAATGGTCCAGGACGGACCGAAACGTCGTCGTCCCTTCAACTTCTAGTGTGTGGTCTGGTCAACATACTTCAGCCACGTTATTGTGACTCTTCGCCTGCAAAGGCACTACGACTAAACTCCAAGTCTCCCCACCTACCAAGACAAAGAAAGGCAGCCAAAGGTGTATCAAGTGGCTACTGTTCCATTGGTTATTACCTCCCTAACAGAGACCATCAGCAAGGTGCTTGACAAAATATTCCAAGCACTGCAACTGACCAACCCTAAGTCAAGGAAGTTAATGTTAACAGGTAAAAAAAATCTACTGAACTTATTTCCTCCACACTTCAACAAGCCCTACCGGAAAATGTCTACGAATTCGAAGGTGGTGACGAAACTTAATTGTTTCAGCGACCAATGGCAGTTTCCACTCCAGCAAAGACAAGCCGTCGAGGAAATAAGCAGATTAGAAGCCACAACGAACTCAATGGATTCAACTAAACCAGAATAATGGCCAATAACGACAATCTCAAGATTATACAACGGAATATTCAAGGATTAGAAAACAAAGCACAAACACGGAGCAGTGCTTCTCGATGACAACACTGATCTTTTTTTTACTTCAAGAAATACTTCCAGGACTGAAAGAAGTATTAATATCCCAGGATATCGGGGTTTCCACTGCCCAATTGCTCGAGGTGGTACCAGAGGCTTTTCAAAACTAGTAAGAAATCATATCAATGTCACGGGAATCACAGATCTGTCTGACTGTGGTGAGGACGTCGAAATTATGGAAGTTAATATCACAATGAAAAACTCTGTTGTCCATCTTCAATGTATACAGGGGTTATAGGGAACAATATGGATCTCTGCAATCTTTGAAATAGCAGTCACCATACCTATCATATCTGGTGACTTCAACGCTCTTGGAGAGTTACTACCTAACTGACCAAGAACCGACGCCAACAGAAAACTTTTGTTATATATACAAGTTATTTATATAAAGCCACCAGCACGCATAGCGTTTTGGGCAAGTCCTTAATTCTACTTTTCCCTGGAATACAACCAGCCAAATCGTTTGTTTCACCCTTTCACTGTTGGATGAACAGAGGCTATGGTTAAGGATTGACGGTAAGTAAACTTCCCTGGCCAGGATACGAACCCCATCCAAAGCACTCGCAAAACGCCATGTGAGCGTGTAACCACTTCGTCATGGGGACTGCTTAAATTTTAACATGTTTAACACATTTTGAATGAAGTGCCTGAAGTCAGTCTAACAGAATCAACCCATATTGGTGAGGGGAAGCTGGACCTCACATTTGTGTCCACCAGTATTCATGAGTTGTGTCATTGGTTAGTTGCCCATGTACTAACTAGTGACCACTTTGCGACAAAAACTGTTATTAACATAGCACTACCTCCCAGACCTTCAGCTCCCGAGCCCGGATTGGATTTTATCAAAGCAGATTGGACGAATTTTCAGGAATCTCTTGAAATTTGGCACCACAACTACACTCCTCCTGACAATATTGATGAGATTGAGAAAGATTTAGTAAATGCAATACACAGCAGCAAATCACTCCATCCCCAAGAAGTAAACAATTACCCAACAACAACAAGACCAATGGTATTACTGTGATGGGATCAAAAACTACTTAATAGACTAAATTGGGCAACAACCAATTTCAGAGGACGTTGAACCGAATCTGATATAGGACTTCTTAAAAGCTGTCTGATATCATGTGCATGAAGAAACGCACATAATCAGAGAAAAGTGGTGCACCAAGTTAAATCAGCATACATCTTAGAACATCTAGAGGCAGATGAACAAGGTCAAAGGAAAATCGCCGCCTGCTCCTCCCCATCATTGCAAATCCCAATCAAGAAGAAGAAAGATTAGCAAATCTATTTGCTTCAAGAACCAGTTCCACTCAAGTTCCACAAGCAACTCTGACTCACAAAGAATGCAAGTGGCCCGGTGGATAAAAAGAGACCATGTTTTACCTTTGCCTGACGAACTAGACCAACCTTTCAATCTGAAAGAACTCTGAAGAGCTACAAAGGAAACTAAAAACACAGCTCCAGCCGAGGACAAAATCTCAACATGCTACACTACATCTGTTCACAACATGCTAGCCTGGCTAAGAGAAGTGTGAAAAAAAAAACTTTTTGAATTTCAAGAATATGAGCAACAAGAACTATACCACTCACTCGAAATACTGCAATTATAGTTCCGTTTCCAAAACCCAAAGACTCGGGAAATCCAAAACCCATCTTATTAATTAACTAGCTGTCTGGCCAAATCTGCGAAAAGAATGGTTCTTAGTCAATTGAATGGAAAAACCAAACCACTGCACGAAAATATGTTTGTTTACAGAAATATGGGGGGGGGGGACTACAGAATGCTTTACCTCCTACATATAGCTATATGATGCAGCTAATAGTGTTTTAGATGGCAAAGTCGGATCGCGAAAAGGATCTGGGAGTTATGATTAGTAAGAATTTAACCACCAAAATCAATGCATAAATGTTCATAAGACAAATTGGACAGATTTATTAATCGAAGCGTTAGTAATAAGACACCCGGTGGTGTTCTGTAGCTATATCTTGCTCTGGTTAGGCCCCATTCAGATTATGCAGTTCAGTTTTGGTCGCCATATTATAGAATGGATATAATATTCACTAGAACGCATCCAGCATAGATGACAGTTAATCCTCCCATATTAGAACCTATCATGTGAAGAAAGATTGACAAAGCCTAAATTACATTCTCTAGAAAAGCGAAGAATTAGGGGGTGGCATGATAGAGGTGTATAAGTGGATGATTGGACATAAAGGTAATATTAGGGGTACACATCACATAGCATGATACATCATGCTATTGTGAGTCTACAATGACCGTGATGAGGGTTTGAACTTACGTCCTGGATGATTACAGATGTGTCGTATTTGATTGCACCACGAAATGGTTAAAAGAATTGCAACCGGCCCTCAAGGAACCCGCAGCCTCTAAGACACAAACCAAGTTTTACACTCCCCCCCCCCTCATGCACCCGGGCTCTTTCAAAAAGCTGTTCTACTTCCTTGCCCTTACTTCAGTACACTCCCAGTATTGAAGTACCACTCAACCGGAGGCAGTAGCTCACCCCGTTGCAATTCTTTTAACAATGTCGTGGCGCAATCAACAAAGGCACATCTGGGATCATTTCGGACATAAGTTCGAAACCTCATCACGGCCCCTGTGGATTTGCTCATTAATAAGGTGTTAAAAGTATCAACACAGACAGATCACGAAACTGAGTATATATTGGCTAAGTTTAGAATCAGAAGAGGGTAAATACGGGTTCGGTAAAAGGGCTGTTGATTTGTGAAACCATTACAGTTTAACGTAATAGAAGTAGGAGCCCTCAATGTTTCAAGCACGGTTAGACATATATATATATGAGATTGGGTGCTGCTGCTTCGTATGGGATAATGGGCCTTCTGCAGTTACCCTTATTTGTATGTTCTTACGTTAAATTACATTCCCAGAAAAGTGAAGAGTAGGGGGGAAAATGAATGAAGTGTATGTTGATGAATCGGCATAATAAATGGGATAGTAATGAGGTATTGAATATATCAAAATAAAACAGAACACGAAACAATGGTTTAAATTGGTTAAGTTTAGATTTAGGAAAGACCTGGGTTAATTACTGCTTCGGTTGCAGGTTGTCGATTTGTGTTATCAATAATCGGGAACATTATGGACGTAGGATTCCTTTATTGTTTCAAGTGTCGATTAGACATATATGAAAGTTTTGGTGGATATAAATATGACCTGTCACGTATGGGCCAATCCAGGCATTCTGCAGTTTCCTTGATTCTTATGTTTTATACAGATGGATAAATGAGTATACAGAGGTATTAATGGTATTAAATACATCAGTACCAACTAGAACCCAAAACAATGTATATAAATTGGAAAAGATAGATGCATGAAAATCATAGGGAAATACTGGTTTAGAAATAGGTGTTCAAAAGATTAAAGAAATTCCTAATAACAAAATTGTTGATTCCATTATTTCTAATTCCTATTTACCTCATAATACAATCCAGCGATTCGATGTCCATTATGGTAATTTTTTCCAGAACTCTACCACCATATTTCTAAACCAAATTTATCCATGTATTCCTAAATCTATATTTATCCAATGTACTAACTGCTCATATATTACAGTTTTATTTATATTCCTTTTGTTATACCCTTTCATAATTTGTATACTTTAATCATGTTTAATCTTACTCTCGCAAGACCAATTACACCTGTACCCTCCCGTAGCCAATGTAAGCTTCGAGTTGAAGCATACCTCACTACTACCCGTTGAGGGTGGACACAATGCGACCCAAACGTCTAAAGGTTAGAGCTGCCCTCCCCCCCCCCCCTTAACGGCCATGCTTTCGGGAGAAACTATTCTCAAAGTCCTGAAGGACATTACCGTATCACACCCCTGACATTAGTCAGGAAGGTGATTTCCTGCTCTTTTAATGTGAGGATGAGCTAGAAAACTCTTTACCAACTATGCCATACTTAGCAAGGAGCCCACCTACATCCTCACTTCCCACGTCAGTTCCTGGCCATAAGAACGGTTTTTTACCAGCAGGACCAGCCAGTGGATCGCTGACCGACCGCAACAATATTATGGACAATCGAGGACGAAACCGAACCTGGGTGTATTCATCCTAGAGTTCTGCAGCACGACAAATCATCAATGAAGATTACTTTCTCCACCATAGCTGCAGCCAACCAGGCTGCCACACAAGGTTTTTACTGCTGCTTCTTACAAATACCACCCCACCAAGTAAAAATGAACGATACCATGAGATCCAGCAGTGCTTCAACTGCTACGAGCTCTCCTACCTCTGCTGACAAGGTGTCATCACCCTGTCCATAAGTGCAGCCAGTGTGCACTGGACCATCACTACTCCATATGTAAGGCAACAACCCAACGCTGCTTGCTCTGTGATGGCAATCACCCTGCAATTTCCTACTGCTGGCCTTGCAGACAGGAAGCCTCAAGACCCAGATGAAGCCAAGAGCAACACCCCTTCTATCTCTGCGACCAGAGCCCCAAGCGTTCAACCCATTACCTCAGCTCCCACTAATCGACCAGAAGACTTTCCGGTCTTGACAAAAGTGGCTCCTCCCACCGAGCGCCCCAGCTTTCACAATGGGGACCCAAAGCCCCACAGGCTCCTTCACATCCCCCTGCATCAAGTGCAGGCATTATTCATGTCTTATTAAACAGGCGGAGAGGCTAGACGGACCAAACCAGCAGCGTTTTGTCAGTGAACTAAACGCATTATAAATAGCAATAGTAATTATCAAAAAGAAGCACCAAACCGGGAAGGTTTGTAGCACCATCCAATGTATGGGATAATCAGAGGGCGCTAAATATCACCAAGGACGCCAATACGAGAACAGAAACGCATAAGGCGAACGATATCAAAAGTATCCTAGTCACTGAGAATAAC
>WNGS01162866.1:91108-117557 GCA_020271785.1 Procambarus virginalis
TATTTTGAAGAGGAAGGATGTACAATTGCAGTATTGCATATTAGACCCATTGATATATAATGGTAGAGATATGGGTGTTTATCATTTTCTCCTGACGCGTTTAAACATGAGGGTCGGGTTTGTCCAGCGGGCCGTTGACGAGGTATGGCGATTTATCGCACCTCGAGGGAAGACAGGTGGAGGTTTAGGCGATATTACTGTTTTTGATATTAGACATGTAAGAGGCGGTGGAATTTTAAGTTTAACTGGTCTAGCCCATAGAGCAACACCTTCCTATTAAAAACTATTATGCCAGCTGCATTGACAATGGGACATTGTTTTGCAGGATATAAACACAGGCCAAGGTACTTTGAAAGATGCAATTAGAAAACGAGGTATGGTAACGTTGAAAAGTATAGGTCCTAAATTAATAGCAGGTGGGTGAACAAAGGAAAAAAAAACGAAAAGACCTGCTTATATAAAGAAAATGGATATATATAAAGACGTGTTTTCATAAAACAGTAATAGTTGTATACTAGACGCAGATATGATGAGTAAATGCTAGTGCAGCATTGCAAGTTCTTTTAGAAAGTTATACAGCTGCTATAAGCGATGGCTTTCCTAAAGTTAGTCGGCATAGAATGTTTAAAGTACGATATTTTCAAGACAAGATATTTTACCTGTGAATTCATGTATTAACAATAAATTTAAAGATTTTTATATTGAATTCCGTATCCCAGGAGATAAGGGTCAATTTATTGATCTTTCAAGCCTGACGTTAGAACTGAGGGTTGAATTAACGGGACCTGATGGATTTACGGCATTAGGGGATTATAAAAATGCATCAATAGTTAACGGCTTATCCCAGACGATGTTTAAGGCTGTAACTGTTTATTTAAATGAGCAGGTGGTGGAAACTATTTCACTATTTTCATATTTATCGTATGTAAAGTTAATGACAACACTTTCTGAATGTAAAGCTGAAAGATTTAAAGAACTTACATATTTCTATAATGTTTTTCCTGAAAATTATGATGCAGATTATTTTAAGATCGCTTCAGAGGACCTTAAATCTAGATCTGTAAAGTTAAAAACTGAGGGAGTAAACTTTTGCTTTAAACTGCTATTGGACATTACAACTTTGAGTTAATATCTTTTGGACGGAATTTATATTCGTTTGCGATTAGAACTTAGCAGTGATCCTTGAGTTATAAATAGTATTGATTCTGGATACAAGTTTAACATTAAACTAGCTAGAATGTGGATTGATCGAATAACTCCATTCGCATCTGGATTGGAGGCTATTATTAGAGCTCTGGCTGAACAAAATACACCAGTTACGTATACGTTTGATAAGACACTCCACAAGACTTATTCTCGGGAATGGACAGCAGAGATTAGGTATTGACCAGCCATGGGGAAGCATTATCCCGGATAAATTATTTATTATGATCACGGATATGGAAGCCATATCTGGAGCATATACGCTTAATCCTCTATTTCGATCACTGCGATTTACCTAATGGATATTTCACGTGATGGGACAAATTTATTTAATATAACGTATATTCCCGAATAAATGTTCAAAACTATACTATGAGACTCAAAATACAGTAGGCTTTAACGCCTGTAATACTTTGACATATAATTCATTTATAAAAGGACGAACGTTGCTGGCATTTAGACTAACACCTGAGGAACTGAGAGACACCCTTACTATAGAGGCTTCGGGCAACGTGAGAATTACGTTAGAATTTGCTGTTCCAGTGAAATCGAATAGTTATTATTTTATTTGGAAATACAACGGGAGTCTTTAGAATTTATTCTGATCAGCGAGTCATGTACGATACTAGAGCATGAACTGCAAACAAATTAATATGGCATTGAACAATATGACGTAATAAAGCTGAATATATTGGATGCTATTTAACGACGGATATATATAGAATAATGAAACGAATAAAGGATAGTCCGATTATGTTTATAATAAATACATTAGGAAGAGACTTAGGAAGTAATGGGTCACTGGATTGCTGTATACAAATCTAAAAGGAAAATAGTTATACTAGATTCTCGTGGAATAAATGGGTATTCGCCCTACATTTCGGAGTTTTTAATTGTAAAGACTGCGATGTATACACGTTTACAGAGCGACTCCAGAGTTTAAATACATACGTATGCGGACTATATGCGATGTTTCTCTATTTTTCAAACAAGGATCTAAAAGCCGCATTAAAGCTATTTGAAACTAGTTTTACTTATGGAGATTATATGCAGAATGATAGGAACATAATGAGGCTATCTTATGCTTTGTTTAAAAATATGCCGAGCTGCTATGAAACTATATGTTACGATAAGAGCGATAGTTGTCGGAAAATGTGCTCCAAGACGAAGGACTGAATGAGGCTACAGAGGTTATTCTTACACTTGTCCCCGACTGTGTACGCCACCAGCAATCTCTAGCAGCTTCAAGCCTCAGTACTACAGGTACAAACGTTACCATCCTCCTCCTGGTGGTTCCTGAACCTCAGGCAGCTTTAAGTGCTTGACCGCAATAGCAGAGGTTAGAGTCTTTATCTCAAGCTCCTAATTTTCTCTGATACATCACATTAATGTGATTTCTTTGTGCTTTCAGACCCATCTGTCATCCTGTAAGTGTAAAGTTCTTGAGAGATTCTCTTGACATTCTCGGCTGGGGTTATGTTTCAAATTAGACGCCAACTTGCTCCTAACCTGTAGTTTCCTTCCTAGAAGAAGCACTAATCTTGCTGTGCTGAATATTTTATTGGACAAGGATCATGCTCTCAAGCGGCATTTATTGGCTTCCAAACTGCTTTTGATACAACAAAAAGGGGAAATAATCTTAGAACAATTATCCTCTGAGATAATGTTACTGTTGACAGCTCAAGGGACACCCGAGTGTCAAAACTCGCCTCAGTTCTTTCAAGGTCAAAAGTAAACATTTTGCACCCTTCGAGTAGAGTACATCCCAAGGAGGGGTGCTTAGCCCAACATTATTTTGTGCTTTAGGACCTTTAACAAACATACCCACACTAGCTAATGAAACCATCATCTGTTATGTCTGACATTTGTATTTTTTAAAATATCCAAACTTCACTGCAAGCTCTGCTCTATTCATTCGCTGCTAAAAGCATTGAATTCGGTCTTGTCTATAATTTAATACACATCTCTTTCTCCCCAAAATGAATCAATGCCTTTAACTGTCAAAGTCAGCAGCCAAAATAGAAATGTGGGCATCAAATACTTTAGAGTAGGTATCAACAGTGACATTGTAAATGATCTTCACCGTAGGTTAAAAGTTACAGCACTGAAAATATTTTCTAGTAAGAATACTGTATAATGTTAAATATGCTAGACTATTCACCATGTTTGTTAGATCCCTAGTTGATAATCATGCCTTTCCTTCATCTTCCCCGCCTCTTTTTTGAGGAAACTAAGTAATACAGAATGAAGCCATGAGGGTAATTCTTGGTGCTCCGAGATGCACAAGAATCATCAGCTTGGGGAATAACTGAAGCTTCTGACCATACTAGAAAATCATTCAACACAACCTTTTCCCTTCATGTCATGAGAGACCACGTTTCTTCTCCATTGCTCGGAGACAAATTATTCTGTGCCGTTAACACACTATTAAGTGGTGCAACATACAAACTCACTCCTTTTATGATAAATGACAAGAAATGCCTACATCTCATCAAACTGAACATTCCTTTTTAAATTAAATATACCCGTCACTGACATTCCTCTTCATCTGTTCACCACAATTCAAGTACCATATACAACCGCCCCCCCCCCCCACTACGATAACGAGAATCATGCTCTTTTTAAAGCTGTCACATTTTAAATCATTGCCTCGTCAAAATGTGTAAGCTCCTATGAGAACTGTCAACACCGATGCCTCGGTACAATCATCTACACTACGGACTGCAGTAGCATGCAAGTTTACAGAAACAATATTTGTACACAGCCAGTGCCAGGTTAAACAACTGCTTGACAACACAACTAACTGCACTAGAACTAGCTACCAGTACATTATAATTCACAGGAAGAATAATATTTTGTGCTTCAAAGCATGCTCTTTAAGCACTTTAAAACATTCCCTACACGATCGACAGTAAGAGCTTCATAATTGCACTAATAAATACTCTGCTCACTGCTCCGAATAAAAGGCTTAGAATCTCTTGTATGGATACCATCTCACATATGTAACCCACCATAATGACAGGCATTGCAGCCAAATTTGCCTGTAATAAGGATGAAGTTTAATTATATCAAGGTATTCCCATCTCTTAAGATTATATTGTTTCCAACGGTCAGGTTTAATACAGGTATTACCGAGTCCCAACGGTCTGAAAGCACGGGTATTATAAATGTGACTGGTTTAGATCCGAAACCTATGTATATGGGCAGCACAAAACTCCCACCAGACTGCGACACTACTGAAAATCTGAGACCCAACTGACCTGCACAAGACGTTCTTAACATTGAGAAGCTGCATATTTACCACAATGTATCAAGGCAACACTTTAAAGTACACTCCGAAAAAGCCATCGAAAAACTGGCTCGACTACCAGAAATAAATTATGAATGACCTTACACTTCCAACAAAATATTTCTTTGTCAACCACAAAATGAAAGTAAGATTCCTCGAACACCACACTGACTACTTGGACCTTACTGCTGGGGTGCCACAAGGCTGTGTACTCCCGCCATCATTACATCACACACTACAGAGGGAAGGAAGGGGAAGAATGGTGGCCCTGCTGATAAAGGACTGGAGTTTCCAGGACATGGAAATCCTGGGCTGCGAGGAGTTCCGAGACTTCATAACAAGAACCATGACGATGGGCTTGTTACGTACCTCTATAAGCTACGTAATTAAATACATTAATTTGTACTTCTACATTAACTTGTACTTATATATATGCCTTGTTTTATCTGATTATATGTATGTACATCTAAATATTCTTTACTTGTATGTAAGATATGTGTTGCCTGATTTATATGTTGAATTAGGCCTAACTTTTCCACCCGTGGGAACGATTAGAGTTTCTTTGTTCACGGTTGATTTCGTGGGAAAGTGGTTTTATCTATGATCATCAGTAGGAATCACTGATGGGAATTCTGTAATTGTTTGAACATTGGGGGGAAACATTCCGTGAGAAACTTCTAGTTCCGGTGGCGGGGGAGCGTTGCCAATATTTTCCCTTTGTTATTTTATTTTAATTACTGCATGTATTAATAATTACATTATTTTTGTTATGCATGTTATTCTGACCATTTACTAAGTTACTTTAAGATTACTCTTGTCACATTATTTTGCTCCATGTAAGTTTAATTAAATAATGTTAGTTTGGCAATTTTCCGCGGGGCGGAAGCAATGTTTTTGACTCCCGTAGTTTTAGTATTCAGTAACTCGCACGGGACAGGAGAGATAACTTGGGAGATAAGTCTGTTAATATTTGTTTTGCCATACATACATTTATATTATAAGAGACAATACTTTAATTTGCTTTTATAAGTGATCTTGTCCATCTGTGTTATATATATAATATCTTGTACTTATATTATTGTTAATATATATATAATAATTTATATGTATATTTCTTAGTCCTAAGGGATAAATACCTTATTTTTGCTTGTGCCAATCATGTGGTTACACTGGTGACCCGCTCTATATTACAGCAACTCTATGACCCTAGACAACAAGTTTCTTAATGCTGTACAGGGTTACGAGCCGTAACGAACGATCTGGTAACAGGGCGGACCAAAGATACTAGTTGTGATATATAACCCTTCAATAAATGAAACCCTGGCAAGATTATTACAAACAGGCTATACGTGCTAGTGGCTGTACAAGATTGTAAGAATTTATATATAAATAAAAAATATTCATTGCAGTACCTACTTTAAATGAAAGGGCAGACTGTCGCTGTTAGAACTCAATCCTCAATTCAAATCATGTGGACTCCAACCATGGAAACATACGAGAATCGTGTGGTGGCACAGAGTGAGCTAATCTATTGGACACGGCAACAAGAACCTTTTAAGCCAACATGTAAGAGGACCCACAAGTCTAGAGGTAATGATGAACCAGCTTGACGACCTAGAATTCACAGAACGATTCACATGCATGGGAAAAAATTCAAACCGCATGGGAGTGGGTGATCACTCTATATTGAAGTGTTAATATATGGTGGCAGTAGGGATACCTTACTCAAGGAAGGGACCAAAAAACCAAAGGCTGCCTTACTGAAGGGGAAATTACAAGCAAACAAATTTTATATTAATACCATAGGTAGCAAAGTTCAAGAGGAAAGGCTGCACATACATGATTGACTACATCACCCAAACGAGTAAGGAGGTAGCACAAATTTGTCCTGGTATATGAGAATGGAATTCCACTACTGTTAGGATGTGCAAGCGAGTATGACCAGATGTATATCAGCGTTGAATCTCCAGAAGTGCACATCCATCTATGCACTCGTCAGAATCCTCTGGTCTGGGACCAAGGTCTGCTTTCCGGGGTATCTATGGGCAGCCCCTCTGCTGGACTGACCAAGGATGTTGTAAGAGTTGCTGTATGCCCAGATCATCAAAGGAGATTGTACAAATCAGTGGAACTTGGCGATTCCAGTCATTAACAGAACTTAGATAGTTTCGTGCACACAGGCCAGAGGGGTTCGCTCACACGTTAAGGCAGATCTAACGTCCCTTGTTACTTTACCATAACATCATGAAACCTTGACATTACTCGTATATGCAGCCAGCACCGAATTGACAGAACCCATCAACGGCATCAACAGAGAACCTAAACCAGGGAGTCTTCTCTAACCACATCTGTATGTGATAATGATAAAACTAGTATTCCTAGAAGACCTAAATCAATTATGGACATTGACTAAGAATTTCAACGAGTACCCAGGCCTAAGATTCTTCCAGAAGGCACCCAGGATGCAGCAATGAAAATGTGTATCTGTCAAGCGAAAATACCAGCGCAATTTAAACAAATAGGGATGGCGAACAGGCCGGAGACGTCAGGCTCAGATCAAGAGACTAAGAGACGCCTGGTCAACAGGACCAGTGCCACAACAAAGCAGCCAAAGCTACAACAGATCATGGAATGATCTGCGAGTATTTGATAACAATGTCCACCCTCTCACCCAGAGCAGGCTGCGGTTCTCCCCACAATATAGGAACCAGGAGAACTGATTCAATACAATTTGAGACAACACAAGGAACATCCGCCAAGTGAAACATTGGCCTCAGAGGCGCATTAGATTTTGAAGACACTACGAACAAAGGAATTAGAGGAGATACCAGAGCTAGAGAAGAGACGACAACTACGGGTACAACAGAGGAATGATAAATAAATGTTTATTCAGGTAAGGTACATACATACAAGTGATTTTACATAAATTGATCGATTTATATATAGAGCTAGTACATACAATGCCTAAAGCCACTATTACGCAATGTGTTTCGGGCAGGAAAATCATTAATATCTAAAACTTAATACTAATTGAGTATAAAGAATAAAATGTGTTGAGAAATACAAATAAAGATGGAAAAAGGGGGAACATGACTGAAAAAGCAGCACAAATACAATAGGTCGACAACGTTGATTAAAAAAATAACAGACATGGGTTGACAATAGAGGGGTAAGGTAGGTTACAGGGAATTTATTAGGTAGTGTTTCGTTTTTATCTTAAACTGGTTAAGAGAGGTACAGTCTTTAACATGGTTGGGAAGGTAATTCCACATTCTGGGTCCCTTGATTTGTAGAGCATTTCTAGTTTGATTAAGTCGTACTCTTGGAATTTCAAAACTATTTCTGGTGTGGTGCTCATGGGTTCTGTTACAACCTTCAATGAAGCTTTTGAGGTCAGGATTGGCATTACAGTTCAGCGTTTTATATATGTATAATACACAGGAGAGAATGTGCAGTGACTTAATATCTAACATTCAGAGATTTGATTAGGGGTACCGAGTGATGTCTGGGGCCAGTTGGATATTGTCCTAATAGCAGCTTTGTGTTGAGCTGCAAACCTACAAAAAAGCCACAACAACAAAAAGGTAAATTCCTACACAAAAGATTTAGTTCCTTCGAAGATTGTTTTAACTGTTACGACTTGGATAGTCTATGTGATAAACAATATTGTTTATTATATACTGCTATTATTATATACATAGTACCATAGTGTGTATATTTAGGCATTGGTTAGGTTAGGTATTTAGGTTCTGTTGGAGATTATTTGTATTTGTAATACGCGGGTAAACCATTTACAACATTGAGGTTCGAACAAAAGTCGTCAGCGAATCACTGTTCGTGAAATGTTTTAACAATCGGTTGTGAAAACGGGTTTTCACTCAGAGTTTGGCAGGTGCATGAAATAGACTTTAGCCCTTGTTTATAAAGACTTGCGGTTACACGCTACTCAATATATTACGTTTTAACATTTCTCTTAACAGTGCTTCGTTGATGACCTCTGCTGTAATCCCAAAGCTGTAACTTCCACAGGACGTGGTTCTAACACCAATTATGGCCATCAAAACCTTAACACCTAATCTAACCTACCCCTAACTTTACATTGGAATTAAAATTAATGACATGAGAAACCAAATTTTAATATACAATGTTAAAACTGATTAATGCATTTGAGTGGGGGAGGTGACAGCCACCACTAACGAGCCTGGCCTGAGGACTGAATGCTGGAAACTATCAATTGGTATTTGTTGACAGGTTGCTTTACTGCAGTCTACGGCAGTTCAAGCCGTCAATGAATGAGCAAAGTTCACACAGACCTGAAATTTACCATCTGGACCTGCATTGAGGAGCTACCCTTTCTAGGTACTTGTGTGTATATAGACGGAGAAAGACGCCTATAAAGGGTCATTACAAAGACTCAAACCTTCACTTTTATAGCCATCCTGCAACACTTTTCTCACGAGACCTTTCTCCCTGGGAACCCGAGTCATAGGTATAACCAGTGATCAGAATAATCTGGGGAAAGCCTTGGACGAGCTCTGGGGCGTCTTTAAAGCAAAAGTTGCCCAGAATCACCATACGATAAACCACCAAGAAACTTGTAGCTTATCGTATGGGAAAACTGGTCCCTCTCCAGAGAAAATATTGTACAGGAACAAACACGTCCAAACTTTAGAATGTGGATCTACTTAAGATGTATTCCGACAGCTTCAAGAAGCATCCAAAAGGAAGGTAACAAGCTCTAGTCTTTGATGAAGGAAACCACCGGCGAATATCTGGCCTGGAACTTGCTTCCTTCGGAGCCTCTTTTGTTAGCTTGGAAAACAGGAATATCTCCCAGTGACATTAGTAACGGCTCCTTTTCCAGCAAAAAGCAAAGAACCCTTGAGTAGTCTGGTGTCCCTGCTCTAACACTTATCCTGTGGTCATAGTAGCTCCGCCAGTTATTATATAATATTTTCTCCCAATAATAAGGGACACTTGGCACTAACAACAAACCAGGACCACGATGTTACCCCGTTCTGCAGACCCAGAAACGTTCACCTCTTAACACTTCACAGGACCTGCCATCTGACCACAATATTTGTCGATTTGCAGAATTGCTGCATCGTTCAGGTGCTACCAATTCCTTGTGCAAGATGTGGATGATGGCCACGTAGCTGCAAGAGCTGTGCTTCCCGAAACTGTCCGACGGTATATTCAACTTGTTAGGATTTACCCTGGCACTTTCCCCTCACAAACTTTCCTCTCGCCAGACTCTTCTAATGTCAGCTGAAGCATCAACCTTTTGTATATACAATTAATATACAATTGACTGGACTGGTTGAATAGACGACAGACCAACAAGGGTGGAGGCAAGGGGAAGAGGATTGAAATGTAACTGAAAATATTAGTTTAACCATAACCCTATGTTACACCATCACTAAATGTTCAAATACGGGCCAGAAGAATGGTTTACCATTCTGAAGTGGTTAATGCATTCTTTAGACTATACCTATTAGACGACCACCGCTTCAAGGTATAGTGTTTAAACAATTAAAATTATGAAACGTGTTCCCTTCACCTATTACACGTAGGAGGGAATATATATATATACTGCATAATGACCAACTGCCATTCGAGAGAAGTTTTTCCAGGTAATTTTAATCCCTCCATACCTGCAGTCCTGTTGTACTGGACCAATATCTTGGGTCTGGTTGACCATACCTGCAGTCCTGTTGTACTCGTGTACCCTCGTACATACCTGAAATTACATATTATATTAAATACCTGAAAAGACTAAATTCAACACATCTTCATGTAAAGTTTGAGAAATATTCCTCTAGACAATCGATCAGGTCAAAATTTGGTTGATCTAAAGTGTCGACTTACCACAGAATGACATAAACCCAACCTTAGACTTGACTCATCCACAGCCCGTTCTCAACAACGGTCAAGTGGTCGTTAACCCGGCAGCCAAACATGACCGTTCTCAACAACGGCCAAGTGGTCGTTAACCTGGCAGCCAAACATGACCGTTCTCAACAACGGCCAAGTGGTCGTTAACCCGGCAGCCAAACATGACCGTTCTCAACAACGGCCAAGTGGTCGTTAACCCGGCAGCCAAACATGACCGTTCTCAACAACGGCCAAGTGGTCGTTAACCTGGCAGCCAAACATGACCGTTCTCAACAACGGCCAAGTGGTCGTTAACCTGGCAGCCAAACATGACCGTTCTCAACAACGGCCAAGTGGTCGTTAACCCGGCAGCCAAACATGACCGTTCTCAACAACGGCCAAGTGGTCGTTAACCTGGCAGCCAAACATGACCGTTCTCAACAACGGCCAAGTGGTCGTTAACCTGGCAGCCAAACATGAACGCGAAGAACGCTTCACGTTAACTTCTCAGTCTATGCATGTCTGTGCACTGACAACAGTTCCAACATTTTAATGTATGATTTATTTAGAATAGTTTTTCATACGTGAACTATCGATATATATATTATATATTAGGCGAGGGGGAGATGTTAGAATACACTCTGGTGCTATAATTTATTTCAACAACTATCCTAGACCTATATCCAATTTAAATACACATTAATATTTACTTATATTCGACAAAATATAGTACTTGATTACACAGGAGGTTAAATGTTAATTAAGGCGTCTCTGGGGATGGACGACACTGACACAGAATGGATGGTTTCATTCACACAGGATGGGCCGGGGGAAGGGGGGAAGGGTACGTGATGCTTGCTAGATTAAAAGTCTTTGGTCCGTATTTCAAGGACTGAAATCCTATAGTTCACAAGAAACTTCTTATAACTGCCAGAATTGAACTATAATAATTTTGTAAACGTTTTCCACCTGCTTTTGGTCGAAAGGTCAATTTCACTATAAAGTTGACACTAAAGCCGCTGTTGTTGGAGTAATCACACAGCAGTCGTTTTAGAACTTAAATTTATTTTACTAATGTCCATCAAATGTCTTTGTTTTTGTCGAGACTTTTACCTAGCCCAAGGTATTTTACTCAATATCATTTGTAAATGAGTAAACCAGCTATTTTTTTTTACAAATAAAGCTTTAACATCTTGTAAACTATGCTTATCTAGAAAACAAATATAGACTATTCTACCAACCGAACACAAAGTGATAAAATAAATAATCATCTAGAGTAACTTGCCTGTAAGCCTGGCGCAGGTAATCTCATGCACAGGACTGTCCAGGTGACTAATTTAGTAACACCAATGAGGCGGGCAGCGAGCAGCACCTCTTCCCACGCTGGCCCGCGCCACACTGCCGGCCCCGCCTCTTGACTACCTTGGCCTGATGGGTCAACTACCTGTGACGTCATTCACCTCACCTGACATGAGGCCGCCTCACATACAAATAATTCACCAGTAAAGTCACTTCAACAATATTAATATAGTTTATTTCCATTAATGTGAAGTATGAGCAAGTGTGAGTATGTATTAAAAGCACACACTTCACTACTGGACATTAAACCCACTACCACACCCACCTAGTAGCTTGGAAGCTCCATAACACCTTCTGTAACTGTGTTATGTTGGGGTCTAGGCCAGGGGCCAGGTACAGCAACCGGCTACGGTGTTCAGCCTCGTGTGTGTGTATATACTGTTTGCCTGTAGGGTCGATCTCTTAGCTCTTGGACCCCACCTTGCTAATCGTCGGATGTCTAATTTACCGACACGAGACCTATTTTTCCTCTGCCATATTAACTACGTATGGTTCTCTGTCTCACACACACACGTCCCCAGGATGCAGCTACCATCCAGGTAGCTATTTACTGCTAGGTGAACAGATGCATCAGGTGAAAAAAACTCTGCCCTTTTTCTCCCGCGACCGGGAATCGAACCCAGATCCTTAGAACTGCGAACCCAGAGTACTATCCACTTCGTTGCAATGACGTGTGCATGTGTGTATGCGTTTGTGTAAACTCGCCTAGATGTACTTTCCTAGATGTGCCTGCAGGGTCAAACTAGGCTCCTAGCCCCCGCCTTCTAAGCATTTTTAGATTACTGCAATGTCTCCTTTCTCACGCTTTTATCATATTTACATTTAAAACCTTGAATGTAATTAGCATCAATGACTTCCACATCTACCAGTATATCGACAGCTCTAACACTGAAAAAGATCTTTTTTGACGTCCCTGCGACTCATTTGTGTCTAGAGGTTTCATCTGTGATCCCTTGTTCAGCTGTTCCTAGCTTTGAACAATGCTGCTTTGTCTACCTTGTCTACTTCCCTAAGAATCTTATATATTGTTATCTTATCCCACTTATCTCTCTTTTCCTCCAGTGTGGTAAGATCCAGTTCTCTCAATCTTTCCTCATAGCTTAAACCCTTTAGCTCAGGAACGAGTCTCGTTGCAGATCTTTGGACCTTTTCAAGTTTCTTCTTCTTGTCTTTTTATAGGTTAGGGTTCAATGCTGGGAATGCGTATTCAAGTGTAGGTCTCACCTTTGCTGTATATAGGGCCCAGAAAGCTTCCTCTTGTCCAAATTTCTGAAGGATACACGGATGTTGGCCAGAATGGTATATGCAGCTGTTGTTATTCTGTTAATGTGGACTTCTGGCCTGCTCCTCTAATTTGAGTAGAAGTCACTCATGTAGGACCGTATCAAATGCTTTCTTTCATACAGTCGAGGAATATGCAGTTTGCCCACCCGTTTCTGTCTTGCTTGATTTCTGTCATTTAGTTATAGGATTGAAGCAAGTTTATCAAACAGGATTTTTCTCTTTACTAAAACCGTGCTGGTGCCTCGAGACAAAATTTGGTCTAACTGTTCCACTAGCCTGCTTTGCATCAGTCTCTCAAGCAACTTGCCGGGGGGATATTTGTTAGTGATACAGGTCTGTAGTTTAACGGTTTCTGACTTTCCCCTATCATGTTGATTGGTATCACATTAGCCATTTTCCTTCAATCAGGAAGTTCTCCCGTTTCTAGAGAGGAATTAAATATTATGGCAAGTGGGCTGCAACATTCTTTAACAGCCTCTTTTGTTGTCCATGACGATATTTTGTCCGGTCCCACGGCTTTTGTCACATCTAATTCCTGTATTTGCTTCTTCACTTCTTGTGACAATGCTATTTCAGTAAGGTTTTCTATGGCATTGCCCATTCGCCTTGGGCTCTATGCTCTAATGGAAAAGCAGATTTCAGCTTGAGTACTTTATGAAAGCTTTTGTTAATTTCCTCACGTACCTCATTATTTTCCTTGTATTCTCCCTCCTCTTTGCTAAGTCTGACAACCTGATCATTTACAGTCATCGTCCTCCAGATATTACTATGGAACAGATTTGGCTGGGAATTGGCCTGAAAAGAAATGTCGTTATTGTAATGTTTCTCTGCCACTCTCGTAGTCTGTGTACTCATTTCTGGCCCCTTTGTATGCATTCTGATTTTCTTGTTGAATGTTCTCGATATTTATCCCATGCTCTTTTGATTCATCTGTTGTTTGGAGACACCGTGAAGCCTGTGGAACAGTGAGCTAATGCTCGTCTTGCTTCCCCGAACTCTTAGTGATGGTATAAATCTTTCTTCAGCTTCTTTGTTATGTAGTCCATCATATTTTAAGTTGACGTTTCTATTAATTATCCTCTGAATTCTATTCCCTCCAAAAATTCTCTGACCTTCTGGTATTCTCCTCACCTGAATGCTAACCTTACGCTCACCCTTTCGTTACATCTTTCTCTGGTCTTCATTGTCACTATGTATTAATAAAAGACTAAAACACAGAGGTCACTGGCTCCTATTGCCATTTAATGGTCAATGTTTTCAATGTCCATTTCATTCTCTATGAAGACCAAGTCTAGCCTAGCTGGTTTGTCACTACCCCTTCTCCTTGTTTCCCTTCTGACATGTTCCACCAGAAAGTACCTTTCTATTACTTCTCCAAAGTTTGCTCTCCATATCTCATCTGCTCATGGGTACATTGTTTTAAAATCGATCTAGCCATAATTTAAGTATCCCGTTAGTAGGAGCTTTGCTTGCTGTCTATTGACGGTGTCTTCCCCCCCCCCTCATGGAGGATATTAAAACATGATCTGATTTTAACTTTTATTTAATCTTCAGCGGTGTTGTGAAGGTTTGTTGATTTCAGCAACATCCACTTTATCACCCTCACATGAAATGGTTCCCATAATTCAGTCCCTGTAGTTGTTTGCCACCTATAAAGAAATTTCCTCAAAGATCCAGTTTCTTTTTACTTGCAGTGCCACACCTCCACCTGTATTAAGTTTTCAATTTATCATCATCTGGCATTACCTCTGGAATATTGCATTACTAATCATACCTCTTAGTTTGGTCTCTAATACAGCTATTACATCAGGGTACAATCAGGCTGTGATTGATGTGTCAGACTTCGAGCAGTCGCATCTAACAGCCTAGTTGACCAGACCACCAACCAGGAGGCCTGGTCAGAGACTGGGCCATGGTGATGCTGATCCTTGGAATAACCACAAGGAACCCAAGGTGGGGTCTGTTTCCTCAGTGCTTCCTTTGAGTTCATCTGATTTTTTTACACCGTCCATCAGCATTGGAGTGCCAATGCTGATGGACTGTCAAATAACCATGGTGATATGTTGTCTGGTCCAAATGCTTTAGTTTCACCCAGTGATGCTAGTTGTTTCTTTACCTCTTCTGCTGTCACCTCTATATCTGACAATCTCTTCTAGGGTCATCTCCTCTTGTAACAGTGGAAGCTGCTCAGGCTTGATTGTGAATTTGTGAATACTCCATGGAAACTGGCATTCAGTACCTCGCAAATTTCCTCATCACATTCAGTGTAAATCCCTCTCATTTTTCATATTGATGTCACTTGTTCGCTTACTGTCATTTAACTTCTTATACGACTACGTACTAATTTTGGTTGCTTTTTTGCTTTGAGAGCAATATCGTTCTCGTAATTTCTTTCCAATACTCTTCTTATATTTACGTATTAATTCCTAGAGCTGTTGTATCCATTCTTGTTACCCTCTTTCCTTTGTCCTCTGTATTTCCTACACTCCCTCCTGCTTCTCACTTTTGCTTCTTGACACTGTCTGTTAAACCACATGTCATTACATTCTCTCTTACTTGTTTTCCTTACTGTTGATAGGAAATTCTTCAACCTCCTTGTATCTCCCTTTGACTTGGTCCATCATTTCTAGTACTGTTTTCCACTCAGTTCTTATCATCTTGTAGTCCTCTGTCCATTAGTCAACTTTCCAGCCTCTGCTGTACCTGTTGACCGCACGGTCCATGTGAGTCTCAGTCAAGCTGCGGTAGCCTGGCCTGGTCGGCTAGGAGGCCTGGTCGACGGCCGGGCCGCTGGGACGCTAAGCCCCGGAAGCACCTCAAGGTAAGGTAGCAGCAACACGTCTCCTCTCCAGCAAGTCTCTCGGAGCGGCAGCATACTCAAGGCCTGTGACCGGTATTGACAGCAGCAGCATCTCCTCTGCAGACACAATAGGCAGCTACAGCATAGACAGAGATAGGAGGAGTAGGCCCAACTCACCCACATCCATCAGCGGAATTACAACTACGGAGGGAAGTTCCGTGTAGGGCGACAGTCTGGATACCAGTGACATTGATTGTGTAATTCTAAGTGGTTAATCGATCTGCGATCGTTCTGATTCCATGTAAACGATTTTATAACCTTTAGTAAATAAAGTGTTGACAGTGATGATAACCACTTTTTTTTAGATTAATAAAGGTGTCTTGTGCTATCAAATATATAACTGAAAATATAAACGTCAAAGTTCACGACAGCCATCGACTCCACAGCCAGCCAGGATCATCCCGACCCACTGGACATCAACTGCAGCTCGACAACAAATACTAGGAGGCAATTAAGTCCCTTCTGTACTGGGGGTCCCACCTAGCCGGAGTGAGATGTCTTACTCCATTGCCCTCACACATACAGGTCCCACTCCCTTAGACCACATACAGCTCACACGAACGTTTTCGGAGGCCACCAAACTACAAGTAATAAATGTACACAAAACCCAGGAAGGTGACCCAACCGCACACCAGAAGATGAAGAAACGACAACAGTACGGTCCATCTTGGACCATTATCAAGTCATATGTGATGGGAGAGTGATTGATCAAAGATTAAGCCACCCAAGAGGTGGCACGAGCATGAATAGCCCGTAAGAGGTAGATTTTTTGGAGTGAATGTGATCTTCGGTCATGAAAGGATATATTGTGTATTGAGCTCGCATTTAAATCGTAAGTCCTTACTATTTGCCTGCTATCGCGGGGGAGGATACTGCTTGACAGTATTTATGAGGGTGTCCAGCTGCTGGACACCTTTTCTGACCCGAAGAGTGGCAGTGTTGATGGCTTCAGGGTGGTTACTGCAAGATTCAGGGACTTTTAAAGCTCTTTTAAGTCGGCGGTTGCTTCACATTCCAGGAAGTAGAGAAGTAGTGGCTTCTCTCTGATTGTTTGACAGACGATGCATTTCCAATCTCGGGGTTAGCCAATTTCTCAGTTGTATATGCAACCTTGACGTAGTCTATATAACCGTACTGCTATTTTCCTGTGGATTCCTTTCGGGATATTTTACCTGTCTAACTTAGTGGCCTGAAGATTCCATATTGCAGAGGGTGAACCTTCTGCTACTCAGTTGTTGATGGGCTTTGTTGAGGTGTGCGAGTTTCTTGATGACGGTGTTTTTTATGTGGAGTTAGGCGCACCACTTAGGTTCCAGGTTCCATTCCAGGTTCCAGGTTACCAAGGCCAGGCGTATGGCTGTGTGGTGGTGTTGGAAGTCGATGATGGTGGTGTTGGAAGTCGATGATGGTGGTGTTGGAAGTCGATGATGGTGGTGTTGGAAGTCGATGTATGATGGCGCCTGTATAATGGTGTATCGACTTCGAGCACCATCACACAACCGTACGCCAGGCCTTGGGAACCTGGAATAGGAGTTCTGTAGAGCGTCTACCTCCCTCACCACTTGCATTTTCACAAACAGTGTCTTGAATCACCGGGTGCTTATCCTTGGCAAGAGGTTTATGATGGTGTAATCAGCTTTTGTATATTAATAAGCGTCCCACAGCTTAATAAGCACATCAGATTAGACATCCTCAGAACCCTCGACCGGCACAGAGCCAAAGCGATGCTGCCAGAGGGTTTACAAGGCCAACTAGCTTCTAGGTCTAATGCCCGTCAACAGCTTTTGCAGTTTTTTGGGTTCCTAGGCTGGGTTGGATTCTTTTGTGGATCACTAGATGACGAGTTGTATAATTTTTGAAGTGCAGCTTTTGAGTCTGTGAATAATTGCATTTATAGTGTTTTGTGCAATCACATACGTCAATGCCTGCTGTATGGCAAACTGCCCAGTTTGGGTTGATGATACTGATCCTCCCACTCTCCAATATACCTGTACGATATCCGTGCAAAGAACAGGGCCAGCACTCTCTTATGCTGTGTCCACCGATCCGTCTGAAGATGTGAGTGGGTCCTGCAATGCTGGTTATTAGCTTTTCTATAATGCACGTTAGGACTGTTGGATCATAGTCAGCCTTTTTCATCGGAAGACCTTCTATTACTATTTTGAAAGTAGGCTCCTCCCACGGTAAGGAACAAGGTAATTTGGGTGTGTATGATCACCTACTCTATCAAGAATCATGCTTTTTAACTGTAGTCTGTTTAGGACTTCTCCCGCTTTGGTAGCCCAAGAATTTCCGTTGTTTTGGATCAGTCCATTCACCAAAGTCTGTTTTACTGGGACTGGAGCAGGGAAAACAATTATCTTACTGATAATCGTAGCTGTTCTTTGAGATATTGTTTCTTGAAGAGAGGGCAAACCCGTTTCCAGTCTTAGAGCTTCAAACCTGGTCCCAGGGCAACACTCATAGCATTGTTTTGTGCTACCTGCTTGATGGAGTTCTGGGAGTTCTTCTACTCCCCAAGCCCGGCCCGAGGCCAGGCTCAACTTGTGAGAGTTTTATCCACCATGCTGTTGCTTGGAACGGCCCGCAGGCCCACATATCCACAACAGCCCGGCCGATCCAGAACTTCTCTTAGAAAACAGTCCAGTTTTCTCTTGAAGATGTCCACGGTTGTTCCGGCAATATTTTTTATAGTCGCTGGGAGGACGTTGAACAACCGTGGACCTCTGATGTTTATACAGTGTTCTCTGATTGTGCCTATGGCACCTCTGCTCTTCACTGGTTCTATCTTGCATTTTCTTCCATATCGTTCACTCCAGTACGTTGTTATTTTACTGTGTAGATTTGGGACCTGGCCCTCCATTATTTTCCATGTGTATATTATTTGGTATCTCTCGTCTCCTTTCTAGAGAGCACGTTTGGAGAGCTTTGAGACGATACCAATAATTTAGGTGTTTTATCTCGTTTATGCGTGCCGTATATATTCTCTGTATTCCCTCTATTTCAGCAATCTCTCCTGCTCTGAAGGGGGAAGTGAGTACTGAGCAGTATTCGAGACGGGACAACACAAGTGACTTGAAGAGTACAACCATTGTGATGGGATCCCTGGATTTAAAAGTTCTCGTTTTCCATCCTATCATTTTTTTGGCTGACGCAATATTTGCTTGGTTATGCTCCCTAAACGTTAGATTGTCGGACATCATTATTCCCAAATCCTTGAAATGCTGTTTTTCTACTATGGGAAGATTCGAATGTGTTTTGTACCCTGTATTATGTCTCAGATCTTCATTTTTGCCGTAACTGAGTACCTGAAATTTATCACTGTTAAACATCATGTTGTTTTCTGCTGCCCAATCGAAAACTTTGTTGACATCTGCTTGTAATTTTTCAATGTCTTCAGCAGAGGTAATTTTCATGCAGATTTTTGTGTCATCTGCGAAGGATGACACGAAGCTGTGACGTGTATTTTTGTCTATATCTGATATGAGAATAAGGAACAGTGGCACTGCAAGGACTGTACCTTGAGGTACAGAGCTTTTAACTTCGCTTGGACTCGATTTTATTTGATTGACTCTTTGTGTTCTGTTCGACAGGAAATGGAGTATCCAGCGTCCTACTTTTCCAGTTATTCCCATTGATCTAATTTTGTGTGCTATCACCCCATGGTCACATTTGTCGAACGTCTTTGCAAAGTCTGTGTATACAACATCTGCATTTTGTTTTTCTTTTAGAGCTTCTGTGATTTTGTCATAGTGGTTGAGTAACTGTGACAGACAGGATCTTCCCGCTCTAAATCCATGTTTTCTTGGGTTGTGCAATTCATTGTTTTCCATAAAACTAGAAATTTGATTCCTAATCACTCTTTCAAACACTTTTATTATGTATGGTGTTAGTGCAACTGGCCTATAATTTTTTGTGAAGGCTATACTTCCCCCCTTGTGCAAAGGAGCTATATCTGCAGATTTAAGTGTTGCTGGTATCTCCCCTGTATCTAGGCTCTTTCTCCATATTACACTGACTGCTCGCGCTACTGGTACTTTACATTTCTTTATGAATATTGAATTCCATGAGTCAGGCCCAGGAACTGAGTGCATAGGCATATTGTCAATTTTTCTTTCAAAGTCTTCCAAGTTTGTGGTAATATCCGTTATATTATCTGCAGCTTGAATGTCATTCATAAAGAAGTTGTCTGGGTCATCAGCTTTCATGTTGTTTATTGGTGTGCTAAACAAAGCCTCATACTGGCTTCTTAGAATTTCACTAATCTCTTTGTTGCCCTCTGTGTACGTACCTTCATTTGTAATTAACGGTCCAATACTGGTCGAGGTTTTTGATTTTGATTTTGCATATGTAAACAAATATTTTGGATTTTTCTTTATCTCTTGTATAGCTTTCTGTTCCAATTCCATTTCCTCAGACTCATATGATCGCTTCAACGTTTGTTCTATTTCTTCGATCTCCCTGCTTAGGTTTATTTTCCTTGCTTGTGATAGTTGTGTCTGCCGAAGCATTTCAGTTATTTTTTTCCTTCTCCTGTACAGTCATCTCCGTTCTCTTTCAACAGTGGTCCTCTTTCTGCCCCTCCTCATAGGCACGTGCTTCAAGCACACCTTGTAAGCTTCAGCTGTCAGTTGAGCTATTCCCTGTGTAGGAGTTTTGTCGCTTAAGACCGTCTCCCATTGAATGGTTGCAAGGTCTACATTTATTTTTTCCCAGTCGATCCTCTTAATGTTGAAATTGAATTGATTGAATACTCCTTCTCGCTTGTTGGGTCTCTTAGACCTACTACCATTATTTATGCTAGTTCGCACTTCAATGAGCTTATGGTCTGAGTATGTAGTATCTGAGATTGTAATGTCTCTGATTAGTTCATCATTGTTTGTGAATAACAAGTCTAGTGTGTATTCGTTCCTAGTTGGTTCCGTAATCTGTTGATTGAGCGAGAATTTGTCACAGAATCTCAAAAGTTCTCTGACCTGTGGTTATTTATTTCCCGGGTCATTCCCTGCTATGATATATGTGTTTGCCATTCTCCATCTTAGAGTCGGTAAATTGAAATCTCCAAGGAAGATAATATCTGGAGCTGGGTTTGCTAGGTTATCAAGTATGTTCTCTATTTTGTGCATCTGCTCTGTGAATTCCTCAACCGTTGTATCTAGCGGTTTATATATTAGAATAATAATTAGGCTTAGTTTCTCTACCTTAATTCCAAGTACCTCTACTACCTCATTAGTTGAGTTTAGTAGTTCTGTGCATATCAGGTCCTCTTTAATATACAGACCAACTCCTCCATTTGACCAAGTTTTTCTATCACATCTATATAAATTATAATTTGGAATCCAGATTTCACCATCCATGTAATCTTTTGTATGAGTTTCCGTGAATGCCCCAAATATTGAGTTTGACTCTAATAGGAGGCCATTTATGAACTTAACTTTATTTCTTGACTTTGGACCCATAAACCTCATAATCGAGTTAGACCGATTATTAGTTCAGTTGGTTCGGCGGCGTATAAACTTTCTAAGTGGTTGGTTAAAGTTTTGTCCCCTATCGTTGGTACTATTTCTAACTCGCACTTAACTAACAATGTAGACTTAATTAATAAGCTCTCCACACTAAATTTGAATTTTGATTTTAAACTAGTAAGTTTTGACGTGACTGCTTTATTCACTAAAGTACCTGTTGATGATTTGTTAGAATACCTACGTGAGGAACTGCCTAAATATAATTTGAGTTTGCAGACCAATATTGTGTTGGAACATATCGAATTATGTATAAAAGACAATTATTTCAGTTTCAATGGAAAAATTTTCAAACAAACATTTGGAATGGCTATGGGCAATCCCCTTTCCCCAGTTTTTGAGCAATTTGTATGTGGAGTTTTTCGAAACAAAGATCTTATCCAGGATTATCCCCTCTAATGTGGTCTGGTTTAGGTATGTCGACGATATTTTGTGCTTATGGCCGAGTGACCAAGACCAAATTGTTTTTCTTAATGAACTTAATTCTTTGGTACCTTCAATCAAATTCACATGCGAAAATGAGGAGAATGGTACTCTTCCGTTTTTGGACATTATGATTCATAGAGTCAATAGAATGTTCAAATTTAATGTGTATAGAAAACCTACCAACGTGGGGTCGTTTGTTCATTATTCGAATCATCATAGTAAAGTTAAACAGGCAGTGTTTTCAGGAATGTTTCTTCGAGCTTTGAGGGTATGCAGCCCTGAGTTTTTTGATGAAGAGATTGCTAAAATATATGAAATTGGGAAGAGTTTACAGTACCCTAAGATGTTTTTGGATTGTTCATTTGGGAAAGCTAAACGTACGTTTTATAATAATGTCTCCAAAGCGAAACCAGAAAATAGAAACTCATTGGTGGTACCTTATGCGATGGGATTTGAGAAACTTTCCCAGTTTTTAAGAACCTTAATATCTATTTGGTGTTCACTAATATACGATCAAGTCTAATTTAATAAAAAAAAACTCCCCTGGTACAGCAGGTTGTGTGTATTAGATTCCCTGCAATGATTGTGAGTCTGTGTACCTTGGACAAACAGGAAAATCCTTACATTTAAGTATGTCCCAACATGCTTATAGTATAAGAACTGCCCAAACGTCTAATGCTTTGTATCTACATACAAGTTTGTGTGGCCACACTATTAATTGGGATGGGGCGAAAAGCATTGCCAATTGCAATGGCTTTGTGGAACGGAATTTAATTGAGTCTGCGAATTAGTCAATGTCCAAATCATCTGAATGTTAGTACTGGTATGTACAAACTTGACCCAGTTTTAAGTTACAATATTACACCACAGTTTAAGAAAAAAACTCTGAGAGGGAGGCTTACAATGTCTCATTACAATTTATATTCATTTATTGTGTGTTCATGAGGGTTTTCTTTAATCTTATTCCTTATTCTCTGACCGCTTAATCCTCTTTGACCTCTCCTGTTTCTGGTAATTCTTTTCCCTAGAGTTGGGTCGGTCAGGTTCCATGGTGCTGGCCTGTATCCACTCTCTCTTCCTTTAGTCAGTCTGGTGTTGACAACGGCCTTAATAAGCCGAAATGGTCACCTCTCTTCTCCATTTCTTTGGGTTTTTCCGCATACAAATGATCAGTGTTTAGTGATCGTCAATTGCATAATATATATATATAATATATATATATATGTCGTACCTAGTAGCCAGAACGCACTTCTCAGCCTACTATGCAAGGCCCAATTGCCTAATAAGCCAAGTTTCATGAATAAATATATTTTCTCAAATGTTTTTCTTATGAAATGATAAAGCTACCCATTTCATTATGTATGAGGTCAATTTTTTTATTGGAGTTAAATTAACGTAGATATGTGACCGAACCTAACGAACCCTACCTAACTTAACCTAACCTATCTTTATAGGTTAGGTTAGGTTAGGTAGCAGAAAAAGTTAGGTTAGGTTAGGTTATGTAGGTTAGGTAGTCGAAAAAACATTAATTCATGAAAACTTGGCTTATTAGGCAATCGGGCCTTGCATAGTAGGCTGAGAAGTGCGATCTGGCTACTAGGTACGACATATATATATATATATATATATATATATATATATATATATATATATATATATATATATATATATATATACATATATATACATATATTGTGACGGTAAAGTGTTGGAGTGTTGATGTTCGGCAGTCCTCCAATGGCAGGTGTCAATGCCTGGTCACACTTACAAAAAAAAGAGACTGCTTGCCTGTTGTCTGTGGTAAAGTAAGGGAAGACACGCAAACTCAAAGTATAAACAATAAAACTTTAATTACTTTAGAAAACAAAATATGAACAAAGACAATCCTTGGCTTAATTATAGTGAAATTTAAAAAAGTAAAAAAAAATAGAACAAAAAGTTAATATGGATGAAATGACTCTAAAATAATATAATACAATACAAAAAATCAGGTGCTGAGAATATGGCACTAGCTGCGAGACATCCAGCTGATACAGCAGTATCAGTTACTTGTTCACTGCGTGGAGCACAAGGATATTCAGAAGATGACGGCTTGAGCTGGCCCAGATGTCGACTCCTGTAGATGCGTGGCAGTGCAGGTGCAAGTGTGGTGTCGGCGGCTCGCAATCAGGAGCAGGCAGGCGGAGAATGAGTAGTTAGTTCGTTGAAGACGGGTGGCGAGCCGGCTTGAAGGGGGGTGAAGGGGGTTTGCAGGGTAAGTTTTGCTTCCTGGTCGAAACGTTTTGTGCTACTGGTGACGTATCTTGAATGTAGCATCTTATACTTGTACATTGACGTGACTGAGATAGGGAAGAGCAGGCTCAATCTCTCTTGAAAGAGATTATCATCAACTCTCCCCCGAAGCCTGCGGTTCCGGAAGAAGTTACGTCTTCAGGTGGTAGAATAATAGGTTGAGCTGCCTCTACTTCATAAACTTTGGAGAGGGTGCCGGCTATGATGTTGTCAGAACCCTTGATGAAGAAGATCTCCAGGTTGAAATCTTGTAGATATAAAGTCCATCGTAGAAGACGTTGACTATTGAATTGGGCTTGCTGCAAGAAGCGTAATGGATTGTGGTCAAGTAGATGGTGGTAGACCGAGCACCTTGTAGGTATGGTGCAAAGTATTGTAATTCAGGACGATGGAGAGTAGCTCCTTCTCGATAGTGCTGTATTTCTTCTGGTGTGGTTTCAACTTGTAGCTGTAGTAGCTAACAGGTAGAACCTCCTCGCCTCGTTGTTGCATCAGGACACCCCCGATGCCGGTACCACTGGCGTCGACATGGAGGATGAAAGGCTTCTTGATATCTGGCGAGGCAGAATAGGATTAAACAGAGTAATTTAAGTTGTTCAAAAGCAACGGTTTGCTGAATGATCCAATTATACCCGTGCTTGGGACTGGTTAAAGTGAACAATGGTGTCGCTACCGTACTAAAATTCTTCAAAACCTACGGTAGTAGGAGGCAAGACCAAGGAAGCGCGGGAGCTGCTTCCTGGTGGTAGCTGTGGATAATGCTTGATGGCTTGAGTGTGTATGTTTAACGGAGCTAGGCTGCCACTCCCTATCACATGACCCAGATAACGCACTTTACCTTTCGCAAAGGTAGACTTGCCCAGGTTGATGGCGAGGCCACCTGTCAGGAACTTGGCGAACAATCCTTGCAGCTGGAGCAGATGTTCGCTCCAGTGTTGGATGCTACAACGATATCATCCAATAGGCGTAGATGTTATCTAAGCCCTGGATGACGCGGTTGACAGCTCTCTGGAAGGTGGCCGGGGCATTACATAGTCCAAAGGAAGGCGTTCGTACCTGAAAAGTCAAAGGGAGTGGTGAAGGCAGATATTTCCTTGGCTCGCTCTGTCAAACACACTTGGTAATACCCCTTGAGCAAGTCCACTTGGACAAGTACCGGGCATTACCATGGCGTCAAGGGTCATCTATTCTAGGTAAGGGTACGCATCCTTGACAGTCACAGATTCAATTTCCGATAGTTGGTGCACAACCTCACCTTACCTTGTGGTTTCGGCACCAGATGCAGGGTGAGGCCCAGGGGGACTCACAAGGGGTAGCCCAGACCATGATCCAGGAGGTACTGTACCTCAGCACGCATAACCTCCTTCTTGCTAGGCTGATTCGGTAGAATGGTTGACGAATCGCCGGGTGTCAGGAGCAGTTGATGTCGTGCTAAGTCACATACACTCTTGTGGATCGTCGCGGAACAACTCATGTGTTCCTTGAAGAGTTTGATGAGAGGTGCACTATTATTGTCCTGAAAATAGGTATGAAGATCAGTTAGGATTTCCGAGTTGGAAGGCACTGACTCAGTTCAGTGTTTCGGGAGGAGAAGGGAAGGTCTCACTGTGGAGGTATGGACCTTAAAGGAAGAGTATGTTATTAACACAGTGGGAGGAGTACCGTTATAAGCTTCAGGAGGTTGACGTGCACAACTGGTTTCTTCCGCCGCCTATCTGGAGTCTCAAGAACGTAGCTGTGGTTGTTTTCTGCACTCCTTGATGCGTAGGGTCCTGAAACCTGTTTTGCAAGGAGAACCAGGGATAGGAAATAGGCCAATACGAAGTCTCCCGATTTAAATTTTCTTACTTTTGCTCTTTTGGTCGTAATGAGTCTTCATCCTCTCCTGGGCTTTCATAGATTGTCCTTAGCAAAGTTATGTACCCTCTCTAGAATGTGTTGTAGGTTTTGAAGAAACGGGGGCACATTCTGATGCTCACTGAAGGTGGCATCCCATAGAGAGTCTTTAAAAGCTTTGAGAGGAGTACGGCACTTACGTCCGTATAGCATCTCTATCTCCTATAAGGAGATACTCCTAGTGACTCATTGGGAAGACTTCTGAATACACATAATGAGTCAATTGTTTATCCCAATCCTTCGAGGTCTCATTGCAAAATTTTTTTAGGAGTGCTTTAATAGTCTGATGACTACGCTCAAGAGAACCATGTGAAGCAGATGATAGGGGCTGGACATACCTTGTGATGTTGAACTCTTCAAGTGTCTTCTTGAAGAGATCACTGTTAAGTTGGTGCCACAGTCACTTTGAACCTTCCTTGGAAATCCATACTGGGTGAGAATGCT
>WNGS01162867.1:38841-54259 GCA_020271785.1 Procambarus virginalis
TGAGATGTGTCCTCGAACTCTGAGATGTGTCTCGAACTGTGAGATGTGTCCTCGAACTGTGAGATGTGTCCTCTAACTCTGAGATGTGTCCTCTAACTCTGTGAGTGTCCTCGACTCTGTGATGTGTCCTCTAACTCTGAGATGTGTCCTCGAACTCTGAATGTGTCCTCGAACTGTGAGATGTGTCCTCGAACTCTGAGATGTGTCCTCTAACTCTGTGATGTGTTCTCTCACTCTTCAGCGAGCGCACTCTCTCGCGCTCTAGGATGCATGCATGAGCCCATATGTATATAAATATGTATTTATGACACAAATGAGTGTAAACCATTTAGTGTGCAGGGAAGCAAGCAAGCGTGTGCGTGTGTGTGATTACGAGTGCCAGTAAACGTGTCCCATTTAAATACCACTACTCTGGTTGACAAATTGAAATTAATTCTCTGAACAAATTCTATATACCTTATCACAGTATCTGCCTCCGCTTAAAACTGATTTATATTATAAGCGATATCTTGGCCAATATTAGCAGTTGCTACTCACCCGTTTTCTGTTGATACTCTCCATCTTCTGTGTCGGTGAAGAACCACGTCTGCAAAAAATAACAAATAAATCGTTACATTAAGAACAAAAGAACAAGTGAACTGTGTAAACGGAAGCCAGAAATTCTGTTATACAGACTCACATTAATTCAACAATGAAGATGTTTTAATTCAATAATACAGATGTTCTATCCAATTGAATTGCACAGATGTTTTACAGCATTTACTTAGTAAATGCTGTAAAAGACTCCATTCACACATTGATTCTAATATAAGCATAATATATAAGTATATATATAAGTATAAGAGAAGAAAATAAATACTATTCAGAGATGACCTTGTTCTCACTAAACACTCTAATGTGTGTTTGTACGCCTATCATCCCCCATTCTTTTGTATATAAATATATATATATTATGTATAAGTATAATAGAGCTTGACTACTCAAGCTGGTCAAGTATATGTGGAAGTATATGTGGAAGCTGATCACAATTACATTTCACCTTTGTAAATGCACATTAATGACACTATGTAAAAGACACATCGAACACTTTATGTAGAGCATACGTAAATCTGTGTATCTATGTATTTACGTATATAGGTTCCACATATACTTCCACATATCTCCGGCGTCTATTAAAGTTCCCTCCGTTCGACGCCTTGTAAAGTTTCCTTAGTGCCCGGCTCCCTGGTGCCCGGCTCCCTGGTGTCCGGCTCCCTGGTGCCCGGCTCCCTGGTGCCCGGCTCCCTGCTGTCCGGCACCCTGCTGTCCGGCACCCTGGTGTCCGGCTCCCTGGTGCCCGGCTCCCTGGTGTCCGGCTCCCTGGTGCCCGGCTCCCTGGTGCCCGGCTCCCTGGTGCCCGGCTCCCTGGTGCCCGGCTCCCTGGTGTCCGGCACCCTGGTGTCCGGCACCCTGGTGTCCGGCACCCTGGTGTCCGGCACCCTGGTGTCCGGCACCCTGGTGCCCGGCTCCCTGGTGTCCGGCTCCCTGGTGCCCGGCTCCCTGGTGTCCGGCACCCTGGTGTCCGGCACCCTGGTGTCCGGCACCCTGGTGTCCGGCACCCTGGTGTCCGGCACCCTGGTGTCCGGCACCCTGGTGCCCGGCTCCCTGGTGTCCGGCACCCTGGTGTCCGGCACCCTGGTGTCCGGCACCCTGGTGTCCGGCACCCTGGTGTCCGGCACCCTGGTGTCCGGCACCCTGGTGTCCGGCACCCTGGTGCCCGGCTCCCTGGTGCCCGGCTCCCTGGTGCCCGGCTCCCTGGTGCCCGGCTCCCTGGTGTCCGGCTCCCTGGTGCCCGGCTCCCTGGTGCCGGCTCCCTGGTGCCCGGCTCCCTGGTGCCCGGCTCCCTGGTGTCCGGCTCCCTGGTGCCCGGCTCCCTGGTGCCCGGCTCCCTGGTGCCCGGCTCCCTGGTGCCCGGCTCCCTGGTGCCCGGCTCCCTGGTGCCCGGCTCCCTGGTGTCCGGCACCCTGGTGTCCGGCACCCTGGTGCCCGGCTCCCTGGTGCCCGGCTCCCTGGTGCCCGGCTCCCTGGTGCCCGGCTCCCTGGTGCCCGGCTCCCTGGTGCCCGGCACCCTGGTGCCCGGCACCCTGGTGCCCGGCTTCCTGGTGCCCGCTTCCTGGTGCCCGGCTTCCTGGTGCCCGGCACCCTGGTGCCCGGCACCCTGGTGCCCGGCTTCCTGGTGCCCGGCTTCCTGGTGCCCGGCTTCCTGGTGCCCGGCTTCCTGGTGCCCGGCTTCCTGGTGCCCGGCTTCCTGGTGCCCGGCTTCCTTCCCGGGCACGATGGAGGTGTGCGTCGTGAGCATCTACCTGCCAGCTCTTTCCTGTTTTTGTATAGTTTAATACGACCGTGGAACTCTAAACAGGTGGCCACCGTATCCGTGGCCAGGTGATGGGGTGCGCCACGCCGCCAATGTCTGAACAAGTCCCTAAGAGTCAGCAAGGCGGACAGCCCGCCGCCTGCTTTCATAACTCACTGAATTTCCAACTTCTAAACTTTCCTTCACCTATGCCTCTCCTTCCTCTTTATTCCCAGAAAAGAAATTAGGATGGTCACCGTGGTACTGTTTTGCCCACCCACCAGGGGTAGTGGTGGTGCACCAGGGGTAGTGGTGGTGCACCAGGGGTGGTGGTGGAGCACCAGGGGTAGTGGTGGTGCACCAGGGGTGGTGGTGGAGCACCAGGGGTAGTGGTGGAGCACCAGGGGTGGCGGTGGAGCACCAGGGGTGGTGGTGGAGCACCAGGGGTAGTGGTGGAGCACCAGGGGTGGTGGTGGAGCACCAGGGGTAGTGGTGGAGCACCAGGGGTGGTGGTGGAGCACCAGGGGTGGTGGTGGAGCACCAGGGGTAGTGGTGGTGCACCAGGGGTAGTGGTGGTGCACCAGGGGTGGTGGTGGAGCACCAGGGGTAGTGGTGGTGCACCAGGGGTGGTGGTGGAGCACCAGGGGTAGTGGTGGAGCACCAGGGGTAGTGGTGGAGCACCAGGGGTGGTGGTGGAGCACCAGGGGTGGTGGTGGAGCACCAGGGTAGTGGTGGAGCACCAGGGGTGGTGGTGGAGCACCAGGGGTAGTGGTGGAGCACCAGGGGTGGTGGTGGAGCACCAGGGGTGGTGGTGGAGCACCAGGGGTGGCGGTGGAGCACCAGGGGTGGCGGTGGAGCACCAGGGGTAGTGGTGGAGCACCAGGGGTGGTGGTGGAGCACCAGGGGTGGTGGTGGAGCACCAGGGGTGGTGGTGGAGCACCAGGGGTGGTGGTGGAGCACCAGGGGTGGTGGTGGAGCACCAGGGGTGGTGGTGGTGCACCAGGGTGGTGGTGGAGCACCAGGGGTGGTGGTGGTGCACCAGGGGTGGTGGTGGAGCACCAGGGGTAGTGGTGGAGCACCAGGGGTAGTGGTGGAGCACCAGGGGTAGTGGTGGAGCACCAGGGGTAGTGGTGGAGCACCAGGGGTAGTGGTGGAGCACCAGGGGTAGTGGTGGAGCACCAGGGGTGGTGGTGGAGCACCAGGGGTGGCGGTGGAGCACAGGGGTGGCGGTGGAGCACCAGGGGTGGCGGTGGAGCACCAGGGGTGGCGGTGGAGCACCAGGGTAGTGGTGGAGCACCAGGGGTGGTGGTGGAGCACCAGGGGTGGTGGTGGAGCACCAGGGGTAGTGGTGGTGCACCAGGGTAGTGGTGGTGCACCAGGGGTGGTGGTGGAGCACCAGGGGTGGTGGTGGAGCACCAGGGGGGGTGGTGGCGTACTTGGCATGCCGGGTTGATACAGGCCACCATCAGGTCAACTTTGGGTGCGGAATCCAAGACAATTACATGTTTTGGCTGGTGATATCCCCCAGGACCCTGCACCCCTGTACCCTGCCCCTGGGACCTACGGTGGTGAGTGGGGACCCTGGGGTTGGTGGCAGGTCCCCTGGGGCGCTCCTTCTCCCACCCAACCAAACTTTATCACCCCCCCCCCCCTTCATCCTGGCTACCTGAAGATTTTTTATGGCTATAGTTTTTCTTCCAGCCCGCTCCCCTCCTTGAGGTATGTTGACCTCTCACTTACGAGACGATGACTGACGCCGTCAAGTATCTGTGCTTGCCCTTGTCCGAGCTGTGTGCTTAGCATTTATACTTTTTAAATAACACGGTGGTGAGGGCGCGGCCTGCCACCACCTTTATGACGGGGGAAGAAATTAGCGGCTGTGTTTTGTGAGTGGTGGGTTCGAGCCTCTGTTTATGTTGTTCTCGTGTAGCTTTATGTGTCATATAACTGGGTCGGGGCCCCACGGGCCTGCTGGGCCTGCATGTGTCCTGCACTCTACAGTGTTCTCGTGGCCTACTTCCATACCTGTCTAATTTAAATTTTATACATTTTTGTTTTGTACATTCACCCTCCCGGATTGAGGGTAGAGGTTGTGTAGACTCTGGAGGGGGTGCGTGTGCGTGTATGCGTGGTGCCGTCATCTGGTGTGGATGTGGGCGCAGGGAGTGTGGTGAGGGAGGCGCCTCCACTACCAAGACTGTACAATTAGTATACCTGTCCTGATGACTGTGAGAGCGGTGAACCAGTGAAAAGCAGAGGTGCCATATGCACAATCAGAGAACACTATATAAACATCAGAGGTCCGCGGTGGTTCAACATCTTCCCAGCAAGCATAAAAATATTGCCGGAACAACCATGGACATCTTCAAGAGAAAACTAGATACAGTAGTTTCCTCCAAGGAGTGTCGGACCAGCCGGGCTGTGATGGGTATGTGGGCGTGCTGGCCGCTCCAAGCAACAGCCTGGTGGACCAAACTCTCACAAGTCTGGCCGGGCTTGGGGAGTAGAACAACTCCCAGAACCCCATCAACCAGGTAGCAGACTTGTCACGTGACGAGAGACGACGCCGACTTTTTGAAACAGGACATGTGAAGAACCTCTCACACACTCACAGCTCCCTGACAAGAGGGAGCCAGCTTAGCTTAGCTGCCAACACCCACACATCGTGTCAGCAAGGCGACAGCCCGCCTGCTTTCATACCTCTCACTGTATTTCCCACTTCTATACTTCCCTTCACCTATGCCTCTCCTTCCTCTTTACTCCCAAAAAAAAGGGGGGGGAGGCAAGACCATTCCTGAACGATGTGAATGTTGGAGTGTAAAGCAGAGTGTAATACACTGGATATTGGCCTCTGTGAGTGTTGTGATGAACAACACGACCACGACCCTCCATCAAGACCTTCCATATCACCACACAATGTTAACAAACATTTGGTAAAAGAAGAAAAAACGAATAACAGAAATAAAAGCCAAACATGTGTCTCTCCACACCTGAGCCGAATCATCACCAATCATCCCCAAATCAAATGTTGCTCCAGGAATGACCAGTCGGGCTGTGATTGTGACCGTCGCTCCTCACAATCAGGAGACCACAAGCTGCAATTACAGAGCGGGTAAAGACTTTGTAGCCGGAGGCCATTGTCATTATCAGACCAGCGGCTCCACCCATGATTAGGGAGGGGGATTAGGGAGGGGGTTTAGGGGTGTGTGGGGCCTCGTGGGCCCCTCTACCCTTGTCTTGGGTATTTAATAACACGACCTGACAGTTTTCCCTCTGGCCTCCTCTGCCTTTCCCATCTTCTGGTCTGCCCTTCCACTCGACCGTTGCTGGATAAGGGATGGTAAAAATAGCGGACTGTCACTCGTAACTAAGAGGCCGTGACAGTGTTGGGTGACAGGACGGGACGACACACAGGCCATAAGTATAGGCCTTCATACACGCGGGAGGCAACCGTCCTCTTGATGGTGATGGTGATGGTGGTGGTGGTGGTGATGGTGGTGATGGTGGTGGTGGTGGTGATGGTGATGGTGGTGGTGATGGTGATGGTGGTGGGGATGGTGGTGGTGATGGTGGTGGTGATGGTGGTGGTGGTGATGGTGGTGGTGGTGGTGGTGGTGGTGGTGATGGTGGTGGTGATGGTGATGGTGGTGGTGGTGGTGGTGGTGGTGGTGATGGTGGTGGTGATGGTGATGGTGATGGTGGTGGTGGTGATGTTGAAGGTGGATATGGTTGACGTGGCAGTTTGGAGGGGAACTATCAGGGGAAAGCGCCAAACCATTACCACTACACAGCACTGTGAAGGGACCAGGATAAGGATTTGGGATGGGACGGGGGGAAGGATTGGTGCCCAACCACTTAAACAGTCGGGGATTGAACGCCGACCTGCATGACGCGAGTCTGTTGCTGTACCGTCCACCCCAAGTGGTTGGTCTGGCGATGTTAAAGGTATACAGGTACACCTGACCAGAGGCTACAGGTACACCTGACCAGAGGCTACAGATGTACAGGTACACTTGGCCAGAAGCTACAGATGTACAGGTACACCTGGCCAGAGGCTACAGGTGTACAGGTACACTTGACCAGAGGCTACAGCTGTACAGGTACACTTGGCCAGAGGCTACAGGTGTACAGGTACACTTGACCAGAGGCTACAGGTGTACAGGTACACCTAACCAGAGGCTACAGATGTACAGGTACACTTGACCAGAGGCTACAGATGTACAGGTACACTTGACCACAGATACAGTACGTTAATGTTTATATGGAAGAAATGTTTAAGATATCTCTCCCCTTGACGGATGAATATATCCCCAGGGACGGTGTGGGTTGAGAACTGTCTTCCCCCGTACCCCCTAGCCTTCTTCCTCACCTACACCCCCCACAACAACCACCACTACTACCTGCACCCACCACCACTACTACCTGCACCCACCACCACCACTACCTGCACCCACCACCACTACTACCTGCACCCACCACCACCACTACCTGCACCCACCACCACTACTACCTGCACCCACCACCACTACTACCTACACCCACTACCACCCCATACTCATTTTGTGAGCGGTTGTTTATTGTGCACCCCATACCCATCCTGTGAGCGGTAGCGCAAAATGCATTACAGAGGGCACAAAAGGTCTTTATCAGACCTCATCTTATATTATTTTTTCATAAATAATTTCATCTATCCCTCACACCTGATAGTTATAATGTCAGCTAGTTACAGAGAATGTTCTATTTCAAGAGCTATATATTTCCAGTAAGTCATTGTACATTAATGGTAGGTCTTATCGCTAATACATAATTGCTTGAGCAATTGAGATATTACAGTCATGGGGGAGCTGCTGTTTATTATTAGTCTTCACAATACACTACTTGTTTCTTAATCTCATATGTCGTTTATCAACCGGGAGCGAAATATGGATACAGTGCAAGACTTTCTTGGTAATAAGATAGGTTGCCATATCATACAACGTGAGTTTAGATTTATCTCTAAATGGCTCAATTTTACTACAATCCAAGATATAGTGTTCGAGTGTGTGTCCCTGTCTTTGTCCACACACTTTACACTTTACTTCATCTAGATCCCTATACAAGCCCAACTGCCAGAGATACTTGTAGCCAGTCTTATACGAGCTGTGACAACATCTGTTAGTCTACTGACTTTGTTACTTGCCCCATACACATGTTTTACTTCACACAGAAAGTGTAAGGTGATGAAATTAGGCGAAGGGAGCAGGAAGCTGAACACAAGGTATCATCTAGAAGGTGAAATCCTGCAAGAGTCAATAGAGAGAAAGATTTGGGGTTGATATCACACCGAACCTGTCCCCAGAGGCCCACATCAAAAGAATATCATCAGCGGCATATGCTAGACTGGCCAACATAAGAACTGCCTTTAGAAACTTGTGTAAGGAATCTTTCAGAACCCTGTATACCACTTATGTAAGACCAATCCTGGAGTATGCAGCTCCAGCCTGGAGTCCATACCTAGTTAAACACAAGACAAAAAGATTGAAGATTCAACTAGAGAAGATTCAACGGTATGCCACCAGGCTCGTCCCGGTACTGAGAGGAATGAGCTACGAGGAAAGGCTAAAGGTGCTGAACCTCGCATCCCTGGAAAACAGAAGAGTAAGGGGAGACATGATAACTACCTACAAAATTCTCAGGGGAATTGACAGGGTGGACAAAGACAAACTCTTCAGCACGGGTGGAACACGAACAAGGGGACACAGGTGGAAACTTAGAACCCAGATGAGCCACATAGACGTTAGAAAGAATTTTTTTTAGTGTCAGAGTAGTTAATAAATGGAATGCTTTAGGCAGTGATGTGGTGGAGGCTGACTCCATACACAGTTTCAAATGTAGATATGATAGAGCCCAGTAGGCTCAGGAATCTGTACACCAGTTGATGACAGTTGAGAGGCGGGACCAAAGAGCCAAAGCTCAACCCCCGCAAGCACAATTAGGTAAGTACATTTCATTGTGATAAACAATGGACCTGCTAGTTCCAGTTTGCACTGTTCTATTTTCAAATCCATCCAGGTGTTCTCGTCTAATGACACTTTTAATGTGAATGTGTTCTCAAACATTGTTTGAGTTAGGAAAACACTATTTGTCAAATATTGATACTGTTCTTAAAAGATTCCCCCATTTTGCACCCGCAAGATAACATAAGATTTTAAGGGTTGACAGATGTTAATCTTCTTGTTTGAGGAGATGTTCACATGAGACAGTTAAGCAAGTCCCAGCTGTGTTGGGTACAAGTGACAGGATGAACAACCCCAGCGGGTTTTCTTCCTATTGGGGAGTGTTGTGTGTCCACTCACACGATGAGCGGCGCTGCCCAATAAACTCTATTGGACGTGTACATCTACAGGACGTGTACATCTACAGGACGTGTACATCTATAGGACGTGTACATCTACAGGACGTGTAGATTTATTTGTACGCATTTTGCACCCCAACTCTACATAGGACCATGGTCTCATTATAGACCAGTGGTCTCATTATAGACCAGTGGTCTCATTATAGACCAGTGGTCTCATTATAGACGACTGGTCTCTATCGTGGTCTCACAAGGAGTTACTTTACTGTGTACATTTTGAACCTGCCCCTCCACTGCCATCCAGAATATACAATTTGAAGGTATTTAATCGCTCCATATATAATTTACTGTATTACTTCTGGCAGGGAAGGTTGTGTGAGGAGTTGTGGCAGCCTTGTGCAGCTGTACAAAGACGGCCGTGTTACCCCCGAGGGAGCACGTGCCTAACACAAGTGACGGCACCGGTTTGGCTCTCTTGTTTCAAAAGCCATTATTACAAAGCCTGTAATTTGTCTGGCAGTGAATGATTAAAGAGGGAGTGAGTTGGTGGGGGGGGGGAGGGGGCATGATGGAGGGTCTGGCCAGGGGATGTAGAGAAGGCGAGAGAAAGAAGGAGGCATGAGGGAGGGTCTGCCAGGGGCAGTAGAGAAAGTGAGAGAAAGGAGGAGGCATGAGGGAGGGTCTCGGCTTAGACACGTAGAGATGAGAGACGGGAGAACTGTTTACTGGTCAACAGGTTAACATGGGCATGGCTTGCTGTCGTTTATTGATTACCAGAGTAATGGAATGCCTGGCTTATTGGATAACCAGTTAATTAGTCGGCTATCTGTCTGGTTTAATGACTGGTTATTGGTTGAATGGACGACTGGTTGGTGGACAATTAGCTAACTTGTACTGGCAATAATACCCCCCCCTGCCACTAACTACACAACCACCCTCTCATCACCACAGCCACTACAAACTGGACCATTTACCCCTAATGGCACTATTAGTTTTGTTTACCATATTATCTCACCAGTACTAATACTTGTACAAGTTATTTATTGTTTTCTATGTAACAATGTATTTACTTTTTGTGTATACTATATGTAGTAAATATTGCGCCATTAGCTCTTGGACCCCGCCTGTCTAACAGTCGGTTGTGTAATGTACAGACTCCCGACCTATTTTCCGAGTCATATCTACTACTCCCGCCTTCCGAATACGCTTAGCGTCATTAGTATAGTGCAATATCTCAACAACTACGCTTATCATGTTTACATACATCACCATGGAATACAGACACACTGTATCATGCTCTAGTGTGTCTAAATGCCAAGCTAACTGTAGCCACCTTGGCAAGTTGTGCTCCCCGAGACGAGCCTGGGGCCAAGCTTGCCTTGTGGTAACCTTCTCTGAGTGCCAGGTGCTTGGAGCGGTCGGCAGGCCCACAGGTTACACCCCGTCTGGTCGGCCACTGCCAGCACTGGTGACACACTCTCGACTCCTACACCTTCTCTTACCTCCAGTATTTCTTATATTAGGCGGGAAGGTGTTGAAGAGCCGTGGCATCTCATGGCCACACAGTGCTCTCACATGATGCCTATGGCACCTCTGCTCTCTCATGATGCCTATGGCACCTCTGCTCTCTCATGATGCCTATGGCACCTCTGCTCTCTCATGATGCCTATGGCACCTCTGCTCTCTCATGATGCCTATGGCACCTCTGTCTCTCATGATGCCTATGGCACCTCTGCTCTCTCATGATGCCTATGGCACCTCTGCTCTCTCATGATGCCTATGGCACCTCTGCTCTCTCATGATGCCTACGGCACCTCTGCCCTCTCATGATGCCTATGGCACCTCTGCCCTCTCATGATGCCTATGGCACCTCTGCCCTCTCATGATGCCTATGGCACCTCTGCTCTTCACTTGCTTACAGTGCACGTCCTGTAATATATGTGGCTGCAGTGTGTTCTTATCTTAATGTCAATATTGGTGCCTGGTCTTACAGGATCTTCCGTGTGGATATTGTGGATCTCGTCTCGTGTGCAGAGAGTACATTTGGAGTGCTTTACACTCACAGCATACACAGACCAGAGAACATTTTCGCTTTGCACAATTATCGTTCTATTCATGAATATTTGAAGCAGTGACTCTGGTAACTTTTATGAAAGAAAGACTTTCAACAGGCACGCCTCAGTCTCTCCGAGTGACCGAGGTGTGGCTGACAGACCGATACCTGCTTGATGGGGTTCTGGGAGTTCTTCTACTCACCCCCAAGCCCGGCCCGAGGCCAGACTTGACTTGTGAGAGTTCGGTCCACCAGGCTGTTGCTTGCAGCGGCCCGCAGGCCCACATACCCACCACAGCACGGTTGGTCCGGCACTTCTTGAAGAAAACTATCTAGTTTCCTCTTGAAGATGTCCACGGTTGTTCCGGCAATATTTCTGATGCTCCCTGGGAGGACGTTGAACAACTGCGGACCTCTAATGTTTATACAGTGTTCTCTGATTGTGCCTATGGCACCTCTGCTCTTCACTGGTTCTATTCTGCATTTTCTTCCATATCGTTCACTCCAGTACGTTGTTATTTTACCGTGCAGATTTGGGACCTGTCCCTCCAGTATTTTCCACGTTTATATTATTTGGCATCTATCTCGTCTCCTTTCTAGTGAGTGCATTTGGACAGCTTTGAGACGATCCCAATAACTAAGGTGCTTTATTTGGGAAGATGGGACACCAAGAGCGTAGCTCTCATCTTGCAACTACACTTAGGTAATTACACACACACACACACACACACACACACACACACACACACACACACACACACACACACACACACCGTGGTTCAAAGGTTTGCCACCAGACTAGTACCCGAGCTGAGAGGTATGAGCTACGAGGAGAGACTACGGGAATTAAACCTCACTTCGTTGGAAGACAGAAGAGTTAGGGGGGACATGATCACCACATTCAAGATTCTCAGAGGAATTGATAGGGAAGATAAAGACAGACTATTTAACACAAGGGGCACACGCACTAGGGGACACAGGTGGAAATTGAGTGCCCAAATGAGCCACAGAGACGTTAGAAAGATTTTTTTTCAGTGTCACAGTACTAGACAAATGGAATGCATTAGGCAGTAATGTGGTTGAGGCTGACTCCATACACATCTTCAAGTGTAGATATGATAGAGCCCAATAGGCTCAGGAACCTGTACATTAGTTGATTGACAGTTGAAAGGCGGGACCAAGAAGCCAAAGCTCAACCCGCGCAAGCACAACTAGGTGAGTAAACACACACACGCGCGCGCGCACACACACGCACACACAATATGCTCACCAGTCTATTTTATCGGTACCGTATGGTCGAGAGTGTGAAGCGGCCCCATGGGAGCGTCGCCCCGAGCACAATACGGCACCAGTCACTCCATCAGAGGGGCGGCCCCTTGGCTCAACATGAGGGGAAGGGCGAGAGGGGGAGGGAACCATGGGAAAGGGTGTGTGTGTGTGTGTGTGTGTGTGTGTGTGTGTGTGTGTGTGTGTGTGTGTGTGTGTGTGTGTGCGTGTGTGTGTGTGTGTGTGTGTGTGTGTGTGTGTGTGTGTGTGTGTGCGTGTGTGTGCGTGTGTGTGTGTGTGTGTGTGTGTGTGTGTGTGTGTGTGTGTGTGTGTGTGTGTGTGTGTGTGTGTGTGTGTGTGTGCGTGCGTGCGTGTGTGTGTGTGTGCGTGTGCGTGCGTGTGTGTGTGTGCGTGTGTGCGTGTGCGTGCGTGCGTGTGTGTGTGTGTGCGTGTGCGTGTGCGTGTGCGTGTGTGTGTGTGTGTGTGTGTGTGTGTGTGTGTGTGTGTGTGTGTGTTTGATTTAATTTTGCCCCGAGAGGCGAGTTTATTGGGCAGCGCATAAGCATAATCTATGGCATAAGCTTATGCATTGCAAGCATAAGAAATATTGCCGGAACAACCGTGGACATCTTCAAGAGCAAACTAGATTTATTCCTCCAAGGAGTGCCGGACCAGCCGGGCTGTGGTGGGTATGTGGGCCTGCGGGCCGCTCCAAGCAACAGCCTGGTGGACCAAACTCTCACAAGTCGAGCCTGGCCTCGGGCCGGGCTTGGGGAGTAGAAGAACTCCCAGAACCCCATCAACCAGGTATCAACCAGGTTAGCGCCACTCATCCTGTGAGTGGACACACCGCCATAGTGACAGTATTGGGCAGCGTCACTCATCCTGTGAGTGGTCACACCGCCATAGTGACAGTATTGGGCAGCGTCACTCATCCTGTGAGTGGACATACCGCCATAGTGACAGTATTGGGCAGCGCCACTCATCCTGTGAGTGGACACACCGGCATAGTGACAGTATTGGGCAGCGCCACTCATCCTGTGAGTGGACACACAGCCATAGTGACAGTATTGGGCAGTGCCACTGATCCTTTGAGTGGACACACCGCCATAGTGACAGTATTGGGCAGCGCCACTCATCCTGTGAGTGGACATACCGCCATAGTGACAGTATTGGGCAGCGCCACTCATCCTGTGAGTGGACATACCGCCATAGTGACAGTATTGGGCAGCGCCACTCATCCTGTGAGTGGACACACCGCCATAGTGACAGTATTGGGCAGCGCCACTCATCTTGTGAGTGGACATACCGCCATAGCAGCATGTACAACACTCCCCAATAGGAAGAAAACCCGCTGGGTTGTTCATCCTGTCACTTGTACCCACACACAGCTGGGACTTGCTTAACTGCCTCATGTGAACATCTCCTCAAACAAGAAGATTAACATCTGTCAACCCTTAAAATCTTACGTTATCTTGCGGGTGCAAAATGGGGGAATCTTTTAAGAACAGTATCAATATTTGACAAATAGTTTTTTCCTAACTCAAACAATGTAGGGTTTCTTATTCTACACATACTTCTGATATCTCTCAGGTGTTCACATTCACGTAGATAGTGGTCAAGGCGGTGTCCGTCACTCTCATCACAGATTCTCCAACTCCGCTGATCAACTACCTTGAGGTTACCTTGAGGTGCTTCCATGGCTTAGCGTCCCCGTGGCCCGGTCGCCGACAAAGCCTCCTGGTTGCGGGACTGGTCAACCAGGCTGTTGGACGCGGCTGCTCGCATGCAGCCTGACGTACGAATCCCAGCCTGGTTGATCAGGTATCCTTCGGAGGTGCTTATCCAGTTCTCTCTTGAGCACTGCGAGGGGTCGGCTAGTTATGCCCCTTATGTGTAGTGGAAGCGTGTTGAACAGTCTCGGGCCTCTGATGTTGATAGAGTTCTCTCTCAGAGTACCTGTTGCACCTCTGCTCTTCAACGGGGGTATTCTGCACATCCTGCCATGCCTTCTGGTCTCATGTGTGTGTTTTCTGTGTGCAGGTTTGGGACCAACCCTCTACTATTTTTCCACGTGTAAATTATTATATATCTCTCCCGCCTGCGCTCAAGGGAGTACAGATTTAGGCTCTTTAGTCGGTCCCAGTAGTTTAGATGTTTTACTGAGTGGATTCTAGCAGTAAAGGATCTCTGCACGCTCCCAGGTCAGCAATTTCTCCAGCTGTGAAAGGGGCTGTCATTGTTGCTGACTGTTGTTTCCATTCCGAACCTCCATGGATATTTGTATCCAAGACCGATTCTCGCTATTACTGATCCTCTCCCGCGTCCTCCTCCTCTTCGTGTGTCTCACCTTATTGTGCTTGTGGGTGGTTGAGCTTCAGCTCTTGGCCCCTTTGTGTGTGAGTGTAAGGAGGCAGGACTCCATACGCTACACAAATATAAATGTACATATCAAAGAAGATAAGATTCAGACACCTGTGGTCCTACACCCCATGGACTGGAGGTTGAGAAATGGGGCCCAAGCGCTGAAGTTCAACCCCTGCAATCACAGCTAGGTGAGTATTCACACAGCCAGATTAGAATGGAGATATCAGTGAATAATCACGTGACGAGACTATACAAAAAGATGAACAGAGAATAATAACGAGTGTGTGTGAAGAACTCAATAAAACCTTCCAACGCCTTCAAGCTGGAACCAGATCTACCCTTACTAAAGTCGACAATTTCTAATGGAACAGACATTGCCAAAAACGGATGGAAACAGATACAACACAGACAAGTTTCTACTCGTAAATGGATTAGTTGACGTTGTCCATTACCATGCAGTGTGTAGTTGTAAATGTTAGGGTTTAAATGTGAAACAAAAATGGGAATAAAGCCAGCGAATTAAACTGGTCAAAGTGTAAATGGTGAGGTTGTGTAGGAGAGTAGAGGAGGCACGCCTCCCTCATCGTCCCTCATACATGCTTCATGTTAGGCACCCGTGCAACATGCCTGCAACCCGTGCAACATGTCTGCAACCCGTGCAACATGTCTGCAACCGTGCAACATGTCTGCAACCCGTGCAACATGTCTGCAACCCGTGCACCTGCAACCCGTCGTCTGCAACCCTGCAACGACCCGACACCAACCATCACAACACCGCTCCAAACACTGACACTGAGGCGCCGTGTTGAAATGTATACTTACATCTACACGAGGTTGTCTATTGTACAGCTCACATGTATGTATTGATGTATGTAATCATGCATAGATATGCACTCATACATACTATGTATGCGTGCGTGTCATAGAATATTCACGGAGGTATGGACGAGAATTTCTCGTTTTCAATATTTTGAAAATTCGTGTTAGAATTATTATCTTATTTTTTCGGTCATATTTAATACATATTATATATATATATATATATATATATATATATATATATATA
>WNGS01162868.1:0-10542 GCA_020271785.1 Procambarus virginalis
TTGGGTCCGTCCTTCGTCGAGCTCACAGCACGGTGCGGAGTTCGCGCGGTGTGGTTTGCTCTTCGGAGATTCAGGTGGCCCGCGGATCAACGATCCGACTCCATTCGGACTGCTCTCCAGTGGTTCATTGCCTGAACCGCGGGGGTTCGATGAGGTCCTTGTCTCTTTGGGTTGGTCGCTTCGGGTGACTCGTCTGCTGAGTTCTCGGGGTTTGGCTCTCCTGGCTGTTCACGTACGGGCGTGTCCAACGTCTTGGCGGACGCCCTGTCTCGCTTCGTTCCCCTCTCCACGGAGTGGACGGTCGACGACGAGTCCTTCCGCTGGCTTTGCCAGACGTTCGGGCGTCCCGAGGTGGACCTCTTCGCGTCGGCGTGGTCGCGGCGTCTTCCCGTGTATGCGGCGCCCTTCCCCGATCGCGAGGCCGTCGGGGTCGACGCCTTGCGGCTCGACTGGTCGAGGTGGAGGTTCCTGTACCTCTTTCCCCGGTTCAGCTGTTGCTCCAGGTCCTGACTCGCTTAGAGACTTACCAGGGGAGAGTTGTCCTTCTGGCCCCTTGGTGGCCGGCCCAGCCTTGGTTTCCGTTGCTGGTTGCTCGGTGTCCGAACCCGAGGGTTTTTCCGCGGCTCCGCCTCTTTCAGCAGATCGGGCCGGTACGTCACGTCGCTGGTTCGATCTTCTCCTCGAGTCTTCGCGTATGGTATTTTTGACTCGAGTTTATCATCATCTCTATGGTGATCAGGTGACCTCCTTGTTGGTGTCTCACCTGCGGCTTCCTCTCGGCGGCAGTATGAAGTTTCCTGGCGGTCCTTCTCTTTCTTTTTGCGTCTTCGTCGTGTTCATTCCTTGTCTGTTCGAGTGGTCTTGTCTTTCCTCTCGTGGTTGTTTCAGGATCGTCATCTTATGCCTAACACTGTCGCCTCCTATCGTGCGGCGCTGGCGGAGCCGCTTCAGCTTGCTTTCGGCATCGATGTCACGTCTGCGCCGTTTCGCAAGCTGTCTCGTGCTTTGTTTCACCTCCGGCCTGCTCATGCGCCGCCTGAGCCGTCCTGGTCTTTGGACAGGGTGCTCGCTTTCCTTTCGTCTCCTCGTTTCGTTGTGGCCCCTTCGGTCCGGGATTGTTTTTCCAAGGCTCTTTTCTTGTTGGCTTTGGCCTCTGGGGGTCGGGTCGGGGAGCTTCATGCTCTCCTCCGGCGCAGGGGCTTCTGCTCTTTTGGTCGTGGTGATAGTTTTGTTCGTTTGCAGCCGTCTCCTTCTTTTCTGGCAAAGAATGAGACTGCTGCATTCCGGAGGGGTCCGTGGGTGGTTGATGCTTGGTTGGTCAGGCCGGGGGTGCATCATGTTTTGTGTCCGGTTGCGGCGCTTCGCCGTTATTTGCGCGCCACGGCTTCTGTGTCCGGGGACGCGCTTTGGGTTGATCCGGTTTCCCTTCTTCCCTGTTCGCGGGTGCGGGTCTCTCAGGTCGTCCGCAGGGTTATTAAGTCTAGCCAGCCTGCGGTCTATCCCCGTGCCCATGACGTTCGGAAGTTCGCGGCGCTTGCTGCCGTTTTTGGGAATATGTCGTGGTCTGATATTCGGGCGCGGGGTTTTTGGCGGTCGAACAGGGTCCTGGCTGCTCGTTACCTTGTCAATGTCCCTGGGCCCCGGCGGGCCTGTGTTGCGTTGGGTCGGCGGTTGCAGCCCGTTGTCTCGGCTTCGAGTTGAGGAGTGAGCGACGACCGCCTCCCGGGTAAGTCCCTCTCTTTTTCCGTCTGTGGGTAGTTAGCTCCGGGGAGCCGACGGGGCTCCCCCCAGAAAACCAGCGTTGAATGTAATGAAACGCCATTTTCTGGGTGAGTCCCGGAGGCTCCCCGGCATCCCTCCCTCCCTCCGGTCGGCGTTTTTTTCGCGTTTTTGACATCCAGCCTCAAGAACTGAGGGTGGGTAGCCGGCGCGGAGGGTCTGGGGCTCCCCCTTCCCCCTCCCGGGAGGGGGGAGCTGCGCAGACAGCGGCGCGGCAGCGTGTGACGTCACACTAGTTTGCTAGTTTTTCTTTTGGGAGTTCTATCCACTAGTTCGGCTTTTGGTAGCAATTTTAACCAGAATAGGGGTTTGTTTTGGGGCGCTTACCTTTCTGGGTGCCTGTCCCGGTCGATGGCAGACATAGAATGCTTCCAACCACACGGGGGCTTCTATAGGCCATTGCTCCCCGTGCCTCTCTGAGGGGGCCCGGTTCTGGCCGTGGTTCCCGGTAGGCCTAAGAACTCCATACACATGACTGATGCCAAAGTCTGACATTAGCATATCAGCCTGGGATAGCTCCGGGGAGCCTCCGGGACTCACCCAGAAAATGGCGTTTCATTACATTCAACGCTGGTTTTTTCACCAGTACAGCCACTCCTCCTCCCTTCCTAGTTTTCCCGTCACGTCTCCAAACTGAATAGCCTCTTGGGAATATGACTTAATTTATTATATTTCCTTCAAGTTTCGTCTCAGATAATGCGACAATATCTGGGACCCTAAGCTGGATTATATCTTGCAACTCCAAAGTTTTTGACCTGACTCCATCTATGTTGGTATATACAATTTTTAGGAACATGTTCCCTTTTCCTTTGCTCTTTACTCCCCCTTCCACTACTGATCTTGTTGCTTTGTTTTTATGTACCATTTCACGAGCTTTCCCGTCCCTGTCACTTTGTAGAAAAAAGAATTTCTGTCTTCTTCATTTCTATCTCCATTTAGAAGTTTTGTCTCAATTAGGTTCATTTTCAGCTTTTCTCTGTCTTCCTTGGAGAGGTCTTGTCTTATTGACCAAAGTTTGCCAACCTCTCAACCAACCAACCTTTGCCATCTCTTTAGGGGAGCAGGTCGGCCGAGCGGACAGCACACTGGACTTGTGATCCTGTGGTCCTGGGTTCGATCCCAGGCGCCGGCGAGAAACAATGGGCAAAGTTTCTTTCACCCTATGCCCCTGTTACCTAGCAGTAAAATAGGTACCTGGGTGTTAGTCAGCTGTCACGGGCTGCTTCCTGGGGGTGGAGGCATGGCCGAAGCCCAGGCTGCGGGGACACTAAAGCCCCGAAATCATCTCAAGATAACCTCAAGATATAACCTCATCACTCTGCAATTTCCTGGCATTTCTAAGCACTTGCATCATGTTTTTCACTCCATTAAACATCACCCTTAAGGGGCGGTTCTTGTCTTTCTCATATTTTCCTATTCTTCTAAAATCACTGACATTTTCCTTTGAGCCTTCTCCTAAACCTACTATTTTCTTTATGATTTTCATCTCTTCTGCTGCTTGGTCCACCCTAGATGAAATTTCCTTCTCTAAACATCCAAAAATTATTATGGACTTAGTTCTATCTGCAATGTTTTGTACTAGTTTACTGTTGGTAACCAGTTCTTTCCTAATTGCTTGCCTAATTTCTGCTTCTTGTTGGTCATTTCTGGTTTTGACTTTGGAACACACTTCTTTGATAGTCTCTTTCTCTTTTACAACTTGAGCATATGTCACTTTTATTTCTTCTTTATACTTTTCTAGTTCTTTATTCACCTCCTCTATGTGAGTTGTCAGTGAAGTTTCCAGTTGGAGATCCTTGCCTAACTCTATATTACTCAACACATTACTCAGCACAAAGCTGCTATTAGGACAATATCCAACTCTGGCCCTAGACATCACTCAGTACCCCTACTCAAATCTCTGAATATGTTAGATATTTAGTCACTGCACATTCTCTCATGTGTATTATACATATATAAAATGCTGAACTGTAATGCCAATCCTGACCTCAAAAGCTTCATTGAAGGTTGTAACAGAACCCATGAGCACCACGCCAGAAACAAATACAGTTTTGATATTCCAAGAGTACGACTTAATCAAACTAGAAAATGCTCTACAGATCAAGGGACTCAGAATGTGGAATGACCTTCCCAATCATGTTAAAGACTGTACCTCTCTCAACCAGCTTAAGATAAAAATGAAGCACTACCTAATAAATTCCATGTAACGTACCTTATCCCTCTATTGTCAACCCATGTCTGTTTTTTTTAATCAACGCTGTTTGTCGACCTAATTGTAATTGTGCTGCTTTTTCAGCCATGTTCCCCCCTTTTTTATTTTTAATTTTATTTGTTCTTAACACATTTTATTCTTTATACTCAAATAGTATTAATAACACTTTCGTCCGGGCATGACGCAATGCTGTGTCATCCGTTTACTGTCGGTAGTCTCAGGGATGACGCAATGCTGCGTCGTCCACTAAAATAATCTCCAAAAATCAGGTTTTTATCTGATTTTTGGGGGACTGGTTTTAAAATGCGCGCCTATCGTGATGGAACAATCTCAGTGCAGCATGTAACTGTAAACAAGACGAATGCAATCTGTGACTACAATACAAACATGAAAGGTGTTGATCACTTTGACCAAATGATCTAATATTATCACTTCACAAGGAAAACTCACAAATGGACGAAGAAAATAACCTTCTATTTTGTGCAAATCACTATCTACAATGCTTATGTTATGTACAACTACTACACAACAGAAAGAAGGACTCCACTAAACATTTGTGGGCAGGAATTGGGTGTGTAGCTGGAAGGCGTCTGGGCGCTCAATCGCGGCTAACGCGTGGCTTGTCTTCAACTCGTCGGCGGTTGGAGCATGCCCAGGTTTTTTATTTTATATGCTAATATTCATCTAGAGAATTCTATTGCGAACCCATTGATACCAAAATGAAAGACCTAGGACGAAAATTGAGATGACCAAGAGTGAACACATTTTATCGCTTTTGTGCGCTCCTGGGTAACTCGTTCGCACTTTCTCTGTTTGCTGCGGGTAATTAGCCAGGCTTTTGGAGTTTATATGCATTTAGTGCTGTAGAGAATTCTATTGCGAACACAATGATACCAAATTTAATCTCGTAGGACGAGAATTGAGGTAACAAAGTTGAAAAAGAGTATACATTTTTCAGAATTACCGCACGCTCCCGTGAAACGCTGGGACCCACCTATGTGCTATAACCACAAATAACCTATGTGCTTTCGGCGTTGCGCGCGCCTAAGCGGTAAGACTCTTTTTACTGTCCTGACACTAATTGTAGCCGTACGTATTTAAATTTGGTATCACTGTGTTCGCAATAGAATTGTCTATAAGAACATACCTATAATATGCCGCCAAAGCATAAGGAATATCAACACCAAATAAGAAACTATTGACATCACTTGCCGAGAGCGCCAAACAGCAACAAAATGTTTCCACTCTCTTGATGGTTGTGAAGCCCACAGTTGTCCTACATCGTTAACGTTGGTATCATTGGAATCGCAATAAAATTCTCTATACGGACATATGCTTATAAATATAGAATCAATGTCGCAACCGACCCACAAGAGTGTGGGAAGTGGCTAAATTGTTACCCGCGGCGGCATATCGGCAAAACCGCATCAAAAAGTGTATATTCAATTCACGGTCCTGACATTATTTTTCGATGTACGTATTTAATTTTTGTACCAATGTGTTCGCAATAGAACGGTCTAGAAGAACATAAGTATAAACCGTCACATAAGGATGCGCTCGACCGGCAACAAATATAAAAACTACGTCGATCATACTCGTCGTGTCAATAATACAATTGTTTTACCACGATGATTCACTGCCATGCTGTTTTCTCTAATAAGCTCTTCGGTTATTAGAGAAAACGTAAATTTCATAGCGAACATTTCTAAACTATCCCCAAGTAGATCGGATCGAAATTGGAATTTATACAAATATTTATTCTCGTGACTCCATCGATCGTCACACCGGCGGAACCGTAATAAAAATATTGGACGACCCGAATCGTGACCAAACTACGAAAGTGTTAATGTTTTTCCTGCCCGAAACGCTTTGCGTAATAGTGACTTTAGGCATTGTATGTACTAGCTCTATCTATAAATCTATCCAATTTTGTAAAATCTCTTGTATGTATGTACCTTACCCGAATAAACATTATCATTATCATTATATTAGCTCTCAGGCCACCTTGGAGTTGTTCACCATGTGTGTCTATTTTCTTGTTTATTTCTTCAAAGTCACCACACTTCACTTTCCACACTCATTTTCTTTCACTAGTTCCTTGATTTGCTCCTCCTGATTTGTTACCTTGTCTGCTAATGCAGTAATAATCTTACCTTACTGAAGCATACTCCCTTTTAGAGGGCAAAGCTCACTCCTAAGAGCTCCATTGTCCTCTTCCAATTTAAGCACTTTTTCTTCATACTTTTCTGGGGGGAGTCCCGGAGGCTCCCCGGAGCTATCCCAGGCTGATATGCTAATGTCAGACTTTGGCATCAGTCATGTGTATGGAGTTCTTAGGGCTACCGGGGACCACGGCCAGAACCAGGCCCCCTCAGAGAGGCAAGGGGAGCAATGGCCTATAGAAGCCCCCATGTGGATGGAAGCATTCTATGTCTGCCATCGACCGGGACAGGCACCCAGAAAGGTAAGCGCCTCAAAACAAACCCCTATTCTGGTTAAAATTGCTACCAAAAGCCGAACTAGTGGATAGAGCTCCCCAACAGAAAAACAAGCAAACTAGTGTGACGTCACACGCCGCCGTGCCGCTGTCTGCGCAGCTCCCCCCTCCCCGGGAGGGGAAAGGGGGATCCCCAGACCCTCCACGCCGGCTACCTACACCTCAGTTCTTGAGGCTGATGCTATAGGCGAAGGTCATGTGCTCTAGCTCCGGTGTCGCTACAGCACTGTGCTTTGCGTGTGGTGTTTGTTTTTGTGGGTGCGAGAGCCAGGAGTTATCTTCAGTACTCGGGCTGCATGCGCCTAGGGCTTCCTTCCCTAGGTGCCCTGTAAGAACTGCCCTTGGGGCTTGGGGCCACCTTCCACAGGCTCCTCTGGGTCTTCCTCTGCTGGTCCGTTTTACCTTTTCGGTTTTTCGGCTGCCTGTTGTGCTCTTGGGTGTTCTGTTCTCCCTTGTTACCGGCAGGTGAGAGGCAGTTTGCACTGGTAGGGGCGCAGGGTGCTGCATAGCTTGTATTCCCGACATAGCGGCCGGCTCTGTTCCTTGGGGTTCGCTGTCCTCTTGCGGGGTTTTGTTTTTCTTTTTGTTTTTACCTGGTGGGGGGTTCTGTCCTATTAATTCCTTAGTTTTTGCCCTTCCACAGTTCTACTTGGTGGCGCCCCCTGCTAGGTCCCTGTGAGTGTACACGTCCCTGGGGTACAGCTATAGAAGTTCGCTTGGTAGTTTTGGGCGCCGGTTAGCAGCGCCCTGCCTGGGATTACCTAAGCGCGAGTCCTCTTAAAGTAAACGCTCAGGACCCTTAAATACCCTAGGGGGCGCGTGGGTCCGATGGAGTCCCCACGCGCTGTGTGCGAGTTTGAGGGTTGCTTGGTCCCCTTGTCTCAGGGTGACCCTCATTGTTTTTGCCTCTGCCACGCTGCCTGTTAGGTCGGTGATACTTTCGACCCCGAGTCCTGTGAGTGTTGCTGCTTGCTTGTGACTCAATTTACCCAATCCTCTGATGATTCTCTTCGGGTACAGGCGGTTCGTGCGTTGCTGTCTAGGTTTCGTCTGTTGCAACGCGCTCGGTTGGTTGCTCACCCGGATGCCCCGGGGCTGCCCCGCTTTGCTTTTCGAGACCCAGACTTGGGGGTGGGGGTCACTTCGATCCTGGTTCAGTCCGCGCCTCCTCGTCCTTCCCCTACTGTTCGTTCTGGTCCCCCCCCCCCTGCTTCCGGCCCCGAAGCGTCTAAGGGTTTCGGGGTCGGAGCAGGGGTTACTTGATCTTGAGACCCGGGCAGCTTCAGGGGGTGCCCCTTCCGGGGGGCGGCAGAGGCATTTGAGTCTTGTCTCCTGGCCGAAGCTTCTGGGTCTGACCAGTGGGCCCCCCCTTTCCTCCAGCTTTTCTGGCTACTCCGTCCTTGTCTTGTGGGGTCGGGTCTTGGGGAGAGGACTCGGCCTCGGGTCCTGTGGTGAAGGACCTCGAGGCTGGGGAGGGGCTGACTTGGGGGCCTTGGGCTCCGCTGGACCCCGCCTGGGATTTTCTTCCCTCTGAGCGGGGCTTATTGTTACAAGGAGTGGGGTTTTCTTTCCCCCCTCTGCGTACGAGTTGGATTTGGTGTCGGCCCTTCCCCGGGTTCGGTTCCGTGTTCCCCGGGTACGTCGGTTCCGTCTTTCCGGAGGTTTTCGGCTTATCGCATCCAACTTGGTGTGGTGCGGGCGGCCTTTGCAGCTTACCTCCTGCGTGACCCGGATTATGCCTCGGAAATGGATCTGTCCGAGTTCAGGTTTGGGACTTCGTTCCCTTTCTGGCTCTGTTACGAGGTTTTGGAGTCTTCCTGGCTAGCAGCCTGCCCCTTGTTTGTTTTGGATTCCTGGCATTCCTTCTGTTGTTCCCGCACGCTGAAGTAACGGGAAGCTTCCACGGTGCTTCAGGTTTTCCTGGGGGGCGAGCTTGAGTACCTGAATGAGTGCTTGTTTGCCCCTGCCCTTCCCCGCAATGTGGGCGTTATTCAGCTCCATGTGCAGGTTCCCACCCTTTCGGCGGCACTCATTGCGGAGGACTTGCGCGCCCGGGGCCTTTTGGCTTCGGCCTTGCGGTTTTTTTCCCTCTGGAGCTGTCCTCGGATTGGCTTGTGGAGGATGTGAGGACGCTTGGGTCCGTCCCGGGGTCCGGCACCTTGTTTTCGGCTGCGCGTTCGTCGGCTGCCTTGTTGAAGCTGTTCATGCCGATTTTGAGGGATGTGGTTTCCCTGTTTTATGCTTCCCGTCTCGCGTGTTGGCAGACGGTGCTGGGTTCCTCCATGGAATCTGCTTGGGCTCTGGCTCTTAGGCATTCTTCACCTTTTCGTCCTCTTCTGTTTGAGGAGTCGGCCATGGCGCAGTTTATTCAGGCTGCGTCGGCGGCTTGTCGTCCGATGTCGGACTTGTTGGTTTTCCGGGGGTCCCGGGGGTGGGTCTTCCCGGAAGGGTCGTGCCAGGGCTCGGGGTTCCTCTCGTCGTGGTAGGCCTCTGGTGCCAGGTTCGGGTTCGGCTCCTGCTACAGACCCTCCCTCGTCTGGTCGGCGCAGTGTTCACTCTGTGCGGGGTTCTGAGTCTCGTAAGGGTCACCGGCCCTTTCGCGGTTTGCCCCATTGACGGGGCGATGGGGGGGCGGCTTGCGCTGTTTGTCCGCGCCTGGTCCCACGATTCATGGGCCTTTCAGGTCGTGTCTGGCGGCCTGCGGTGGCGTTGCGTGGCCCCTCCCCCCCTTGAAGGGGTTGAGGCTGGCAGGGCAGGTTTCTTCCCCTGCGCTCTGTCGAGTCGTCTTGGAATGGGTACGCTTGGGCGTCGTCGAAACGACGTCATCCCTCAGATGGGTTTCCCGTCTGTTTCCGGTTCCGAAACGGGACTGCGCGGACCTGCGGTTCATTCTGGACTTGTCCCGCCTGAACCCCTGGATTCATTGCCCCTCCTTTCGGATGACTACGTTGTCTCAGGTTCGGCTCCTTTTGGAGCCGGGCGCTTGGATGGTGTCCCTGGACCTCCGGGACGCTTATTGGCATGTCCCGATTCATCCGCGGTTCAAGGACTGGCTCGGTTTTGTTGTGGGGCATCTGAATTACCGCTTTCGTTGTGTCCCGTTCGGGTTGAACCTGGCAACTCGCATGTTCACCCGCCTTGCACGGGTTGTGGTGGCTCGTTTGCGTCTCCTAGGTGTTCGGGTGTTGGCCTATCTCGACGACTGGCTGGTTTGGGCTCCCAGCCGGTCAGCTTGCTTGCTAGCCAGGGATTTGGTTCTTTCCCAGCTCGCCGGGTTCGGGTTCTTGGTGAACTGGAGGAAGTCCCATCTGGTTCCCTCTCAGGTTCGGACTTGGCTGGGTCTCGTTTGGGACTCTCGAACCGCCTCCTTGTCTCTCCCTCCGGAGTCTCTCCTGCGGCTGCAGTCCCGCCTTCGTCTGTTTCTGGTGGGCCCTCGGGTCACCCGGCGGTTGCTCGAGGAAGCTGTGCGGGAGCCTGAACTTCGCGATGGTGGTCTACCCACCGGGTCGGGTTTGGCTTCGTCGGCTGTTCTGGTTCCTTCGGGGGTCCCCCTTCCGCCTCTCTTGCGACCGCAGGGTTCGACCCCCGGGGGCCTTGCATTGGTTGCTGCGTCACCGGCTTCCTCTTCGGGTTTTTCGGGGTTCAGTGCCTTGGCGCCTACCCGAGCCCTCGTTCGATGTGTACACGGATGCGTCATCTCTCGGCTGGGGTTTTGTGACCAGTGCTCACCAGGCCGGCCAGGGGCGGCATTGGGATCCGTCCTTTCGTCGAGCTCACAGCACTGTGCTAGAGTTCGCGGCAGTGTGGTTCGCTCTTCGGAGGATTCGGGTGGCCCGCGGATCGACGATTCGGCTCCATTCGGACTGCTCTCCGGTGGCTCATTGCTTGAACCGCGGGGGTTCGATGTGGTCCTTGTCTCTTTGGGGGTTGGTCGCTTCGGGTGACTCGTCTGCTGAGTTCTCAGGGTTTGGCTCTCCTGGCGGTTCATGTACAGGGCATGTCCAACGTCTTGGCCGACGCAGTGTCTCGCTTCGTTCCCCTCTCCACGGAGTGG
>WNGS01162868.1:42074-64318 GCA_020271785.1 Procambarus virginalis
ATATATATATGATGCACAACTTGCCTAAACACGCAAATGAAGTTATACAACTTTAGAACACTTTCACACCAGGAGACTCGAACCCTCACCAGCACAGAAGCCTTCCAGCACCGGCATACAGGTACGCGCTTAACCCACTGCACCACGCTCAGACCCTTAAAGAAATGGCAATTTCAGGGTATTTCAATACCTCAAGACTACCACCTCCCAAGGCAACTAGAGCAAGTGAGGGGTCAATTTACGTTTTCATCAAGTCTCTGTAATATGGGAAGACACTGTGTCTATGCTTGATGCACAACTCCACACCCCAGAAGTGACTTGAACCCAGACAGCTAGGGGCCCTTGCACTGGCGAATCTGGTACTTTAACACTTGACCAACTGTGACGTACAAAAAGACATTGGTAGCCGAGGGTATATCCAACGTCCCGACGGCATTGGTGGTAAGCTTGGGCATAGTTATTTCATCGAATCACACTCACTTTTCAGTTGCATATTGGCTTCGGGACAATTCAAGCTTGTTCGCATTTGCGTTGCTCACCTGGCCCCAGAAAGTGAAGTCGTACAAAAGACAATGGTAGCCGAGGTTAATTCCCCATCGCCCCGACGGCACTTTGATGATAATCTTGGGCCTAGTATTTCATCAAATCACCTCATTTTGTGGTGAGCAATACCAATTCGAACAAGCTTGTTCGAATTGGTTCCCAAGCAATGGATGGTTCCCAAGCATATATGTGACTGAAAACTCCACCTCCCAGAAGTGACTCGAACCCAGACCGCCAAGAGCACAATGCAACTGGAGTACATGGTACTTATCTGCTTGATCATCAGTGACCATACAAAAGATGATGGCAGCTGAGGCTTATTCCCTGTATACCCAAAACGAATATAAGCATAAAATGCTATGTGTAAACCTGTCTTTGAAAATGGAAGAAGCCCTTGCAAAACGCTTTTAGGCGTCAGACCTCAAATAAAAGATGAAAAAATGAACTTTGGAGAGTTAATATTTCAATTATCCCCGACAGTGAATAAAAACGTAAGAAATATTGAGAAGGTTCGTGTTAGAATCTTACCCTTTTGGCCATATTCAACAACATACGTTTGCAAGAAAGACTGCTACCAAAATATACTAATATTAAAATGCACGACTCAGCAGCAAGAAACCAAGCTTTCACGATAAAATATCGCCAAGATCTGATTCGAAATCAGATACACAAGGCAGAAACTGAGATCAACGATAGCAAAACACAACTACTTCATGCCACAGAACAATGGGGACACACCAACATCGACGAAGACCTCCGTACTCGACCCGACAAACACCTCGACATCCTTACAGATCGACATCGCCACAGCACCGAAACCAGGATCATCAAGAAACTGACAACATTATTTGGAGGACCTATGACGATTCCTCGACCCAGAGATGGCTTCTTAAACCTTGCCAGAATCAACCTCACAGAGGACCAAATCACTTTCTTCAATCTGGGTATAAACTGTCACGTTATGTTCAGACCAAGTGGAGCGTTATGGCAAGTTATGGCCCAGAAAGTGGAGATGGAGATTCTATTGGATGACATTTTCGACCTCGAGACGCAAAAGAAGGCAACCACTAAAGACACTCTGCAAGCAGAACTTATTACAGAAGGAGGAAAGACTCGAGGTAATTACAGAATGACCATACTTTGCTCTCGAGCTCAAAGCGGTAGCTAAGAGCCTTTGTGAGAATAAGGAGATTGTCGTCAGGAGAGGTGACAAATTGCCAATATGTTATTCTTAAAAAAAGACGAATATCTGGCAAAAGTGAACCTCATACTCTCCGACCAAACTAAATTCCCAAGGGTAACGAAGGACACTACAGCCGAATTAAAAACGAAGTTAAACAGATTGATTGAAACTGTGAATGTCAAGAAATCCGGACTCCACCTGCCAAAGGTTATTGGGGAATACAAACCTGATTATGCTTCTGGGAATGTTAAGACACACAAGCCTAGAAACTCACTTCGGCCAATCATCAGCCAGATACCCACACCCACATAAAGACTAGCTAAGCGACTCAACTGCTTGCTGATTCCTTATGTGCCTTGTGCCTTTAGCCTGAAGTCTCCAAAGGAATTTGTTGCCTTACTGCGGGGAGCAAGGGCCACAGGGATAAGAGCCTCTTTGGATGTGGAGTCGCTATTTACTAACATACCTGTGGATGAAACAATCAGGATGATAATGGACAGAGTGTATCGTGATCCGGCTTGTACTCCTCTTGACATACCAGAAAACATACTAAGAAAGCTACTCCTAGCCTACACTAAAGAGGAACCCTTCTTGAGTCCAGATGGGCATATGAGATTTTTTTTATTTCTTTGACTGTATCAAAGAATTAATTCCTATTGATGTTATGTTAATCGTAACTACCTCGTAAGAGAGGCAGACCTCAAACAGCAAGAACTGCCAGTGGGAGATGTTTAATTTAAAGCCTAGGATCATAGGAAAGTGGAAGCAAACCGCCATGGGTCACCACACGGGTAAAACCTGTCCACTTAGGTCGTTGGCTCCTTCTAGTAAAACCTAATAAAGAGTAGCCGATGAGATCTCACTTCATATTATTTGAAGTGTGGCGCTGTGTATTGGACTCTAGCTTTAGATACAGACTTAATTGACACATAAGCAGGAAAAGCGTTGCAGAATATGAAAAGTGGGACAATAGTATTGCGGGATTAAAGTAAACGACCGTTTCTAGAAAAACAGCAATTCATTTAAACAAAACTAGAACTACTACAACAAAGTGTTTACGTTACTTTACTGTCGCCCCAGTGCCACATTAGAACAGCTATACAACAGCTATACAACTGGTGGATCCACGGGATCCTTCCTGTCGTCGCTGACTGACTAATGACACTAACTGAATAAAGTGGTGCCCACTGGTGACATAAGCTTGCAATCAATATTGTCACGGCTTCACGGTGAACAAATGCTATAATCACAAAACTTGATTGGTGCTCGCTGCTCTACCACCAAGGCACCAACCCTGGAAACACAAACCGAAGCTGTTTCTATTTTCCACTTGTTACAACTTGTAATAAAGTTGTTACATCTTGGCTTAACGTGCTTATGACGTATTAGAACGTTGTTTCAACTTGCTATATTGGTTGTTATAACTGGTTAGGAGGAGTTAAAACTTGTTCGAACGTTGTAGCAACGTCGTAGTTTCGGTGTGTGTTTGGCGGGAAGTAACAAGGCGGGTGATCCAAGAATGATTACCCCCTATAAAAAATCTTGCGTTAATACTTGTCTCTCAGGACAACAACAATAAAAGTTACACTAATTGAATTTAACAATTTCGTTAATCGACCGTCTACAGCGGTTAACAATAATTCAATTTACGTTAACACACTCTTGTCTCAACGACACTTAAATTTTATTTTTTCTATTTTTATTTTTACATGCAAGCATGCAAGTTAAATACAATAAATACAATAAAACAACAAGCTAAACATAACAAAACAAAACAAGAAACCACCGGCCAGAAGGACCGACAGCACAGTACAACAATAATCAAAACTGGAGAAGGTAACACTATAGGAATGAGAAAAGCACATCAAGACACAAAACAGAAAACAATTACAAACAAGCAAGCAAATGCTAGCAAAACAAGAAAATATAGTAACATTATAAAATAGTTTAGCAATATAAAACAAAACAAACAGAAGCACAGGCCTGAAGGACCGACCACAAAGCACAACAGTAGGTACAACATGAAACATAACAAGAAATCACAACACACAACAAACCATAAACAAACAAAATAAAAAATAAAAAATAAAAGTAAAAAGTAAAAATAAATAACCACACAAAAACAAATACATGAAAAAGAACACTCACACCAAACCACCGCCTCGCCACAAACAAAGGGAGAGGCACAGGCACAAACTACAAGAGGGCAAACAAACAGCCAGAAGGGCACACAGTACCATAGTAAGCACAGTAACAGGAAATCAGCTGACATACTTGCCCGGAAACATGACCCGAGGGAACCGTACATTGAACGCTTCCCATAGCAACCACTGCCAAGGGTCTGGACCATCCATCGGGGACGCCATTTCATCCAGAACCCCGGCAACAAACACCCGCAAACAGGGGACCCAGATGGTACAACTTCTGATGTGAGTGACCGCCACTCGCTCCCACACCATGGGAAGCGCCCAACCATGAAAGTCTCTCGGCTCTTCGTATATCAATAACTCAGCAATCCCCGACCAGTGACCTGGCGGCATTACAGACGCCGGCAACACGTCCCCCAGGTCCCCAACGCACACCCTCAGAGGAGGGATCCGGGCATAGGGCACCACCACAGGGGCACCAGCGTCCACGGGCACACCACCAGACAACTTCTGGGAACCTGGGCGGCGCGCATCCTTCCGTAAGGTCACTACCAGGCCATGCCCAGCACCAGCATCACTACCATCCCTGGCAGCGGAAGCCACCACTCCCCACCACGGAGAATCTCCTGGAGGAGAAGGAACAGAAGGCACACCCGAGAAACGGGCACCATCACCAGCAGGCACATGGACCTCCGCCACCACTAACCGCGGAGCCATTGACGCATCCGGATCCACACCGTCAACACCCGAAGACCCACAGTCATCGAATTCCCCAACATCGGCCCAGGCAAACGACGAACGCCTGGAACGCTTGGGCTCCGGCCGGAGATCGTCAGAGCCGGAAGTGGACCCAGAAACACAGGTACCACTAGCCGGACGAACCGACGCCCGACGCAGAACGGCAGCAGCCTCTACCACAGGGGGAACTGGGCCACACACAGCAGGAGGCTCCGCAGCCACCCCAGCACCCAGCTCAACCGGGACCCGAGGCGAGGATACAGGGCCAGGCGCAGCAGCTGAAGACGAGGGAGCGCCAGGAAGGCCCACAGGAGCAGCAGGGACATCGACAGGAGCTGGTAGAGCAACCGACTGCATTGCAAAACCCGGAGGAGGGTCCGCAACAATCGGAGGAATGTCGGGCGACGCAGGGGGAGCCACATCAGCTAACCAGACGTCCACCCCGGAGTACTCCTCCAGAGGGAGCGGCAGGAAATCCTCTTCACGGAATAAGTTGACGGGATCAACAGGATCTACAGTGCACCCAGCAGCCTGATGCCCCAACATGCCACACCGGAAACAAGTATGAGGTTGCCAGGCATAATACACCCGCACATAGTACCCTAAAAGTCGGACAGAGGATGGAATGTCCGACCTCAGGCACATCCCGAGGGTACGAATGTTCGTCATCACTCTCGTATATTTCCCAGAAGATAGCTTTTGCATCCTCACACTGACGACGGAGCCAAATCTCTGGAAGAAACGCCGGAGGAGGGACTCAGGAAACTCCATGGGGGCTCCATGGACACTCACATACGTCATGGCACCGCTTCGATCTGAAATGGCCACAGATCCTGTGCCATCCAGCAACTGCAAGGTATGTCCCTCGTACTGCTGGTGAAAGTCACGGTACACCGCCTCTCCCACAAACTTGATGATCACCCGGCAAGCAATCAGCAGCTCAACCCCGTAGATCTCCAAGACCGGGACATAGAGCACATCACACATGACCTGCTCCACGAGAGAATATCCAGCACGGCAATTAAACTCCAAACCCACGAAGTTTACCCGCACAACAGGGGGAAGATGGCTGCTCATCGCAAAAGCACCACGTCCAACGATACTTATATGGCAACAATAACTCGTAAATCAAATAATTACATCATACTAGAAGCGTCAAACATTCGGTGAGTAATCCGCAATTAATTACTGAAAACAACAGCCTAGTAATTCAGACGAGTATTGACAAAGCCTACTGTCCTCCAACTGACATGTCTCTTCCAGTCTTAAGACAAGATTACCTTAACGAGGGTTCTACTACTTTACCACACAAGGCTACAAGGCACCCTGTGTAAACAACAACATCAACACCGTGTGAATTCACTAAGTGTGGGTACTTATTCTCCTTAATTAGCTACGAGTGCTTAATCCCCCTGCGTGCAGACAGGTCTGATCAGTCCAACGAATTACGACAGCTTAATGACAGCGCATTTGACTCCGACCATGACAAGACGATCAGCCCCTTACGTTAATCAATCACTTAACTAATGACAGCTCGTTAATTCGTTAACACTATGTTAGTCTCCTATTGACAAGTCCTCCACTACATGAACTCACTGTGACTGTTCCAATTACACGGATCTATGTTATTCACAACGCAGTTCAACAAATCAACAATGACCTCGTTAAGTAATCGTGTCCCCCAGTGACGTTAAATGACTTTAATTCTGATTGGGCGACTGTTGGTTGTCCTGACGGGTGGTTGTTTTCCACTGCGGGGTGACTGTTTTTCAATCTCAGTATGGGGACTTATGTGCCGCCACTAAGGAGGAAGGACTCGGCTGGGCTGACATTTACCTGTCGGGTGGATATTGGCGTCGTCAGCAACACTGTTTGCAGTTATGGGTGTGAAAGTGGAAGATCTCATCGGTCTACAGGTTGTTCGTGACGACAGAGTAGTTGTGAAGTTCGTCGGGAATGGCTTGTTCCGGAGGTTTCTCGACCAGTATGAGGACAAGGTGGTGGGGCTGAGCAACGGTCTTGGCTCTGTGACTGTAACGAATTTGAGTGTGGAGTACACATATGTGTCTATTAAGAAGGCGCCGTTTGAAATGTCTCAGGATCTTCTCCGTCGGGCTCTTGCCAGGTTTGGGCGTGTGGACTCTATTCGTGCCTGTAGATACACAACCGGGGACGTCAAGAGAGTCGGTAATGGTTACAGAACGGCTAAGATGGTTCTTCATGGGATTGTGCCTTCTTCTCTTGCACTTGCTGGCTTTACGGTCTGCTTCTCCTACCGTGGGCAGACTTGGACGTGTTATGGACATTTGAACATTTGCCTGCTGCCTGCGACACTCGGATGAATGATCGGGTAAATGTGTTTCATGAAGCGGATTTTCCTCCTATGCCCGAGCGTGAGGATGTCTCGGTTGTAGATGATACCCCTTGTGAGACGGCAGCGGTGTTGGGTGCCGCTCCAGTAAGTGCGGTTGGTGGTGTGGGTGTCGGGGTGGTGGGGGGTGCGAAACCGCCCCCGCTGTAGGTTTCGTCGGCTCCGTCGCCTCCGCCGGCTCCTTCGCCTCCGCCGGTCCTGTCTCTAGTTCCTGTGTCACCTGAAGGGTGTGAGCCTGTACCCCCTATGGATGAGGCTGATGTTTTTCCGGATCGAGTGTTGCCCGGTGACTTGCGGCCGGCCGTGGGTTCTACTGGGATCTCTCCTGCTGGGGGCAACAGTTCGGATGATCAAAGGCCTCTGTCCAAACGTTCCCAGAGGGCTAGGAGTGTGTCGCCCCCTCGTGGGTGGGCTGCAGAGTGTGAAATTGTAGATGATGATGATGTGATGGAGGGGCCTGTGCGGCCTCCTGTGGTGCCTACGGCCCCTGCTGCTGGTGCCTCCCCTCCTTGGGAGGTTGCCCCTAGTGATCGTGTCTTCGTGGTGGTCCTCACGAAAACTGTGCGCCGGGAGGTCTCTGATCCTGTGCCCGGTGGTATGGGCCCTGGCAGGTGTGCGTTCCCTGTTGTTCCCCCTGGAGTGAAGAACCGTGTGACTATCAGTACGTACCTCTGTGGCTACCCTTGTCTGTCCCCTGGTGCTCGAACCCCTCGTGCTGCACCCTTCCCTGTGGTACCGGCCAATGGGGTCCCGCTCGATGCGTCGCAGGCTTTGGAACTTACTGTGGATAGCCGGGTGTATCCGGCGCTGTGGTGCCCCTATGCTGTTTGGGTACCGAGGGTGAAGTGTTTTGTTTATGGGGTGCCGGAGCTGATGCCTCAGCCTTGTGCGTCGCCTGGTAGACCGGTGTCTGATGATGTCAAGCTCGTTTGGGAGGCATACTGCTTGCGGTTTCTGAAGAGGGAGTTTCCCGATAAATATGCGTAGTTTTGTGCTTGCATTATATGCTCCCGGAACGTTTATAACTTATTGTATTGTCTGCTATGTAGTTGTTTTGTTTGCCTAGTTTAGGCCTTTGTATAAATTGTTTGTTTTGTTCATACTGTAATGTGTTTTCCGTGTGTGTTAGACTGTTATCTTCTGGGTTGTGTTTCTAATGGCGTTCTGTGTGTGTGTGTGCTTTTGGTGTGTGTGGTGTTTTTTTGCCGGGTCCTGCGTGTTCCGGTATTTTTTTCCTGTGTGTCTGGGTTGTGGTTGCCGTTTGTTTCCCGGTTCCTGTGTGTTCCGGTCGAACGATCGCATGTTTCTGTTCTGTGTGTGCCGGGTGTTCCGTGGGTTGTGTGTGTGTGTAATAAACTTTTTATTATTTTGTGCCTAGGCTTCTGAATGTTTATTTTGAGCCATTGTGTGGTTTTTAATGTATGTAACTTGGCGCGCCCCGTCTGGGTTTTGCAGTTTCTTATTGTGTTTTCTAATGAATTTTGCTTGTTTCATGGGTTCTTATTTACGTTTGCTCTATGAACATTGTCCACTGTGTTTTTATTGTGTTCAAATATGTTCAGGTTTTGGTGTGACATTTGTACTGAACTTCTGTGTTGCTTGCATGTCAATTGGTGTTATGTTGTTGGGTGGTGTGTGCTGGTGTACGGTTTTTCTTTTGGTGCTTCGGTGCCTTAATGTTGTAATGCTTTCCTTGTCATGTATTTGTTTTATAAATAAAAAAGAAAAAAAAATGACTTTAATTCTCACAAAATCCTTCACAGTACACAATGTATTTCACCAAGGACACAACTTGTCTACAGTTCACACATGGTACAACACGGTACAACATGGTACAACACGGTACACACACGGTACAACACGGTACACCTTTGCCACTCACGGCAACACTTGCAAAAGACTTTCCCAAAGTAAATTATACCTCTAATAATTCGCAGCTTTAACACATCACAACAGTATAATAAAGCGCTGGCTAAATATAATATATGTTATCAAATAACCAAGAGGGAAAACTCCCGTTACCACTTCACTGCTGGAACAGGAATTCTCTGAAACTGAATTACATACACGGCACAAAATAGAGAAATGGAACAATTAAAATAACTTTTCTCCACTCTTGGGGATGCAGTAAAATTATAATACCCCTCACAACTGAATGTGACTCTGATTGTGACCTCTCATACGTCAATCCTCACAGTTGGGCTCAACCCACAACTTGATGACGTCAAACAGGGTAACTCGCACGTCTCCAGTTCCCATCATTTCACCAGGTTACCAAAGGCTAGGTGGAACACTGGGTGCACAACTAGCCTCAGAGTTTTATACGCAAAACAGAAACATTGTTCTTACATTCTCACCGGCCGGTTACATACATACACACACACATACTTAACCGGGATCCAAGAGTTAATGCTCGATCCTGCAGACACAGTTAGGTGAGTACATACGTCTACCACTTCCCCACTCTGCTGCTGCTGCTGGTGAAGTAGGTGCCCTCACTACTTTGTATACGTGGTCGACTGGGCCACGGGGTGGCGGGACCACGGGGTGGCTGGACCATGGGGTGGCTCCACACACAGACCAGGGTGATGCGGTACGCTCAGTCTAAGGTCGGCGAGGGTGCGCGGCACGGTGGTTTACACACAGCTGGGTACGGTACCACGGCCTCCTCTGGCGCGGTACAACAGGGTACAACGGTACGGCGGCGCTACACTTGAGAATGACAGAGTCCTTCACTGCTCACTGTTAATTCCTCGGAATTATGAAATTAAGGTTCCCAACAACACTGAAACCTTCTCAAGATCGTCTCTCCCAGGTACCTTGAAGCTACGGTACGATAGATGACGGATGACACTACCACGCGACGATAACAGCTTCACCCAGTCCAGTTACTCTGGGATGGTGTCCCACGATCACGTGGCTTGGATGATAATCACTCAAAGTTCACACTTGATATTGTCAAATTCCCTCCTCCACGACAAAGGATTCTTACTCCCACGGTATCGGGAATGACGGCACGACGACGAGAGTGACTTTTGTGACGTTGAGGTGGTATTTCCGATACCTAGCCTAGCAAGGGAAATTACATCCACCTCAAGCAACGTCCCAGGTAAGAATAATTTTGGCGCCATTGAGGCCCTGGGGCATACATGTGGAACCCTCAGGCTCTTTACCAATCACCGCGTAACATTCCCGAGGCCCAGGAGCTCTGGCCAATGGCGCTTCTTCCTTGACGACGCTACCCCCTCTCACGAGGGTGACACGTGATGTTGGTCAGCCCACAACCGTTGACCCCCTAAACCTCCCTCAACACTTTGAACTGGTACGCAAATACGCAGAAATCGACTCCCTGCTGTGACTTACTCTACAGACCTGATACAACGATCAGAATGAGATCAATGACGAGCATTTGTCAAGGGCTGTCCAACGACACCCAACACGACTGTGTAGAAGTTGTAGTTCGAAAAGTGAATCTCGGTGCACACGCACCTGTGCACACTGCACGGGGCATACATTTCAGTGATCAAGGGAGCCGGAAAATTCTATCTCCGGACAGGGCACATGTATAAGCAAGTAGATAGGTTCGCCATGTGTTCTCCCCTAGGTGTTCTCTTTGCGTACATGGGCACCATAGAGCAGAGGGTCTTAGTTGACATGGACCTGAAATCTGCCATATACTGCAAATATGTTGACAACATTTTTACACAGGTACCTGATGTCAGACGTCGCTGCAGCTGAATGAGGCATTCAGGCAGAATTTTGTGTTAAGTTTCACTTACGAGATGAAGAATGATGGGAAGCTGCCCTTTCTAGATGTAACAGTCACAGAAAGGAATGGAGGCTCCCACACTGCAGTTTACACTAAGGAAACAAACATAGGAATGTGCCTTAATGCCAATAGGGACTGCCCAGAGAGGTACAAGAGGAGTGTTGTCAATGTTATCATCAATGTGTCATTGACCGAGCTCTCAGCCACAGCTCTGGATGGAAGCAAGTCGATGAAGAACTCTTTAGGGTAAGGCAGGTCCTAGTCAAAGATGATTTCTCTAAAAGTTATGTTGAAGACGTCATATAAAGAAAGGTGAAACACCAAGCAACCTCCGAAGATTCAACTAACACAACACTTGTAGCTCCTGTTAGACTGTTTTACAGGAACTTCTTTTTGGCGGCTCATAAAACGAAGGAAAGTGTCCTGAAAGATATTGTTGATAGGAACGTTATCCCTACAGACAAAAATCAGAAAATACAATTGACATTTTACTACGAAAACAAGAAAACGGCCAACCAACTCATGAAAAACTTCCCAGACCCCAAACAGAATGCCTTGAAAGAAACCAACGTCGTCTATGCCTTTACATGCCCACTTGGGGACTGTAAGCCTCAAAGAACTCAGTATATAGACAAGACAACAACGTCTCTTTCGAGGCGATTAACAAAGCACAAACAGCAGGGCTCCATCAAGGAACATATCATCTCTTCTCACAACCAGACTATCACCAGAGAGATCCTAACAAACAACACAGAAATCATCGACAGATACAGCGAAAGCAGGAGACTCGACATCAGCGAGGCACTCACATCAAAAAGACACCAGCAATGAACAGCCAATTAAGGCATAACTATATTCTACCCACTTTAAGACCCCAAACCAACTTAGAGGCAGCAAGAGAAAGTATGGGCCAAGAGGCCTTCTGCAGTTACTTTTTCATTCATATGTTTTCATACCAACCTCACCCAAAACATTTGTGTCATATCACCTCACCCAGAATGAATATAAGGAATATAAGCAATATATATATATATATATATATATATATATATATATATATATATATATATAAATATAAATATATATTATTATATATGACCGAATAAGTAAGATTAATAATTCTAACACGAATTTTCTCTATCTTATGTTTCTTTTCACTGTTGATGGTAAATGAAAAATCAATTCTCCAAAATTCATTTTTATTTCTAGTCTGACGCGACACTTGAGCGCGTTTCGTAAAACTTATTACATTTTCAAAGACTTTAGTTTACACACACACACACAACTATAACTGAATAGAGCTTAAACATCTTCGATTTTTTATACCTGCATTTGGGTGAGGTGACATGTTACAATAGTATTAGATGAGGGGAAAACAAATTTTCAACACAAGCCAGAATGGGGTATAGAACGGGGTATAGAACGGGGTATAAGCTAAAGGGAAGGATGGAAGTAACTGCAGAGGGCCTATTGGCCCATATTTCTTGATGTTCTATATTGGAGCGGAGTCTTAAAGTGGGTAGAATATAGTTGTGCATTAGTTGGCTGTTGATTGCTGGTGTTGACTTCTTGATGTGTAGTGCCTCGCAGATGTCAAGCCGCCTGCTGTCGCTGTATCTACCGATGATTTCTGTGTTGTTTGCTAAGATTTCTCTGGTGATGGTTTGGTTGTGGGAAGAGATTATATGTTCCTTGATAGAGCCCTTTTGCTTATGCATCGTTAAATGCCTGGAAAGAGATGTTGTTGTCTTGCCTATATACTGAGTTTTTTGAGGCTTACAATCCCCAAGAGGGCATTTGAAGGCATAGACGACGTTGGTCTCTTTTAGAGCGTTCTGCTCTGTGTCTGGAAAGTTTCTCATGAGTAGGCTGGCCGTTTTCTTGGTTTTATAGTAAATTGTCAGTTGTATCTTCTGATTTTTGTCTGTAGGGATAACGTTTCTATTAACAATATCTTTCAGGACCCTTTCCTCCGTTTTATGAGCTGTGGAAAAGAAGTTCCTGTAAAATAGTCTAATAGGGGGTATAGGTGTTGTATTAGTTGTCTCTTCAGAGGTTGCATGGCGTTTCACTTTCCTTCTTATGATGTCTTCAACGAAACCATTGGAGAAGCCGTTGTTGACTAGGACCTGCCTTACCCTACAGAGTTCTTCGTCGACTTGCTTCCATTCTGAGCTGTGGCTGAGAGCACGGTCGACATAAGCGTTAACAACACTCCTCTTGTACCTGTCTGGGCAGTCACTGTTGGCATTTAGGCACATTCCTATGTTTGTTTCCTTAGTGTAGACTGCAGTGTGGAAACCTCCGCTCCTTTCCATGACTGTTACATCTAGAAAGGGCAGCTTCCCATTCTTCTCCATCTCGTAAGTGAAACGCAACACAGAATTCTGCTCAAATGCCTCCTTCAGCTCTTGCAGATGTCTGACATCAGGTACCTGTGTAAAAATGTCGTCAACATACCTGCAGTATATGGCCGGTTTCAAGTTCATGTCGACTAAGACTTTTTTCTCGATGGTACCCATGTAGAAATTCGCAAACAGGACACCTAGGGGAGAACCCATGGCGACCCCATCTACTTGCTTATACATGTGCCCATCCGGGCTCAAGAAGGGTGCCTCTTTAGTACAAGCTTGGAGTAGTTTCCTTAGAATGTTTTCTGGTATGTCAAGAGGAGTACAGGCTGGATCACGATACACTCTGTCCCCTATCATCCCGATTGTTTCATCCACAGGTACGTTGGTAAACAGTGATTATACGTCCAACGAGGCTCTTATCCCTGTGGCCCGTGTTCCCCGCAGTAAGTCAACAATTTCCTTTGGAGACTTCAGGCTGAAGGCGCAAGGGACATAAGGAGTCAGCAAGCCGTTGAGTCGTTTCGCCAGTCTATACGTGGGTGTGGGTATCTGGCTGATGATTGGCCGAAGTGGGTTCCAGGCTTATGTGTCTTGACATTTCCATACGCATATCCAGGTTTATATTCCCCAATAATCTTTGGCAGGTGGAGTCCGGATTTCTTGGCATTCACAGTTTCGATCAGTTTATTGACCTTAGCTTTCAATTCGGCTGTAGTGTCCTTCATTACCCTTTGGAATTTAGTTTGGTCAGAGAGTATGAGGTTCATTTTCGCCAGATATTCGTATTTTTTAAGAATGACGTATATTGGTGACTTCTCGCCTCTCCTGACAACTATCTCCTTGTTCTCACGAAGGCTCTTAGCTGCCGCTTTGAGCTCGGGGGACATTATGGTGCTTCTGTAGTTGCCTCGATTCTTTCCTCCTTCTGCAATAAGTTCTGCTTCTAAGGTGTCTTTGGTGGTGACCTTCTTTTGTGCTTCGAGGTCGAATATGTCGTCCAACAGAATCTCCAACTCCACTTTCCGGGCCAACTCACTTGGTCTGGACATAACGTGACAGTTTATACCCAGATTTAGGAGAGTGACTTGGTCCTCAGTGAGGTTGATTCCTGCAAGGTTCGGGAAGCCGTCTCTTGGTCGTTGAATTGCCATAGGTCCTCCATATAACGTTGTTAGTTTCTTGATTATCCTTGTTTCAGTGCTGAGGTGATGTCGGTCTGTGAGGATGTCGAGGCGTTGTTTGATGCGAGTACGGAGACTTTCATCGATGTTGCTGTTTCTCAATTCGTTTGTAGCATGAAGTAGTTGCGTTTTGTTGTCTTTGATTTCATTTTCTGCCTTGTATATCTGTTTACGAATCAGATCTTGGCGATATTTTATCGTGAAGGCTTGATTCCTTGCTGCTGGGTCGTGCTTCCATGCTTCCCTTTAGCTTATACCCCGTTCTATACCCCGTTCTTGCTTGTGTTGAAAATTTGTTTTCACCTCATCCAAAACTATTGTAACATATCACCTCACCCAAATGTAGGTATAAAAAGTCAAAGCTGTATAAACTGTGTTCAGTTATAGTTGTGTGTGTGTAAACTAAAGTCTTTGAAAATGTAATAAGTTTTACGAAACGCGCTCAAGTGTCGCGTCAGACTAGAAATAAAAATGAACTTTGGAGAATTGATTTTTTAGTTACCATCAACAGTGAAAAAGAATATAAGAAACATTGAGAAATTTCGTGTTACAATTATTAATCTTACTTTTTCGGTCATATTAAATAATATATGTCTACAGGAAAGACTGCTACCAAAATATACTAATATATATATATATATATATATATATATATATATATATATATATATATATATATATATATATTATATATATATATATATATATATATATATATATACATAGGGGGGGTACCACCTCTGGTGCAATTATAGGGACCCACAGCCTCAGAGAAGGGAACACAGAGTATTCAGGGAAAAACTTGCCATTTAACTCTGAATACATGAGGGTGTTCGCTTCTCCTACCACCCCCCTTTTTTATGGTGTACACTTTATTAAGCAAGGTTATACAGTTACATATCTGATTGTATACAAAAAAATGAGCATTAAGAGGACACAAAAATAGTTCGCTTCCTAGAGGCTGTAGATTTCCTCGAACTCCTCCGACGTTGGGCAGGAACCGAGGATGCAGCGAGCATTCCCCCTCTGGATCGCGACACTGAGGCGCTGAAAGAGAAAACTTGCCGCTCTAGGGTCTCTTGTGGTGTCAATGAGCTTGGAACCAAGATCCTTTAGAAACCTTCTTGCACTCTCTCCCCATGGGCCTAGGGTCTCAGACCCTATTGGAACGAAGTTGTACCGATGGTCTAATTGCCTATACTTGGCTGACTTGTCTCTTTCTCTGTGTGTCGCCGCGGCTCCTGCTGTGCCGGCAGAGAGGTTGATGTACGTGGCTGCCAGGGTGGATACGCAAGTATAGTCCCATGCCAACTGTCTGCCACCCTTCCACGGACGCAGTGTGATTCCGTCTGGTCGGCCGGCAAAGCTAACAGAGTCACGGTTCAGAAGGTTGCGGGGCTCTCTCTCCGCTGGACACTGGGCAGAGGCAAGGCTTCTTTTAATGATGTCGTTTACTTCGTCGTGTCTAGTGTGCCAACCACCAGATTTTCCACAGTGCAGGCCATGCAATCCATATTCGTCAGCATCTGCCTCGCCGCAAATACACCTATGAACAGTGTGGATAGGGGCAGCAAGACGGAGAGCGACTGCAATACGGAGCTCCTGCGGATCAAGACGTGTGCCTGTCGCAGACATAGGGACTGCCAAAAGGAAGTCCCCTGCATGGGGAGCCTGCACAGCTGTGAGGCGTGCACGATCACTGGGGGTTGTTGCTGCCTCCAGCAAAGCTGTGGCTTCTTTGTCTGCAATGGGGCTGTCCCAACTGGATTGTTTCTTGGCTTTCGGCATGGCTGGTCTGAGTGCTGGGTCTGCCATGGCACCCCATTTCGTGTCGCATTCCGTGTAGTGGGGGTCCTGTATCCCCGCTACATCACTGAGGGTGTCAGGTAGAATTTCCTTAACCAGGTCATCTGATGCTGAGGAGGAAGACAGGAAGGCTGGGACAGCAATTTGGGTGGCAGTGCGGACACCCAAGCCACCGAGCCTAACAGGAAGAGTGGCTTGTTTCCACTGGCACTCGTTGAGGGAGAGATTAACAACTTTTTCCAGCATGGTCTTCAGTAAGAGGTCATACTCTTCAAGCTTTCGGTTGTCGTAAGATGGGGCGCACCTCAGAAAGTAGGTTAGCCTCGGAAGGGATAGGCATTTGGTGAGGAGATAAAAAGCATCGTGGGCATCGATGTCACCTATTCTGTCTTCCATCCTCCTAAGGTCTGCGATTTTCTTGTCAAGGATCTCCTCAATGGCATTAGACCCGAGGGGGGCTCCAAGGAGGGTGCTGTTCTCGGCCCTAATGACATGGGCTCCAGGCAAGGCAGACCTTATTCTAGCTACGATGTCTGGGTTGGAGGAGACTACTTCACACTTGGAAGGGTTCAGGACAAGACCCAGGCTTACTTCTTGCTCCCTTATTTTCCTGATGTCTGCCAAGAGGTCGTCTACGGTGCCAGCAATAGTGCCATCATCCAAAAACCAGATGTTGAACTCGCTGTTCAGCGAATATATTCTCGAATATGTTCTCGAATATATATATATATATATATATATATATAGATANTAAAGAAGGCCAGTAGTTGTTGGTCACACTTTATTTCATATCTTTTCCTGCACTTTCCTTCTTAGCAATGATCGTTTCCATTCCTAGTGTAACACTGCTTGATAAGACCAGGGTTCCGTTTGTGCGAATTGACGCAGCCTGAAGAGGAGGGATCCACGCTGCTTTGTAAGACACTCATTTATATAGAGGTTGGTTTTTTGCTTAGCAGCTGATTGTATAAGGTCAGACTTAACAGAGGGATCTGCAAGTTTGATGAGCAATCTCCTATTGCTACGGGGACTGTTTTTATCTATCCTGATAGCTGATTTGATAGCAACATTTACTTTGATTTTTGAATTAATTAGGGTGTGGGCTATGTTACAACAATTCTCACCTTGTTGTTCCTCAGGTAGATCAGTAGAGCTAATTATCAGGGAGTCATGAAGTAGTTTGTTGCTCTAGGTCATCTTCGGAAGCCGCCTGGTGAATGTGAAGGAGATTGATCTGTTTTTCCAGCTTTTGAAGGAGGTCACTTTGAGCTGAGAGGGTTTCCTCTGCCTGAACCTTCCGTATTTGATCCATTGCATCATTTGCAACAGTTTGTAGGTTGAGAATTTCTTGGTTGTTGTTCGTCGATGATTCAAGGAGGCGATCTATGGTATGTTGTTGTTGGGTGACTGTGGCTTGGAGGGCCGAAATAGCTTCAGATTGCCTTAGTACAAGGTTGTGAAGTTTCTGTAGCCATGGGTTACTTCTGAGAGGTTTAAAGTTTGGACAGGGAACCATAGATTGGATGAATTCTAAAGCTAGAGATTTAAGTTGAGTTGAAGGGGGTGAGTGAGGAGGGGGAGCGGATGCTGTGTTTACCAACAACGGCGAGGATTGCAGCGTTGCCAGTGTTCCATTCAGATCTCTAGGAGTTAAGGATGGAGAGCGAGAGGCACCCCTGCCTTGCTTGTTGCTATGTTTGGGCATATTTTCGGCGATAGATTCTTGGTAGTGTTCCTAGAGATAGATACTTGGAGAATTATAGTGGGGATAGGCGTATGGTGAGCGCTTGGCAACAGGGTCGTGGATAGGCAGGCGAAAATTGGGTAATTTTGGTTGATTTCTGTTGAAGTTCACTGTGAGTTATGGCATATTAAGTCTCCATGCACTTACTCATGCTGGGCAGCAGTTAGGCCATGCAGCGTTGAGTGGAGACGAAAATAACACGAATTTTCTGCAGAGGTGCCAGTGCCGGTCCACCCGCCAGCGCTTCCCGCTCTGATCGAGCGGGAAGCTCGATCTATATATATATATATATATATATATATATATATATATATATATATATATATATATATATATATATATATATATATATATAACTGAAAACTCCACACCCTAGAAATGACTCGAACCCAGACAGCTAGGGGCCCTTTGCAACTGGCGTAACTGGTACCTTAACCACTTGACCAACTGTGACCGTACAAAAAGACATTGGTAGCCGAGGCTATATCCCCAACGTCCCGATGGCACTTGGTGGTAAGCTTGGGCATAGTTATTTCATCGAATCACACTCACTTTTCAGTTGCATATTGGCTTCGGGACAATTCAAGCTTGTTCGCATTTGCGTTGCTCACGTGGCCCCAGAAAGTCTTGTGGTACAAAAGACAGTGGTAGCCGAGGTTAATTCCCCATCGCCCCGACGGCACTTTGATGATAATCTTGGGCATAGTTATTTCATCAAATCACCTAATTTTGTGGTGAGCAACACCAATTCGAAAAAGCTTGAATGGTCCCCAAGCATATCTGTGACTGAAAACTCCACTCCCAGAAGTGACTCGAACCCAGACCGCCAAGAGCACAATGCAACTGGGGTATATGGTACCTTAACTGCTTGATCATCAGTGACCATACAAAAGACGATGGTAGCTGAGGCTAATTCCCTGTATACCCAAAACGAACATAAGCATAAAATGATATGTGTAAACCTGTCTTTGAAAATGGAAGAAGCCCTTGCAAAACGCTTTTAGGTGTCAGACCATGAATAAAAGATGAGAAAATGAACTTTGGAGAGTTAATATTTCAATTACCCCCGACAATGAAGAAAAACGTAAAAGATATTGAGAAGATTCGTGTTAGAATCTTAACCTTTCAGTCATATTCAACAACATACGTTTACAAGATTGACTGCTACCAAAATATACTAATATAAAAATGCACGACTCAGCAGCAAGAAACCAAGCTTTCACGATAAAATATCGCCAAGATCTGATTCGAAATCAGATACACAAGGCAGAAACTGAGATCAACGATAGCAAAACACAACTACTTCATGCCACAGAACAATGGAAACACACCAACATCGACGAAGACCTCCGTACTCGAATCGACAAACACCTCGACATCCTTACAGATCGACATCGCCACAGCACCGAAACCAGGATCAACAAGAAACTGACAACATTATTTGGAGGACCTATGACGATTCCTCGACCCAGAGATGGCTTCTTAAACCTAGCCGGAATCAACCTCACAGAGGACCAAATCACTCTCTTCAATCTGGGTATAAACTGTCACGTTATGTCCAGACCAAGTGAGATGGCCCAGAAAGTGGAGATGGAGATTCTATTGGACGACATTTTCAACCTCGAGGCGCAAAAGAAGGCAACCACTAAAGATACTTTGCAAGCAGAACTTATTACAGAAGGAGGAAAGATTCGAGGTAATTACAGAATTACCATACTTTGCTCCCGAGCTCAAGCGGCAGCTAAGAGCCTTTGTGAGAATAAGGAGATTGTCGTCAGGAGAGGTGACAAATTGCCAATATATGTTATTCTTAAAAAAGACGAATATCTGGCAAAAGTGAACTTTCATACTCTCCGACCAAACTAAATTCCAAAGGGTAACGAAGGACACTACAGCCGAATTAAAAACGAAGGTAAACAGATTGATTGAAACTGTGAACGTCAAGAAATCCAGACTCCACCTGCCAAAGGTTATTGGTGAATACAAATCTGGTTATGCGTATGGGAATGTTAAGACCCACAAGCCTGGAAACCCACTTCGGCCAATCATCAGCCAGATACCCACACCCACATACAGACTTGTTAAGCGAATCAACTGCTTGCTGATTCCTTATGTGCCTTGTGCCTTTAGCCTGAAGTCTCCAAAGGAATTCGTTGCCTTACTGCGGGGAGCACGGGCCACAGGGATAAGAGCCTCTTTGGATGTGGAGTCGCTATTTACCAACGTACCTGTGGATGAAACAATCAGGATGATAATGTACAGAGTGTATCGTGATCCGGCTTGTATTCCTCTTGACATACCAGAAAACATACTAAGAAAGCTACTCCTTGCCTGCACTAAAGAGGAACCCTTCTTGAGTCCAGATGGGCATTAGAGATTTTTTTATTTCTTTGATTGTATCAAAAGAATTAATTCCTATTGATGTTATGTTAATCGTAACTACCTCGCAAGAGAGGCAGACCTCAAACAGCAAGAACTGCCAGTGGGAGATGTTTAATTTAGAGCCTAGGATCATAGGAAAGTGGAAGCAAACCGCCATGGGTCACCACACGGGTGAAACCTGTCCACTTAGGTCGTTGGCTCCTTCTAGTAAAAACTAATAAAGAGTAGCGGATGAGCTCTCACTTCATATTATTTGAAGTGTGGCACTGTGTATTGGATTCTAGCTTTAGATACAGACTTAACTGACACATAAGCAGGCAAAGCGTTGCAGAATATGAAAAGTGGGACAATAGTATTGCGGGATTAAAGTAAACGATCGTTTCTAGAAAAACAACAATTCATTCAAACAAAACTAGAACTACTACAACAAAGTGTTACGTTACTTTACTGTCACCCCAGTGGCACATTAGAACCATTAGAACAGCTATACAACTGGTGGATACACGGGATCCTTCCTGTCGTCGCTGACTGACTAATGACACTAACTGAACAAAGTTGTGCCACTGGTGACACAAGCTTGCAATCAATATTGTCACGGCTTCATGGTGAACAAATGCTATAATCACAAAACTTGATTGGCGCTCGCTGCTCTACCACCGAGGTACCAAGTAACAAGGCGGGTGATCCAAGAATGATTACTCCCTATAAAAAAATCTTACGTTAATACTTGTCTCTCAGGACAACAACAGTAAAAGTTACATTAATTAAATTTAGCAATTTCGTTAATCGACCGTCTACAGCGGTTAGCAATAATTCAATTTACGTTAACACACTCGTGTCTCAACGACACTTAATTTTTTATTTTTTTATTTTTACATGCAAGCATGTAAGTTAAATACAATAAATACAATAAAACAACAAGTTAAACATAACAAAACAAAACAACAAACCACCGGCCAGAAGACCGACAGCACAGTACAACAATAATCAAAACTGGAGAAGGTAACACTATAGGAATGAGAAAAGCACATCAAGACACAAAACAGAAAACAATTACAAACAAGCAAGGATATGCAAGCAAAACAAGAAACATAGTAACATTATAAAATATTTTAGCAATATAAAACAAAAGAAACAGAAGCACCAGCCTGAAGGACCGACCACAAAGCACAACAGTAGGTACAACATGAAACATAACAAGAAATCATAACACACAACAAACCATAAACAAACAAAATAAAAAAATAAAAATAAAAGTAAAAAAATAAAAAATAAATAACCACACAAAAACAAATACATGAAAAGAACACTCACACCAAACCACCGCCTCGCCACAAACAAAGGGAGAGGCACAGGCACAAACTACAAGAGGGCAAATAAACAGCCAGAAGGGCACACAGTACCATAGTAAGCACAGTAACAGGAAATCAGCTGACATACTTGCCGGAAACATGACCCGAGGGAACCGTACATTGAACGCTTCCCATAGCAACCACTGCCAAGGGTCTGGACCATCCATCGGGGACGCCATTTCATCCAGAACCCGGCAACAAACACCCGCAAACAGGGGACCCAGATGGTACAACTTCTGATGTGAGTGACCGCCACTCGCTCCCACACCATGGAAGCGCCCAACCATGAAAGTCTCTCGGCTCTTCGTATATCAATAACTCAGCAATCCCCGACCAGTGACCTGGCGGCATTACAGACGCCGGCAACACGTCCCCCAGGTCCCCAACGCACACCCTCAGAGGAGGGATCCGGGCATAGGGCACCACCACAGGGGCACCAGCGTCCACGGGCACACCACCAGACAACTTCTGGGAACCTGGGCGGCGCGCATCCTTCCGTAAGGTCACTACCAGGCCATGCCCAGCACCAGCATCACTACCATCCCTGGCAGCGGAAGCCACCACTCCCACCACGGAGAATCTCCTGGAGGAGAAGGAACAGAAGGCACACCCGAGAAACGGGCACCATCACCAGCAGGCACATGGACCTCCGCCACCACTAACCGCGGAGCCAT
>WNGS01162868.1:70603-93257 GCA_020271785.1 Procambarus virginalis
ACACTGTGTATACAAGCCACTAACACTGTGTATACAGGCAGCTAACACTGTGTATACAGGCCACTAAAAATGTGTATACAAGCCACTAACACTGTATACAGGCTACTAACACTGTGTATACAGGCAACTAACACTGTGTATACAGGCCACTAACACTGTGTATACAAGCCATTAACACTGTATACAGGCCACTAACACCGTGTATACAGGCCACTAACACTGTGTATACAAGTTACTAACACTGTGTATACAAGCCACTAACACTATGTATACAGGCCACTAACACGGTGTATACAAGCCCCTAACACTGTGTATACAAGCCACTAACACTGTGTATACAAGCCACTAACACTGTGTATACAGGCCACTAACACGGTGTATACAAGCCACTAACACTGTGTATACAAGCCACTAACACTGTGTATACAGGCAGCTAACACTGTGTATACAGGCCACTAACACTGTGTATGCAAGCCACTAACACTGTATACAGGCCACTAACACTGTGTATACAGGCAACTAACACTGTGTATACAGGCCACTAATACTGTGTATACAAGCCACTAACACGGTGTATACAAGCCACTAACACTGTGTATACAAGCCACTAACACTGTATATAAGCCACTAACACGGTGTATACAAGCCACTAACACGGTGTATACAAGCCACTAACACGGTGTATACAAGCCACTAACACTGTGTATACAAGCCACTAACACTGTGTATGCAAGCCACTAACACTGTATACAAGCCACTAACACGGTGAATACAAGCCACTAACACTGTGTATACAGGCCACTAACACTGTGTATACAGGCCACTAACACTGTGTATACAGGCCACTAACACTGTGTATACAAGCCACTAACACTGTGTATACAAGCCACTAACACTGTATACAAGCCACTAACACGGTGTATACAAGCCACTAACACTGTGTATACAGGCCACTAACACTGTGTATACAAACCACTAACACGGTGTATACAAGCCACTAACACTGTGTATGCAAGCCACTAACACTGTGTATACAAGCCACTAACACTGTATATACAGGCCACTAACACGGTGTATACAAGCCACTAACACTGTGTATACAAGCCACTAACACTGTGTATACAGGCAGCTAACACTGTGTATACAGGCCACTAAAAATGTGTATACAAGCCACTAACACTGTATACAGGCTACTAACACTGTGTATACAGGCAACTAACACTGTGTATACAGGCCACTAACACTGTGTATACAAGCCATTAACACTGTATACAGGCCACTAACACCGTGTATACAGGCCACTAACACTGTGTATACAAGTTACTAACACTGTGTATACAAGCCACTAACACTATGTATACAGGCCACTAACACGGTGTATACAAGCCCCTAACACTGTGTATACAAGCCACTAACACTGTGTATACAAGCCACTAACACTGTGTATACAGGCCACTAACACGGTGTATACAAGCCACTAACACTGTGTATACAAGCCACTAACACTGTGTATACAGGCAGCTAACACTGTGTATACAGGCCACTAACACTGTATACAGGCCACTAACACTGTGTATACAGGCAACTAACACTGTGTATACAGGCCACTAATACTGTGTATACAAGCCATTAACACTGTATACAGGCCACTAACACCGTGTATACAGGCCACTAACACTGTGTATACAAGTTACTAACACTGTGTATACAAGCCACTAACACTGTGTATACAGGCCACTAACACGGTGTATACAAGCCACTAACACTGTATACAAGCCACTAACACTGTGTATACAAGCCACTAACACTGTGTATACAGGCCACTAACACGGTGTATACAAGCCACTAACACTGTGTATACAAGCCACTAACACTGTGTATACAGGCAACTAACACTGTGTATACAGGCCACTAACACTGTGTATACAAGCCACTAACACTGTATACAGGCCACTAACACTGTGTATACAGGCCACTAACACTGTGTATACAAGCCACTAACACTGTGTATACAGGCAACTAACACTGTGTATACAGGCCACTAACACTGTGTATACAGGCCACTAACACTGTGTATACAGGCCACTAACTAACACTGTGTATACAGGCCACTAACACTGTGTATACAAGCCACTAACACTGTGTATACAGGCCACTAACACTGTGTATACAGGCCACTAACACTGTGTATACAGGCCACTAACACTGTGTATACAGGCCACTAACACTGTGTAAACAGGCCACTAACACTGTGTATACAAGCCACTAACACTGTGTATACAGGCCACTAACACTGTGTATACAGGCCACTAACACTGTGTATACAAGCCACTAACACTGTGTATACAGGCCACTAACACTGTGTATACAGGCCACTAACACTGTGTATACAGGCCACTAACACTGTGTATACAGGCCACTAACACTGTGTATACAAGCCACTAACACTGTGTATACAGGCCACTAACACTGTGTATACAGGCCACTAACACTGTGTATACAGTCCACTAACACTGTGTATACAGGCCACTAACACTGTGTATACAGGCCACTAACACTGTGTATACAGGCCACTAACACTGTGTATACAGGCCACTAACACTGTGTATACAAGCCACTAACACTGTGTATACAGGCCACTAACACTGTGTATACAGGCCACTAACACTGTGTATACAAGCCACTAACACTGTGTATACAGGCCACTAACACTGTGTATACAGGCCACTAACACTGTGTATACAGGCCACTAACACTGTGTATACAAGCCACTAACACTGTGTATACAGGCCACTAACACTGTGTATACAGGCCACTAACACTGTGTATACAGGCCACTAACACTGTGTATACAGGCCACTAACACTGTGTATACAAGCCACTAACACTGTGTATACAAGCCACTAACACTGTGTATACAAGCCACTAACACTGTGTATACAAGCCACTAACACTGTGTATACAGGCCACTAACACTGTGTATACAAGCCACTAACACTGTGTATACAGGCCACTAACACTGTGTATACAGGCCACTAACACTGTGTATACAGGCCACTAACACTGTGTATACAAGCCACTAACACTGTGTATACAGGCCACTAACACTGTGTATACAAGCCACTAACACTGTGTATACAAGCCACTAACACTGTGTATACAAGCCACTAACACTGTGTATACAAGCCACTAACACTGTGTATACAGGCCACTAACACTGTGTATACAAGCCACTAACACTGTGTATACAAGCCACTAACACTGTGTATACAGGCCACTAACACTGTGTATACAGCCACTAACACTGTGTATACAAGCCACTAACACTGTGTATACAAGCCACTAACACTGTGTATACAGGCCACTAACACTGTGTATACAAGCCACTAACACTGTGTATACAAGCCACTAACACTGTGTATACAGGCCACTAACACTGTGTATACAGGCCACTAACACTGTGTATACAAGCCACTAACACTGTGTATACAGGCCACTAACACTGTGTATACAGGCCACTAACACTGTGTATACAGGCCACTAACACTGTGTATACAGGCCACTAACACTGTGTATACAAGCCACTAACACTGTGTATACAGGCCACTAACACTGTGTATACAAGCCACTAACACTGTGTATACAAGCCACTAACACTGTGTATACAAGCCACTAACACTGTGTATACAGGCCACTAACACTGTGTATACAGGCCACTAACACTGTGTATACAGGCCACTAACACTGTGTATACAAGCCACTAACACTGTGTATACAGGCCACTAACACTGTGTATACAGGCCACTAACACTGTGTATACAGGCCACTAACACTGTGTATACAGGCCACTAACACTGTGTATACAGGCCACTAACACTGTGTATACAAGCCACTAACACTGTGTATACAGGCCACTAACACTGTGTATACAGGCCACTAACACTGTGTATACAGGCCACTAACACTGTGTATACAAGCCACTAACACTGTGTATACAAGCCACTAACACTGTGTATACAGGCCACTAACACTGTGTATACAGGCCACTAACACTGTGTATACAGGCCACTAACACTGTGTATACAGGCCACTAACACTGTGTATACAGGCCACTAACACTGTGTATACAGGCCACTAACACTGTGTATACAGGCCACTAACACTGTGTATACAGGCCACTAACACTGTGTATACAGGCCACTAACACTGTGTATACAGGCCACTAACACTGTGTATACAGGCCACTAACACTGTGTATACAGGCCACTAACACTGTGTATACAAGCCACTAACACTGTGTATACAAGCCACTAACACTGTGTATACAAGCCACTAACACTGTGTATACAAGCCACTAACACTGTGTATACAGGCCACTAACACTGTGTATACAAGCCACTAACACTGTGTATACAGGCCACTAACACTGTGTATACAGGCCACTAACACTGTGTATACAGGCCACTAACACTGTGTATACAGGCCACTAACACTGTGTATACAGGCCACTAACACTGTGTATACAGGCCACTAACACTGTGTATACAGGCCACTAACACTGTGTATACAGGCCACTAACACTGTGTATACAGGCCACTAACACTGTGTATACAGGCCACTAACACTGTGTATACAGGCCACTAACACTGTGTATACAGGCCACTAACACTGTGTATACAAGCCACTAACACTGTGTATACAGGCCACTAACACTGTGTATACAGGCCACTAACACTGTGTATACAGGCCACTAACACTGTGTATACAGGCCACTAACACTGTGTATACAGGCCACTAACACTGTGTATACAGCCCACTAACACTGTGTATACAGGCCACTAACACTGTGTATACAGGCCACTAACACTGTGTATACAGGCCACTAACACTGTGTATACAGGCCACTAACACTGTGTATACAGGCCACTAACACTGTGTATACAGGCCACTAACACTGTGTATACAGGCCACTAACACTGTGTATACAGGCCACTAACACTGTGTATACAGGCCACTAACACTGTGTATACAGGCCACTAACACTGTGTATACAGGCCACTAACACTGTGTATACAAGCCACTAACACTGTGTATACAGGCCACTAACACTGTGTATACAGGCCACTAACACTGTGTATACAAGCCACTAACACTGTGTATACAGGCCACTAACACTGTGTATACAGGCCACTAACACTGTGTATACAGGCCACTAACACTGTGTATACAGGCCACTAACACTGTGTATACAAGCCACTAACACTGTGTATACAGGCCACTAACACTGTGTATACAGGCCACTAACACTGTGTATACAGGCCACTAACACTGTGTATACAGGCCACTAACACTGTGTATACAGGCCACTAACACTGTGTATACAGGCCACTAACACTGTGTATACAGGCCACTAACACTGTGTATACAAGCCACTAACACTGTGTATACAGGCCACTAACACTGTGTATACAGGCCACTAACACTGTGTATACAAGCCACTAACACTGTGTATACAGGCCACTAACACTGTGTATACAGGCCACTAACACTGTGTATACAGGCCACTAACACTGTGTATACAAGCCACTAACACTGTGTATACAGGCCACTAACACTGTGTATACAGGCCACTAACACTGTGTATACAGGCCACTAACACTGTGTATACAGGCCACTAACACTGTGTATACAAGCCACTAACACTGTGTATACAGGCCACTAACACTGTGTATACAGGCCACTAACACTGTGTATACAAGCCACTAACACTGTGTATACAGGCCACTAACACTGTGTATACAAGCCACTAACACTGTGTATACAAGCCACTAACACTGTGTATACAAGCCACTAACACTGTGTATACAGGCCACTAACACTGTGTATACAGGCCACTAACACTGTGTATACAGGCCACTAACACTGTGTATACAGGCCACTAACACTGTGTATACAGGCCACTAACACTGTGTATACAGGCCACTAACACTGTGTATACAAGCCACTAACACTGTGTATACAGGCCACTAACACTGTGTATACAAGCCACTAACACTGTGTATACAGGCCACTAACACTGTGTATACAGGCCACTAACACTGTGTATACAGGCCACTAACACTGTGTATACAGGCCACTAACACTGTGTATACAGGCCACTAACACTGTGTATACAGGCCACTAACACTGTGTATACAGCCACTAACACTGTGTATACAAGCCACTAACACTGTGTATACAGGCCACTAACACTGTGTATACAGGCCACTAACACTGTGTATACAGGCCACTAACACTGTGTATACAAGCCACTAACACTGTGTATACAGGCCACTAACACTGTGTATACAAGCCACTAACACTGTGTATACAAGCCACTAACACTGTGTATACAAGCCACTAACACTGTGTATACAGGCCACTAACACTGTGTATACAGGCCACTAACACTGTGTATACAGGCCACTAACACTGTGTATACAAGCCACTAACACTGTGTATACAGGCCACTAACACTGTGTATACAGGCCACTAACACTGTGTATACAGGCCACTAACACTGTGTATACAGGCCACTAACACTGTGTATACAGGCCACTAACACTGTGTATACAAGCCACTAACACTGTGTATACAGGCCACTAACACTGTGTATACAGGCCACTAACACTGTGTATACAGGCCACTAACACTGTGTATACAGGCCACTAACACTGTGTATACAAGCCACTAACACTGTGTATACAAGCCACTAACACTGTGTATACAGGCCACTAACACTGTGTATACAGGCCACTAACACTGTGTATACAGGCCACTAACACTGTGTATACAGGCCACTAACACTGTGTATACAGGCCACTAACACTGTGTATACAGGCCACTAACACTGTGTATACAGGCCACTAACACTGTGTATACAGGCCACTAACACTGTGTATACAGGCCACTAACACTGTGTATACAAGCCACTAACACTGTGTATACAAGCCACTAACACTGTGTATACAGGCCACTAACACTGTGTATACAAGCCACTAACACTGTGTATACAAGCCACTAACACTGTGTATACAGGCCACTAACACTGTGTATACAGGCCACTAACACTGTGTATACAGGCCACTAACACTGTGTATACAGGCCACTAACACTGTGTATACAGGCCACTAACACTGTGTATACAGGCCACTAACACTGTGTATACAGGCCACTAACACTGTGTATACAGGCCACTAACACTGTGTATACAGGCCACTAACACTGTGTATACAGGCCACTAACACTGTGTATACAAGCCACTAACACTGTGTATACAAGCCACTAACACTGTGTATACAAGCCACTAACACTGTGTATACAGGCCACTAACACTGTGTATACAGGCCACTAACACTGTGTATACAGGCCACTAACACTGTGTATACAGGCCACTAACACTGTGTATACAAGCCACTAACACTGTGTATACAAGCCACTAACACTGTGTATACAGGCCACTAACACTGTGTATACAGGCCACTAACACTGTGTATACAGGCCACTAACACTGTGTATACAGGCCACTAACACTGTGTATACAGGCCACTAACACTGTGTATACAGGCCACTAACACTGTGTATACAGGCCACTAACACTGTGTATACAGGCCACTAACACTGTGTATACAGGCCACTAACACTGTGTATACAGGCCACTAACACTGTGTATACAAGCCACTAACACTGTGTATACAAGCCACTAACACTGTGTATACAAGCCACTAACACTGTGTATACAGGCCACTAACACTGTGTATACAGGCCACTAACACTGTGTATTCAGGCCACTAACACTGTGTATACAAGCCACTAACACTGTGTATACAAGCCACTAACACTGTGTATACAGGCCACTAACACTGTGTATACAGGCCACTAACACTGTGTATACAGGCCACTAACACTGTGTATACAAGCCACTAACACTTTGTATACAGGCCACTAACACTGTGTATACAGGCCACTAACACTGTGTATACAGGCCACTAACACTGTGTATACAGGCCACTAACACTGTGTATACAGGCCACTAACACTGTGTATACAGGCCACTAACACTGTGTATACAGGCCACTAACACTGTGTATACAGCCACTAACACTGTGTATACAAGCCACTAACACTGTGTATACAAGCCACTAACAAGGACAGTACAAGCCACTAACAAGGACAGTACAAGCCACTAACAAGGACAGTACAAGCCACTAACAAGGACAGTATAAGTCACTAACAAGGACAGTACAAGCCACTAACAAGGACAGTACAAGTCACTAACAAGGACAGTACAAGCCACTAACAAGGACAGTACAAGCCACTAACAATGACAGTACAAGCCACTAACAAGGACAGTATAAGTCACTAACAAGGACAGTACAAGTCACTAACAAGGACAGTACAAGTCACTAACAAGGACAGTATAAGTCACTAACAAGGACAGTACAAGCCACTAACAAGGACAGTACAAGCCACTAACAAGGACAGTACAAGCCACTAACAAGGACAGTATAAGTCACTAACAAGGACAGTATAAGACATTAACAAGGACAGTACAAGCCACTAACAAGGACAGTACAAGCCACTAACAAGGACAGTACAAACTACTAACAATGATAGAATAAGCCAATAAGAAGGACAGTTGAGGCCAATAACAAGGGCAGAACAAGTAAGTAACAAAGAAACAAGGTGAGGGGGGGACAAACATCAGTAACTAATAACAATAAACATACTGTGAGGGAGAAGATGTTGAGGAGAAGGAAGGGCTTGATGATGAGCGCCGGCGCCTCACACAGGATGAGAACATTGTCCTGGCTGAAGGGTTCCCCGAAATCCACCACCTCGGCTCGGTCGCTGTCCGGGCTGAAGTCCAGCGGAGCCACGTCAGCCTCCTGCAGGAGCCAGGCAACAGTTAGAGCACTAGGGGGAGCAGTGTGAGGACGCTACGTAGCTTAACAGTCTGCCTCCTGCAGGAACCAGGCAACGGCTGGAGCACAACTGCTCTAGCCGTTGCTAGAGTGAGAACGCTAAGTGGCTTAACAGTCTGCCTCCTGCAGGAGCCACGCTACGCGTAGAGCACTACGAGGAGCGGTGTGAGGACACTAAGTGACTTTAGGCGACGTTGTCACCATTGTTCACTGTGGCCGGCAGGACACTTTAAGTGCCTAACTGCCCTGCTCGATACTTGGAGTATTAGCCCTTGGAGGACACAACCACTTTATATATTCCGAACATTTTTAATGCATCTTGAATATATAAAGTTTCTGCTTTACGTCTGACAGTTAAAAATATTAACAAGTTTTTTGTTATATTTTAACTCCTGGTACCTTCTGGCACCTTATGGTACCTTTTAACAATCCTGACACCTTTTCACATCTAATGGCACCTTTTAATACAGCCTAGAACCTCCAGGCATATTTGACACCTTTTAGTACATCCTGGTACCTCCTGACACCTTATGGCATCTTTTAACACATCTTGGTACCTCCTGGCACCTTATGGCACCTTTTACATCCTAGCATCTACTGCATCTTTTTAACACATCCTAGTACCTATTGCCATATTATGGCACCTTTTAACACATCCTAGCCACTACTGACACCTTATAACACTTTTTAACACATCCTAGCACCTCCTGGCACCTATTAATACGTTCTAGCACATCCTGGCACCTTATTGTACCTTTTAACACATCCTAGCACGTATTGGCATTTTATGGCACCTTTTAACGGACCCTAGCACATACTGGCCCTTTATGGCACCTTTTAACACATCTTGGCACCTACTGGCACCTTCCGGCACATTCTAACACATTCTAGCCCCAACTGACACCTTTTATCAGATCCTTGCACCTACCGGCACCTTTTGTCACCTTGTAACACATCCTAGCATCTACTGGCACCTCACAAAATCTTTTAAGATTATGACACATTTAACACATCCTGCCACATTGTAACACATTTTAGCATCTGGCACCTTGTGGCACCTTTTAACGCATCCTGACACCTAATGACATCTCCTGGCACCTCCTGACACAGCCTGTCACGTCCTGACACAGTCTAGCACCTCCTGACACATCGTGACACACTCTGGCACCTCCTGACATATCCTGACACCTCCTGACACATCCTGGCACCTTCTGACATATCCTGACACCTCCTGACACATCCTGGCACCTGAAATCCTACCACTTTCTGTCACCTGACACATCCTGACACATCCTAGAACTTGACACATCCTGACACATCCTGACACATACTGGCACCTGCCACATCCTGGCACCTGACACATCCTAGCACCTGACTCATCCTGGCACCTGACACATCCTGGCACCTGACACATCGTGACATACTGGCACCTGACACATCCTGGCACCTGACACATCCTGGCACCTGACACATCCTGACACAACCGGGCACCTGACACATCCTGGCACCTGACACATCCTGACACATCCTGATACATCCTGGCACCTGACACATCCTGATACATCCTGCCACCTGACACATCCTGATACATCCTGGCACCTGACACATCCTGATGCATCCTGGCACCTGACACATCCTGATACATCCTGGCACCTGACACATCCTGATACATCCTGGCACCTGACACCTGTCACATCCTGGCACCTGACACATCCTGGCACCTGACACATCCTAGCACCTGACACATCCTGGTACCTGACACATCCTGGCACCTGACACATCCTAGCACCTGACACATCCTGGCACCTGACACATCCTGATACATCCTGGCACCTGACATCCTGCCACCTGACACATCCTGGCACCTGACACATTCTGACACATCCTGGCACCTGACACATCCTGACACATCCTGGCACCTGACACATTCTGACACATCCTGGCACCTGACACATCCTGACACATCCTGGCACCTGACACATTCTGACACATCCTGGCACCTGACACATCCTGACACATCCTGGCACCTGACACATCCTGGCACCTGACACATTCTGACACATCCTGCCACCTGACACATCCTGACACATCCTGGCACCTGACACATTCTGACACATCCTGGCACCTGACACATCCTGACATATCCTGGCACCTGACACATCCTGGCACCTGACACATCCTGGCACCTGACACATTCTGACACATCCTGGCACCTGACACATCCTGGCACATCCTGGCACCTGACACATCCTGGCACCTGACACATCCTGGCACCTGACACATCCTGACACCTGACACATCCTGGCACCTGACACATCCTGGCACCTGACACATCCTGGCACCTGACACATCCTGACACCTGACACATCCTGACACCTGACACATACTGGCACCTGACACATCCTGGCACCTGACACATCCTGGCACCTGACACATCCTGACACCTGACACATCCTGGCACCTGACACATCCTGACACATCCTGGCACCTGACACATCCTAGCACCTGACACATCCTGGCACCTGACACATCCTGATACATCCTGGCACCTGACATCCTGATACATCCTGCCACCTGACACATCCTGGCACCTGACACATTCTGACACATCCTGGCACCTGACACATCCTGGCACCTGACACATCCTGGCACCTGACACATCCTGACACCTAACACATCCTGGCACCTGACACATCCTGGCACCTGACACATCCTGACACCTGACACATCCTGGCACCTGACATCCTGGCACCTGACACATCCTGGCACCTGACACATCCTGGCACCTGACACATCCTGGCACCTGACACATACTGGCACCTGACACATCCTGGCACCTGACACATCCTGGCACCTGACACATCCTGACACCTGACACATCCTGGCACCTGACACATTCTGACACATCCTGGCACCTGAAACATCCTGACACCTGACACATCCTGGCACCTGACACATCCTGGCACCTGGCACATCCTGACACATCCTGGCACCTGGCACATCCTGACACATCCTACCACTTTCTGACACCTGACATTCTACAGAAACCCAGGGGTTAGGAAATCCGTTTTCTATTTTTAAGTTATATTGCGAGTCTGTGATGGTACACTGCAATAAAAGATTCAAATGAAAAACAATGATTTTTCATCATGTAAAATTAGGAGGCTTAGGCAATTATTCCAAATATCCTCATGGTCCAACCGGTTCTCCTAATAGAACGCTGCATTTTAAGGTATATTCATCCTACGGCCAAAAATTTTCGTACTAAATATGGTAGTGGCTCGCGAAATTGACATACTGTCCCGTTTTCTGTTTATGGTCCTCTGGTAGATTAGGATAAGTGCACTTCAGTACGACAGTTTCTTGACATTGGGAAGGCTCAGGAGGACGGGCCACTGCCAACCCCCAAAGATGTATTCGTCAGTTTTTACATGAAGTGTAACTACTTCATGTAAATTATTACATAAAGTGGTTATCGTCCTTTGTCAGCAAACCATTTGACCCTTTAGGATTGATCAGCCCCATTTTAATTAAGGGCAAACTACTCATGCAGGAATGTTGGCAAACAAAATTATGTTGGGATGTTCCGTTGTATAGTGACTTGCAAGAAAAATGGCAGCAGATAACAACAGATTTAAGTATTCTCAGTAACATTAAATTCCCTCGTAATACCATAGGATGAAAACTACCTATGAAATTGCATGTGCTTTGCGACGCCTCAGGAAAGACATATGGTGCAGTAGCCTATTTAGTGAACACAGAGCAATCAACACCGCTTACCTCTAAACCCAGAGTGGCCTGCTAAAGAAGCGGTCATTGCCACTAATGGAAATAACGGCTTTGTTAGTATGTGTTCTGTTGGCTCATTACCTGACCAAAACACTAAACAATATTAGCTTCTCTGAGATAGTAGTGTGGTCAGACAATGAGGCAATCTTATAATGGGTAAAAAATAACCATAATAAAACTCCCTGTGTCAATAATCGTGTTAGGGAGATTAAAGAGTTGTCAGCAGAATACAAACTGAGACATGTACCTACCAAGAAAGACCCAGCTGACTACCTCTCACGAAGATTGATGATAAGGCAATTAGCCAAAGCCGAGATGTGGTTCAATGGACCCCAGTGGCTGGTCAGTGGTTAGAGGCCTAAACAAAAAGCAACAAGCCATAATAACCAATATCACTGTCTCCACTGAGATGCCAGAACCCCCCCCCCCCCTTGATCCTTGGCTATTGATCCTAGTCAATATTCTAGTTTAAGTAAACTACTAGGAAATCACCCAAACAGTGTTTGATTTTCTTAACAGAATAGAAATCATATACCAATTCCCTAGTTCAATAAAATATTGGGTCAAACAGGCGCAGATGGAAGCTTATGGGAGAAAGTATGAGGAATCATCCTGGCAAATTAGTAAAATCTCTAGGCATATGGTTTGACTCAGATAATCATAATATCTTATGATGTGGAGGATGTTTGCAACACGTGGACATTGACTTGGATATAAAGAATCCTATACTCCTTCCTCGTCACCTCATCATTAGTAAATTGATAGTGTTACATTGTCATGAATATGGCACTTTGCATGGTGGAGTTTTAGACACTCTCACTGATTTAAAGCAGAAGTTTTGGCTACCCCAGGGTCGTCAAAATATTAAATCGATAATTAAATCTTGTGTAATCTGCCGGAGGTATGACGCTCGGGTGTGCCCTTACCCGGACCTTCACCATTACATAGAGAACAAATCTTCCACCTTCGTCCATTTGTGACCACTGGGATGGATTACATAGGAGCACATATTTTAACAGGCAATCCGGAGAAGATTTGTGTGGAAAGCCTATATTATGTCTCTTTACGTGGGCCACCACAAGAAGTGTTAACTTAGAAGTAACTTCTGACATGAGTGCAGAAGCCTTCCTGCAAGCCTTTCGAAGGTTTGCGGCACGTCAATCCTGCCCCGGATTGATGATTTCGGATAATGAATCCAATTGTTTTGTGGCAGGAGAATCCTGTCTAAGGGAGATATGGAATCATTTAGCGAACAACTGGCACCTGGACACATCCTAGCAATGACTTTTTATGGCACCTTTTAACGGACCCTAGCACATACTGGCCCTTTATGGCACCTTTTAACACATCTTGGCACCTACTGGCACCTTCCGGCACATTCTAACACATTCTAGCCCAACTGACACCTTTATCAGATCCTTGCACCAACCGGCACCTTTTGTCACCTTGTAACACATACCTAGCATCTACTGGCACCTCATAAAATCTTTTAAGATTATGACACATTTAACACATCTGGCACATTGTAAACACATTTAGCATCTGGCACCTTGTGGCACCTTTAACGCATCCTGACACCTAATGACACTCCTGGCACACTCCTGACACAGCCTGTCACGTCCTGACACAGTCTAGCACTCCTGACACATCGTGACACACTCTGGCACCCCTCGAATGATATCCTGACACCTCCTGACACATCCTGGCACCTTCTGACATATCACTGGACACCTCCTGACACATCCTGGCACCTGAAATCCTACACTTTCTGTCACACTGACACATCCTGACAATCCTAGAACTTGACACATCCTGACACATACTGGCACCTGACACATCTGGCACCTGACACATCCTGGCACCTGACACTCCCTAGCACCTGACTCATCCTGGCACATGAACATCTGGCACCTGACACATCGTGACATACTGGCACCTGACACATCCTGGCACCTGATACATCCTGGCACCTGACACATCCTGTGCATCCTGGCACCTGACACATCCTGATACTTCCTGGCACCTGACACATCCTGATACATCCTGGCAACTGACACATCCTGGCACCTGACACCTGTCACATCCTGGCACCTGACACATCCTGGCACCTGACACATCCTAGCACCTGACACATCCTGGCACCTGACACATCCTGGCACCTGACACATCCTAGCACCTGACACATCCTGGCACCTGACACATCCTGGCACCTGACACATCCTAGCACCTGACACATCCTGGCACCTGACACATCCTGATACATCCTGGCACCTGACATCCTGATACCTCCTGCCACCTGACACATCCTGGCACCTGACACATTCTGACACATCCTGGCACCTGACACATCCTGACACATCCTGGCACCTGACACATCCTGGCACCTGACACATCCTGACACCTGACACATCCTGGCACCTGACACATCCTGGCACCTGACACATTCTGACACATCCTGGCACCTGACACATCCTGACACATCCTGGCACCTGACACATCCTGGCACCTGACACATCCTGACACCTGACACATCCTGGCACCTGACACATCCTGGCACCTGACACATCCTGGCACCTGACACATCCTGGCACCTGACACATCCTGGCACCTGACACATCCTGACACCTGACACATCCTGGCACCTGACACATCCTGACACCTGACACATCCTGGCACCTGACACATCCTGACACCTGACACATCCTGGCACCTGACACATCCTGACACATCCTGGCACTGAAACATCCTGACACCTGAAACATCCTGACACACTGACACATCCTGGCACCTGACACATCCTGACACATCCTGGCACCTGGCACATCCTGACACATCCTACCACTTTCTGACACCTGACATTCTACAGAAACCCAGGGGTTAGGAAATCCGTTTTCTATTTTTAAGTTATATTGCGAGTCTGTGATGGTACACTGCAATAAAAGATTCAAATGAAAAACAATGATTTTTCATCATGTAAAATTAGGAGGCTTAGGCAATTATTCCAACCATCCTCATGGTCCAACCGGTTCTCCTAATAGAACGCTGCATTTTAAGGTATATTCATCCTACGGCCAAAAATTTTCGTACTAAATATGGTAGTGGCTCGCGAAATTGACATACTGTCCGTTTTCTGTTTATGGTCCTCTGGTAGATTAGGATAAGTGCACTTCAGTACGACAGTTTCTTGACATTGGGAAGGCTCAGGAGGACGGGCCACTGCCAACCCCCAAAGATGTATTCGTCAGTTTTTACATGAAGTGTAACCACTTCATGTAAATTATTACATAAAGTGGTTATCGTCCTTTGTCAGCAAACCATTTGACCCTTTAGGATTGATCAGCCCCATTTTAATTAAGGGCAAACTACTCATGCAGGAATGTTGGCAAACAAAATTATGTTGGGATGTTCCGTTGTATAGTGACTTGCAAGAAAAATGGCAGCAGATAACAACAGATTTAAGTATTCTCAGTAACATTAAATTCCCTCGTAATACCATAGGATGAAAACTACCTATGAAATTGCATGTGCTTTGCGACGCCTCAGGAAAGACATATGGTGCAGTAGCCTATTTAGTGAACACAGAGCAATCAACACCGCTTACCTCTAAACCCAGAGTGGCCTGCTAAAGAAGCGGTCATTGCCACTAATGGAAATAACGGCTTTGTTAGTATGTGTTCTGTTGGCTCATTACCTGACCAAAACACTAAACAATATTAGCTTCTCTGAGATAGTAGTGTGGTCAGACAATGAGGCAATCTTATAATGGGTAAAAAATAACCATAATAAAACTCCCTGTGTCAATAATCGTGTTAGGGAGATTAAAGAGTTGTCAGCAGAATACAAACTGAGACATGTACCTACCAAGAAAGACCCAGCTGACTACCTCTCACGAAGATTGATGATAAGGCAATTAGCCAAAGCCGAGATGTGGTTCAATGGACCCCAGTAGCTGGTCAGTGGTTAGAGGCCTAAACAAAAAGCAACAAGCCATAATAACCAATATCACTGTCTCCACTGAGATGCCAGAACCCCCCCCCCCTTGATCCTTGGCTATTGATCCTAGTCAATATTCTAGTTTAAGTAAACTACTAGGAAATCACCCAAACAGTGTTTGATTTTCTTAACAGAATAGAAATCATATACCAATTCCCTAGTTCAATAAAATATTGGGTCAAACAGGCGCAGATGGAAGCTTATGGGAGAAAGTATGAGGAATCATCCTGGCAAATTAGTAAAATCTCTAGGCATATGGTTTGACTCAGATAATCATAATATCTTATGATGTGGAGGATGTTTGCAACACGTGGACATTGACTTGGATATAAAGAATCCTATACTCCTTCCTCGTCACCTCATCATTAGTAAATTGATAGTATTACATTGTCATGAATATGGCACTTTGCATGGTGGAGTTTTAGACACTCTCACTGATTTAAAGCAGAAGTTTTGGCTACCCCAGGGTCGTCAAAATATTAAATCGATAATTAAATCTTGTGTAATCTGCCGGAGGTATGACGCTCGGGTGTGCCCTTACCCAGGACCTTCACCATTACATAGAGAACAAATCTTCCACCTTCGTCCATTTGTGACCACTGGGATGGATTACATAGGAGCACATATTTTAACAGGCACTCCGGATAAGATTCTGGTGAAAGCCTATATATGTCTCTTTACGTGGGCCACCACAAGAAGTGTTAACTTAGAAGTAACTTCTGACATGAGTGCAGAAGCCTTCCTGCAAGCCTTTCGAAGGTTTGCGGCACGTCAATCCTGCCCCGGATTGATGATTTCGGATAATGAATCCAATTTTGTGGCAGGAGAATCCTGTCTAAGGGAGATATGGAATCATTTAGCGGTACGTGCAGTCTTAAAACAAAGACAGTGCCACTGTAAATTTATACCTCTCAGAGCACTGTGGCACAGTAGTTCTATGAACGCATGGTAGGCACTGTTAAGCGATGTTTGAGAAAAGCACTACACTACCAAAAAATTAACCTTCCAAAACTCCAAACCGTTGTCACCGAAATAGAGGCACAAGTCAACAGCGGACTCCTGACCTATCTCTCAGATGATTTCTCACAAAGAGAACCACTGATTCCATCCCATCCGATAAATAAGGGCCTTCTTAGTCCTCTAATATCTCTAGAAGATGAGAAGCCAGAAGACCCCTCATATGTCGGAAGATGTGACTTGGTAGAAAGTTATAACCATCTTTCGTGATAGGTAGGTGGAATGAAGTGTGGACTCATGAGTATCTAACTGCTCTGAGAGAGTATCATTATGTAGCTGAAAGCCCCTACAATAAAATCAATTTAAACTCAGGTGACCTTGTCTTAGTGGACAGCGACGGGCCGAGGTCAAAGTGGCCTGTAGGCAAAATCGTTTCTGTACACTCAGACCACCAGGGAATTTTGAAAATAGTAAGGGTCCAGTGCCGATTCATGACCACCCTGAAGATTTTAGAGAAATTAGCTCCTCTGGAATTGGCGAAACATGAAGTCACTCAAAATATAAATTTACCTGAAGTTCCGGAAGGAAACAACCCTTTAAAAACTAGCACTCGTCCGTCAAGGATTGCCGCACAGCAGTGCAAACTTAAACTCAAACAATATTTCAACTCTGCATAATTGCAAACAATTTGTCATTTGAGATTGAGGTAATCTTATGAGTCTGCAAGGATGAACCAGTGTTTAGTAACTTAACCAGTTACAAGTCATAGCGACCCTAGCCACTAATCACTCTGTAGAACTTGGAGTCTCCTTGATCTTAATGGACATGATGATTAATGCTTTAGCATTTAATTAGATGTACCCGTGATGGCAGATCAACGACTTATTACCTTCTACCTGTCACACAGATCCGGGACATCTGTCATGTACATACCGACGTACTGGCTTACTAACATGTAATAAGTTTATAACTTCAGGGGGGGGGGAGCATCAAGTACGTCAGTACTGAATTATGAACTGCGACCCGTGTTTTCTCTCCCTCGGAGTTATGTCGGAAATTTCCGACACCCCAAATATTAACCACTAGTACAATAAAATAAATTTGTTGTGCTAGGAAATTATATTTACTAATATTACTAACTAGTACCGAAGTAACGCCAAAAACTTCCTACTATACATAGCCGCTGTTGCATCAGCCGTCCAGCTCCCATGAGAATAAACTTTTTATTCAAATCGAATTAAACTCAGTCTAACCTGTGATTAATTTGCAAGGTAATCTAGATTGGAAATTGATTTAATTCATTAGAATAAATTATTCCTCCATATCTAGGTGGAATTTTCCAGTCACGATCAGCTGATTCAGGTTGATTAAAAGTCATGAACTGTATATTATATTCCCATATGTGTTTTTATCTAATGAAACTTCGGTTCAATAATATAAACAGCGGAAAATCGTCTGCTGATGTCTGAAGGGACGTTAGTAAGATGTAAAATAACACCGGTAACGTATTATTAGACAATAAGACGTTGTACAGTATCGTGACTTGTATGTCGAGATTATGCGTTGAGAGGAAGGTAGAGGACGCATGAGACACTTGCTCTCCTAGAACCATAACATCAACACCCCTGGGAAACTCGCCACTTAGCATTGTGTTAATTTGGGAACATCCGTGCAATTACGAATCCCAAACGCCGCTGCCTGCTTTATCCAACATTTGGGACAACACGTCCGGGCGGATAAGTGATAATCGAATAGTTTTTTATGACCATAATAGTTAGAGATTGTCCGGCCGTTAGGACATATGAACATCAAATAACCTGAGTGAGTTCAATTCCTTAAATTAGTTAATCCCTTCCATGGAGAATAAATGAGATGATTATAATTCAATAGAAATAACATTGTATGTTCTTCACAGCATGGAGGTATGTCTGCGAGAGTTGGTCATCTCAACTTGTGAATCACGTATCCACAACGCCATCACATTGAGACTTGAATTAACTTATTTCGAGAGGCTGTCAGATGCACTTCTCATTACCTACTAGACAACTAAGCTGATAAACTCTTTATTATGATATTGTAGTTAGTTTACTTATTCCATAACCATTCTTTATTTATAAGATTTTATTATTAAAAAAGGGTCCACTTGTAACGGGTGAAAGGCCGTGATACGGGTAGTGTCTCAGCCCGTGGTAGACTGGGGTACTCCCAGGGTGATCAGTGGCGCCAAGGTACAGGGGGGCGAAGACCCTTGGGGCCAATTATAACAATACTTACGGAGGTAAACAGCAGAGTCCATGACTTCCCTTCCCCCCCCCCCTTTCTCTTCCAGTCCCCCCTCCTCTCTCTCATCTCTCTTAACCCATCCTCTCAATCTTCTCATCTCCCCCTCTGCAACTTTTTCCCCTCTCCCGTTCTCTCCACCTCTCTCCACCCACTTTGCCCTAACATCCCTTTATCCTGCTTCAACACTTCTCTTCCAGTCAAATCCTATCTTCCTCTTCTCTTCCTACTCCTTTTCCATCTGTGTCTCCCTATCCCTCCCCCCCCCCTTCATAAAGCACTCAGGAGAGTGCGAAAGACTTGGTGTAAATTCCTAACATAAATTTCAAATATATACAAGTGTGGGTTTTTATCCTATTTATTTTATCTGTTAGAAGACGTTACCGATACTAATTATTATTATTATTATTATTATTATTATTATTATTATTATTATTATTATTATTATTATTATTATTATTATTATTATTATGGGCTTATTATTAAAAACGATAATCACATTTTATACTCGCCAGCGATAGACATGTATTTTACCTTCCAAAATTTCAGACAAATAAAACTTGTTCAAGGTTTTTAGCTGTAATCATCAGCAAAAATTATTTTAAACAATAAATTTTAAAAGCAAAACAAAAATAGAAATCGATCCGAAAAAAGAACCACCGTCTCGGCATTCTTCCCTTGCCTGTAAAGCCACCGCCTATAAAGTCCTCGCCTGTAAAGTCATTGCTTGTAAAGCCCACGCCTGAAAAGCCTCCGGCAGAATGAACATTAGTACCAGGTAAATGCTGGCTCTTAGATTTCTTCGGTATATGTTTTTTTTTTTTGTAAACAAAAAACTTTAGAATTCTTTAAGAGACAAAGGATATACGAAACGTTGACCAGACCACACACTAGAAGGTGAAGGGACGACGACGATTCGACTCTTTCTCAAGCCATTCTCGACTTGAGAATGGTCCAGGACGGACCGAAACGTCGTCGTCCCTTCACCTTCTAGTGTGTGGTCTGGTCAACATACTTTAGCTACGTTATTGTGACTCATCGCCTGGATATACGAAACCATTTACCAATAATTTTATTATGTACCTATTATATAACTATTATTTACACAAGACTTTATAATGTGTAAGACTATAAAGAAGAATATTTCTTATGTTATAAGAAAATACTTGTGATTCGTTAATGTGCGTTTTAATGGCCTCTAAACATGTAATACACCACATGCTTCTTAAATATTCCACTATTATTTCCTTAGAAATTTTATGCATTGAAGAAATAGTGATAAATTCTGAATACAAAGTTAATAGAACACTAACTAGTCCAGAATAAATAAAATACCAATTTGTCTAGAATAGTTAATAGAATACCAACTTGTTGGGAATAGACAATAGAAGACCAACTTGTCTAGAGAGGACGCCGATCATGCCATTCCAGGAGCCGTTAGTTGTGATGGAGCCAAAGCCGTCGACTTGATGGATGACCTCAGAGAAGTTGAGGTGTTTCTGGAGGAGGCGGAGGAGCTCGGCAGCGTAGCCCCGGGCCTCCTGGAGCCGCTTCACCTCCCCGTCGAAGTCAAACACTGTCGCTTTCTTAAGTAACAAGTAGAGAAGTGTAAGCCGGGCTTACCTTTACCAAAGAAATAATGCTAAGAATATATATATATATATATATATATATATATATATATATATATATATATATATATATATATATATATATATATATATATTATTAAATATGACCGAAAAAGTGAGATTAATAATTCTAACACGAATTTTCTCGTTCTGCTCCGTGTCTGGAGAGTTTCTCATGAGTATCCTACTGATGAGAAACTCTCCAGACACGGAGCAGAACGCTCTAAAAGAGACAAACGTCGTCTATGCCTTCAAATGCCCACTTGGGGACTGTAAGCCTCAAAAAACTCAGTATATAGGCAAGAAAACAACATCTCTTTCCAGGCGTTTAACGATGCATAAGCAACAAGGCTCCATTAAGGAACATATATTCTCTTCCCACAACCAAACCATCACCAGAGAAATCTTAGCAAACAATACAGAAATCATTGATAGATACAGCGACAGCAGGCGGCTTGACATCTGCGAGGCACTACACATCAAGAAGTCAACACCAGCAATCAACAGCCAATTAACGCACAACTATATTCTACCCACTTCAAGACTCCGCTCCAATATAGAAACATCAAGAAATATGGGCCAATAGGCCTTCTGCAGTTCTATCTTTACCCAACTTCTATCTATACCCATTGTTTTGTACCCCACTATGCTGTACCCCGTATTGTATATCATCACCTCACCCAAATGCAGGTATAAGAGCCAATATTGTTTCAGTCATAAGTTCAGTCATAAGTTGTGTGTGTGGATAAACTAAAGTCTTTGAAAATGTAATAAGTTTTACGAAACGCGCTCGTGTCGCGTCAGACTAGAAATAAAAATGAATTTTGGAGAATTGATTTTTCATTTACCATCACCAGTAAAAAGAAACATAAGGAAAATCGAGAAAATTCGTGTTAGAATTATTAATCTCACTTTTTCGGTCATATTTAATAATATATGTCTACAGGAAAGACTGCTACCAAAATATACTAATATATATATTATATATATATATATATATATATATATATATATATATATTATATATAGATATATATATAT
>WNGS01162868.1:93282-141646 GCA_020271785.1 Procambarus virginalis
ATATATATATATATATATATATATATATATATCATATATATATATATATATATATATATATATATATATATATATATATATATATATATATATATATATATATATATAATATAATAATATATTATATATATAATATATATATATATATATAGGTAGTGTAGGTTAGGTTCGGTCAAATATCTACATATATATATATATATATATATATATATATATATATATATATATGTCGTACCTAGTAGCTTTGAACGCACTTCTCAGCCTACTATGCAAGGCCCGATTTGCCTAATAAGCCAAGTTTTCATGAATTAATTTGTTTTCGACTACCTAACCTACCTAACCTAACCTAACTTTTTCGGCTACCTAACCTAACTTAACCAATAAAGAAAGGTTAGGTAGGGTTGGTTAGGTTCGGTCATATATCTACGTTAATTTTAACTCAATAAAAAAAAATTGACCTCATACATAATGAAATGGTAGCTTTATCATTTCATAAGAAAAAAAATTGAGAAAATATATTAATTCATGAAAACTTGCTTATTAGGCAAATCGGGCCTGCATAGTAGGCTGAGAAGTGCATTCTGGCTACTAGGTACGACTATATATATTATATATATATATATATAAATATATATATATATATATATATATATATAGAATATATATATTAATATATATGTATATATATATTATATATATATATATATATATATGATATATAATAAAATATATATATATATATATATAATATATATATATATATATATATATGTCGTACCTAGTAGCCAGAACGCACTTCTCAGCCTACTATGCACGGCCCGATTTGCCTAATAAGCCAAGTTTTCCTGAATTAATATATTTTCTCTAATTTTTTCCTATGAAATGATAAACCTACCGTTCCATTTCATATGAGGTAAATTTGTTTTTATTGGACTTAAAATTAACGTAGATATATGACCGAACCTAACCAACCCTACCTAACCTAACCTAACCTATCTTTATAGGTTAGGTTAGGTTAGGTAGCTGAAAAAGTTAGGTTAGGTTAGGTTAGGTAGGTTAGGTAGTCGAAAAACAATTAATTCATGAAAACTTGGCTTATTAGGCAAATCGGGCCTTGCATATTAGGCTGAGAAGTGCGTTCTGGCTACTAGGTACGACATACATATATATATATATATATATATATATATATATATATATATATATATATATATATATATATATATATATGTCGTACCTAGTAGCCAGAACGCACTTCTCAGCCTACTATGCAAGGCCCGATTTGCCTAATAAGCCAAGTTTTCATGAACTAATTATTTTTCGACTACCTAACCTACCTAACCTAACCTAACTTAACTTTTTTGGCTACCTAACCTAACCTAACCTATAAAGATAGGTTAGGTTAGGTTAGGTAGGGTTGGTTAGGTTCGGTCATATAACTACGTTAATTTTAACTCCAATAAATTTTTTTTACCTCATACATAATGAAATTGGTAGCTTTATCATTTCATAAGAAAAAAATAATGAAAATTATTAATTCATGAAAACTTGGCTTGTTAGGCAAAACGGGTCTTGCATAGTAGGCTGAGAAGTGCGTTCTGGCTACTAGGTACGACATATATATATATATATATATATATATATCATATATATATATACATATATATATATATATATATATATATATATATATATATATATATATATATATATATATAAATATATATATCACTGAAAACTCACACCCCAGAAGTGACCCGAACCCATACTGCCAGGAGCACTATGCAACCGGTGTACAGGGCACCTTATTCACTCGACCATCACGACCGGACAAATGCTGATGGTAGCCGAGGCTATTTGCCCATCAGCCCGCTGGCACTCTGATGGTAATCTTGGGCATAGTATTTTATCAAATCACCTCAATCTTTGAGGCACACGTGAGGAACACAAATGCGAACAAGTCTGAATGGTCCCCAGGCATACATTTGTGAGTTTTCAGTTGCATGTATGCAGATGGGCATACATACCATCAGGCACATGTATGCATATGTGAATACATGTGCCCATCTGGGCCCATCCCAACAAACTAAAAACATAAAATACAATTGACGATTTACTATATATATACATATCATATATATATATATATATATTATATTTATATATATATATAAATATATATATATATATATATGTATGTATATATATATATATATATATATATATATATATATATATATATATATATATATATATCTATATATATATATATATATATATATATATAATATATATATATATATATATTTATATACATAGATATATGTCTCATTTAATATGACCGCATATCCTGTATTTACTATCTTCTGATTTAGGGCTTCTATCCCTCTTAACTATTTTTCTAGCATCAGGGCTTAGCTGAAAGAGGAGTTCTCCGAAACTCATGTTCGTTATTTTAAGGTGAAGAAAAAAGTGAATTACTATAGAATGTATTACACTTATTTATAAATTTGCGCAACGTTTCGAACCTCCATGGTTCATTCTCAAGTGAAAAGAAACTACAGAACTCGTTAAATTTATACCAGTACAGAGTCAGGTGATAATACAAGTAGAATAAAGGAAAAGGCAAGGGGATAAATATGGGATAAATGGGGGATAAATAGGGGACGAAGCACATACAAAGATTAATCAGGTGTAATAGGCCTGTTATGTTGAGCAGTGTCATCTGTGTTGGCATCGTTATATTCCGGTTTTGTCCTTACTCTCATGGTGGGTAGAGTAAATATTTCCATGATTTGGGTGTTCATGGTAGTTTTTTTTTTCAAGATATATACAAGAGTTGTTACATTCTTGTACAACCACTAGTACGCGTAGCGTTTCGGGCAGGTCCCTGGAATACGATCCCCGCCGCGAGGAATCGTTTTTATAACCAAGTACTCATTTTACTGTTGAGTTAAACAGAGGCTACAGTTAAGGATTTGCGCCCAGTAAATCCTCCCCGGCCAGGATACGAACCCATGACAAAGCGCTCGCGGAACGCCAGGCGAGTGTCTTACCACTACACCACGGAGACTGGTGTTCGGAGGTTGTTCTATTCTTATGTGAATTGCTTCAAGAATTTGTAATCTTGTTACATCTTGGGGTTTTGTCTATTATACAGGTATTTTTGTTCAACATTTCTCTTGTTAGGGTGATGTCATGGGCTTGTCTCATGTGATTCCTGGGGGCACCGGATTAAAGATGAAAGGTAAAACGCCTCGTCAGCTTGGTCGCCGTCATACCTATGTACTTAGATTGAAGATTACATCCTTCGTGGGGGCAAGTGTACATGTATACAACGCTTGACTGCTGTAGAGGGTTCTCCGTCGGCTTCGGCCTGTTATTAATAAGGAGGTCGGTAGTCTTCTCTGTTTTATAGAATATGATCAGGTCTATGTTTAGGTCATGAATAGTGCTTTTTACTCTTTTACGAATTATTTCCTTCATTATGCTTTCTTCTTTTTTATGTTCACTGTGCATAGGTGATTTGTAATATAATTTTATTGGAGGTGTTGTGGTTTCTGTACTAGGACGGGCCAAGATTTTCACACAATCCCTCTATGCACTCTGGATCTGTCATGCGTTAAAATTCTGGTCAGGCTTCACTAGAAGCTTCAGGAAATCCTCCATCAATCTATCAAACTATCTATCCATCCCTCTATCTAGTATTTGTCTCATTTTATACCTCTCTCTGCCTTTGTGTCTGTTTCTTTCTGTCTGTATGTCTACCTGTCTGTCTCTCTCTCTTTGCCTGAGTGTCTGTCTCTATGAATCCAGGGTGAATGTTCCAGCTTCACCCTGTACCTAACATTACCTCTGGCCCCCACAGACGCCTCCAGCTTCACCCTGTACCTAACATTACCTCTGGTCCCCACAGACGCCTCCAGCTTCACCCTGTACCTAACATTACCTCTGGCCCCCACAGACGCCTCCAGCTTCACCCTGTACCTAACATTACCTCTGGCCCCCACAGACGCCTCCAGCTTCACCCTGTACCTAACATTACCTCAGGCCCCCACAGACGCCTCCAGCTTCACCCTGTACCTAACATTACCTCAGGCCCCCACAGACGCCTCCAGCTTCACCCTGTACCTAACATTACCTCAGGCCCCCACAGACGCCTCCAGCTTCACCCTGTACCTAACATTACCTCAGGCCCCCACAGACGCCTCCAGCTTCACCCTGTACTAACATTACCTCTGGCCCTCACAGACGCCTCCAGCTTCACCCTGTACCTAACATTACCTCAGGCCCCCACAGATGCCTCCAGCTTCACCCTGTACCTAACATTACCTCAGGTCCACAGACGCCTCCAGCTTCACCCTGTACCTACAGGAATGTTGTCAGGTGCTAAACACATTATAAACATTTGCAGCTGCTACACGAAGAATTGCTCAGCGGTCGACCGTTAAGAACGAGTTACTGATAATAAGAGCTCACAGCATGGGGCCTGCGTCACAATGTAGGGTATTACTTTCATATTGTATTAAACTGAACAAATTTAATTATAATTTATAATTTTAGGTAGATGTATTGAACTGCTCCGAAGCTCCTGGACGCATTTGATATAAAAGATTAAAAATTATGTTTTAGTGCATTACAATAAATATATAAATTGGTATAATGGTCAATATATAGAGAGAGTAGGAGCGTGGAACACAGACCCTGTTGACGGCGAGTCTGACGGGTCTCTGGTGCAGGTTGAAGGAGACTGGGGGCCACAGTGGCCTCCACACCGTCAGCTCCTCCTGCAGCCACCAGGCCGCTGCCTCCAGCCTCCACGACCCGTCTCCCGGCGCTGTCACGCCCCCTACCATCACCCTCCTGCACGGAACAGTAAGCATTACCGCGATGATGTACACTGGACCCCTGGAGGAGCACCTGGTGTACACTGGACCCTTGGAGAGCACCTGGTGTACACTGCACCCTTGGAGGAGCACCTTGTGTACACTGGACCCTTGGAGGAGCACCTGCTGTACACTGGTCCACTGGAGGAGCACCTGGTGTACACTGGACCCTTGGAGGAGCACCTGGTGTACACTGGTCCCCTGGAGGAGCATCTGGTGTACACTGGTCCCCTGGAGGAGCACCTGGTGTACACTGGTCCCCTGGAGGAGCATCTGGTGTACACTGGTCCCCTGGAGGAGCACCTGGTGTACACTGCACCCTTGGAGGAGCACCTGGTGTACACTGGACCCTTGGAGGAGAACCTGGTGTACACTGGTCCCCTGGAGGAGCACCTGGTGTACACTGGACCCTTGGAGGAGCACCTGGTGTACACTGGTCCCCTGGAGGAACACCTGGTGTTCACTGGTCCCCTGGAGGAGCACCTGGTGTACACTGGACCCCTAGAGGAGCACCTGATGTACACCATCCTCCTGGAGGGGAAACTGATGTACACCATCCTCCTGGAGGGGAACCTGATGTACACCATCCTCCTGGAGGGGAACCTGATGTACACCATCCTCCTGGAGGGGAACCCGATGTACACCATCCTCCTGGAGGGGAACCTGATGTACACCATCCTCATGGAGGGGAACCTGATGTACACCATCCTCCTGGAGGGGAACCTGATGTACACCATCCTCCTGGAGGGGAACCCGATGTACACCATCCTCCTGGAGGGGAACCTGATGTACACCATCCTCCTGGAGGGGAACCTGATGTACACCATCCTCCTGGAGGGGAACCTGATGTACACCATCCTCCTGGAGGGGAACCTGATGTACACCATCCTCCTGAGGGGAACCGATGTACACCATCCTCCTGGAGGGGAACCTGATGTACACCATCCTCCTGGAGGGGAACCTGATGTACACCATCCTCCTGGAGGGGAACCTGATGTACACCATCCTCCTGGAGGGGAACCTGATGTACACCATCCTCCTGGAGGGGAACCTGATGTACACCATCCTCCTGGAGGGGAACCTGATGTACACCATCCTCCTGGAGGGGAACCCGATGTACACCATCCTCCTGGAGGGGAACCTGATGTACACCATCCTCCTGGAGGGGAACCCGATGTACACCAACCTGTCATCTTTCATGTATGAATTACAAGTGGTCATGTTTATTTAATATTCGTAACATTATAAATACAAATAATAATTTAAAAAAGGCTCGGCCACATATATAGACAAAACGTGAAAACTCACTGACAAATTTTTGGATGTTGCTGCCCAGCCTTCCCTGAATGGGTAGCTGATGAATCACTATCATGAGTAAATGTTGTTGTGGGTGAGTGTAGTGAGTCAGCCAGCAAGACGCCTCTGACCCCCTCCCGTAACACGTCTGACATGACCTGGAGGGCGTGAGTGAAGACTACGGCCGGGGGCGCCGCCGGGGACGGTGTCGGTGTGGAAGCTTTTCTGATCATCTGGTGAGACCTTCTCAACACCCACACCCAACGTGTCTTCTGAAAATGTAGTACATGATTTAAAAAATGGATATTGTTCGATCAGTCGTTCTTTTAGACGTGTGCTGTGATGGACCTATTGCTGATTGAGTGAGCAGTGGACTGTATAACAATTGCATTTGTTTATAATCATTCAAAACTCAGAGGACCCAGCAGCACTCTGGACAACTGTACAGGACCTAGCAGCACTCTGGACAACTGTACAGGACCCAGCAGCACTCTAGACAACTGTACAGGACCCAGCAGCACTCTGGACAACTGTACAGGACCCAGCAGCACTCTGGACAACTGTACAGGACCCAGCAGCACTCTGGACAACTGTACAGGACCCAGCAGCACTCTGGACAACTGTACAGGACCCAGCAGCACTCTAGACAACTGTACAGGACCCAGCAGCACTCTGGACAACTGTACAGGACCCAGCAGCACTATGGACAACTGCATAGGACCCAGCAGCACTCTGGGCAACTGTACAGGACCCAGCAGCACTCTGGACAACTGTACAGGACCCAGCAGCACTCTGGACAACTGTACAGGACCCAGCAGCACTCTGGACAACTGTACAGGACCCAGCAGCACTCTGGACAACTGTACAGGACCCAGCAGCACTCAGGAAAACTGTACAGGACCCAGCAGCACTTTGGACAACTGTACAGGACCCAGCAGCACTCTGGACAACTGCATAGGACCCAGCAGCACTCTGGACAACTGTACAGGACCCAGCAGCACTCTAGACAACTGCATAGGACCCAGCAGCACTCTGGACAACTGTACAGGACCCAGCAGCACTCTGGACAACTGTACAGGACCCAGCAGCACTCTGGACAACTGTACAGGACCCAGCAGCATTCTGGACAACTGCATAGGACCCAGCAGCTCTCTGGACAACTGTACAGGACCCAGCAGCACTCTGGACAACTGTACAGGACCCAGCAGCACGCTGGACAACTGTACAGGACCCAGCAGCACTCTGGACAACTGTACAGGACCCAGCAGCACTCTGGACAACTGTACAGGACTCAGCAGCACTCTGGACAACTGTACAGGACCCAGCAGCACTCTGGACAACTGCATAGGACCCAGCAGCACTCTGGACAACTGTACAGGACCCAGCAGCACTTTGGACAACTGCATAGGACCCAGCAGCACTCTGGACAACTGTACAGGACCCAGCAGCACTCTGGACAACTGTACAGGACCCAGCAGCACTCTGGACAACTGTACAGGACCCAGCAGCACTCTGGACAACTGTACAGGACCCAGCAGCACTCTGGACAACTGTACAGGACCCAGCAGCACTCTGAACAACTGTACAGGACCCAGCAGCTCTCTGGACAACTGTACAGGATCCAGCAGCACTCTGGACAACTGTACAGGACCCAGCAGCTCTCTGGACAACTGTACAGGACCCAGCAGCACTCTGGACAACTGTACAGGACCCAGCAGCACTCTGGACAACTGTACAGGACCCAGCAGCTCTCTGGACAACTATACAGGATCCAGCAGCACTCTAGACAACTGCACAGGACCCAGCAGCACTCTGGACAACTGTACAGGACCCAGCAGCACTCTAGACAACTGAACAGGACCCAGCAGCACTCTGGACAACTGTACAGGATCCAGCAGCACTCTGGACAACTGTACAGGACCCAGCAGCTCTCTGGACAACTGTACAGGATCCAGCAGCACTCTGGACAACTGTACAGGATCCAGCAGCACTCTAGACAACTGTACAGGACCCAGCAGCACTCTGTACAACTGTACAGGATCCAGCAGCACTCTGGACAACTGTACAGGATCCAGCAGCACTCTACACAACTGTACAGAACCCAACAGCACTCTGGAGAACTGTACAGGACCCAACAGCACTCTGGACAACTGTACAGGACCCAGCAGCACTCTGGACAACTGTACAGGACCTAGCAGCACTCTGGACAACTATACAGGACCCAGCAGCACTCTGGACAACTATACAGGACCCAGCAGCACTCTGGACAACTATACAGGACCCAGCAGCACTCTGGACAACTTTACAGGACCCAGCAGCACTCTGGACAACTATACAGGACCCAGCAGCACTCTGGACAACTGTACAGGACCCAGCAGCACTCTGGACAATTATACAGGACCCAGCAGCACTCTGGACAACTATACAGGACCCAGCAGCACTCTGGACAACTTTACAGGACCCAGCAGCACTCTAGACAACTATACAGGACCCAGCAGCACTCTGGACAACTGTACAGGACCCAGCAGCACTCTGGACAACTATACAGGACCCAGCAGCACTCTGGACAACTATACAGGACCCAGCAGCACTCTGGACAACTGTACAGGACCCAGCAGCACTCTGGACAACTATACAGGACCCAGCAGCACTCTGGACAACTTTACAGGACCCAGTAGCACTCTAGACAACTATACAGGACCTAGCAGCACTCTGGACAACTATACAGGACCCAATAGCACTCTGGACAACTATACAGGACCCAGCAGCACTCTGGACAATGTGTATGGTAACTCTAACTCACCAACGGCATTACTAACATTGTAAAGCAAACACTAACAATTTAATGCAAACAACAACTTATTTTATATATCGAGAATATTTAATTTATCAGTAATAACAGGACAGCATAAATCAAGGTTTGTAGTTTATGAAAATAAAGCCTTAGCTGGCAGGAAGCGTAGGGAAGCCTCAAACACGAGTCACAATATGGCCTCTCCAGCGTCCTCCCCGGGGGTGAACCCGGGCTAACAAAATCCTCTTGCCAGCAGATTTACAAGAATCAACCTATAATTAATGACTGTTCCACATTAACAGTTGAGATTAGATTTAATTCTTGTTAATATCTTACTTGGTATCGCATTAATAATAATAATAATAATTCAGATATCAGATTTTCCAAGTAATAACTTACTTGGTAATAATATCTTATAGTGTTATTAAAGTGATAGCAATTATTACAATGGTAAAGTTGTATGTATTAGTTCCATATATTGGGGAAATGGGTAGCACTGAATACAGTGCAAGTTTCAAGCACTAGGTAGGAAACTATGAAGATTAAGCTCGGCCAAGTGTCATGTATGTTTTGTTTTCATTCTTGGTCACCACACCCAGCCATCCCTTATCCTAACACCTATATACTCCTAAATTTGGCCAAAAAACAGAGCAAGACGGTTGATATGGATTTCACTTTTCACATAACTGAAGTGTTGGGCAGGATCGACCGATTCTAAGGTCTGGCTGAAGATTTAAGTCATTGAGAACGAGCGCGTCAGGCTGTTATGGTGGCGTGAGGAAGAAGCCCCCAGCGTCATCCCTCTCACTCGAGAGACTATTATAATTAGTGATTATTAGAGACGTCATAATTTTATTACTTAGTAATATGTAAACAAGTCAATGCTAGTTCCGAATAGTTCTTAAAGAACTAATGTTATGTCGGTTAAAGTATAATTTTAAACTAGTATGAAAGTAATGTTGACTGTTAATTTCACTATAATGGTAAGTGAAATAATGGATAGGGAAGCATTGCCTTGGTAGGCCCACTATACAGTTAGGATTTATGTATTAATTATTAATTCATCTAGAAACAGAGGTTTTACTTCTAATAAAAGTTATTTGGTAATATTTAGTATTTGCTAACACAGCGATAATTATTTCCCAAAGAAATTCCACAGGAGAGAACAGGAGTCGGGAGTCAATTGCTCAGGATTGGCTGAGCATTATTCTTCCCAAGAGTTCAGGACAACGGGGAACTTTAGCTTTAAGTTGCACTTTCGTGCGGCTTTGCGGACTGGACGGATGTCCCGTATTGAAGTCGTTGGGTTTTGAGGTCTCTCTGAGCTTACCTTCCCTACGGACTCTGTGTGCATTAATTTTTCTAGCGATTTGAGAGTAGTGGTGTCCTTGCGTGGTAGTAGTGGTCCTGAGAATACTTTCACTATTCTCAGGATTACCTGGCTGTCCTGTTGAAAAGAAGCAACATACCCTATACATCACTCTGAAAGTGGGCCGTCACTGCCAAACAAGAACAATGTCGTCAGATAGTAAATTTATTCCATTATAGGGGTAGTTAGAGCACTCATAATGGTGCTCACACAAGGATGTCAAATACTACCTGCCTAAAACATCATCCCACTGACTGATAACTCGCGATATATGTTTATCTCTGAACAAAGTCGCTCTCGCTGATGCAGGAAGGCTCTCTGTGTGTCCTGGTCTACGGTCTACGAAGGATGGGACGGGTGTCAGAGGTCTCCCTATATATCAGATGAGCAGGACTAATGGGTTCATGCTGTAAAATGTACTCCAAGAGATCAGTCAGTGGTTTGTTATTGACTCTGGCTTCTATCAGTGACTATGATTTGGAGATTTTGGAGAACTAATTGCTGCCAATGTAGCATTTTACACAGACAGCGTTTCGCTCCCCACCATTCATTCATAAAACCCTTTGTGCCAAGGTGTTCTAGGTGGTATCTATTTCCAGTGGCACTGCCTCTGTGTTTGTCTCTCTACCATTCAATCTCTCCGTCTCTCTCTTCCCCTCCCCCCCCCCCGTCATCTCTCTCCACTTCTATCTATATCGATCTGTATATATATCTGCATTGCTCTTCATCTCTCTCTCTCCAAGAAAATATAGCTTTTAATAGTTTTGATTTCAAATTTAATAGTTACCCCATTTCTTTACAGCTTCGGGACGTTGACAAAGCCGACTGGATTGATACGACGATCAGGAGAGGTGGCAGTGTTGAATTTACGTGATTATGTTAGTATTGCTGAAGTTGCAATATATCTAAACATTTCATTTTATTTTTCAGAAATCAATAAATATTGTTGAATATCACTTTATGAAAAATATATTTTGGATATTTTGTTTCAAATAATATTGTTACCCATCTGCTATTTATTTAATCTATGGAAAGGTATGTATCTGACTTTAATTAATGATGTTATAGGAGGCAGCTCATCCTCATAAGCAAAGACAAAATCCACTCCATGCACTTGCCAAAACTTATGTTTATGAATGAAAACCGGTTTACACACGACTCACAACTGATGACATTCGAACTTTTCTTAAACAAGTGCTTCACTGACAAGTTTTCTTTGAACCGCAATGCTGTTAATGCTTCTCCCACGTTCTACAAACACAAATAATCGCCAACAAAATTTTAACACCAAACCTAACCTAACCAATGCCTAATATGCACAGAATGCTAATATATAATAATATTTATTTATATTTGAGAAAATTCCTGTTTTGAATGAACAACATGTTACCATTTATGAATGAGTCTTAGGGGTCGACTGATGGGTAGAATGAATTTGGTCTGTGGACGGGTTGTAGGAGGAGTGGTGACCGTATGTAAATTAAGTGATTAATCGGAATATGGCCTAAATATAAATATCAGAAATATTATGTTAATTTTCCTGGCATCAGTGAATAACGTTACATATTAATAACATAAATAAAATTGTATTTAAAAGTTTTTCAAAATATTTACACAGCTAGCAGGCAGTGCCAAAAATGATGGTAAGAGTCTGAATGTGACCCTGACAGTCTGTTCCCTTTTAAATTCTTTCACTCCGACATGCCTATGACCACACTGTACCCTAGACCATTCCTTCTGCCAGTTTGTGAGAGCCTAGCCCCAAGCATCTGGTCTCCAACTTTGAACGGACAGACAGGCAGACATTCTCTCATTAACCATAGATATATCTATACAATAAGAGAGAATGTCTGTCAGTTTGTTTAAAGTTGGAGACCACATGGTTGGGGATAGGCTTACCCAAATTGCCAGAGGGTCCCAAAAGTCCCAGTCTACTTTCGAGGCCTGGGATCCTGGGGCCAGATTCACAAAGCACTTACGCAAGTACTTACGAACGTGTACATCTTTCCTCAATCTTTGACGGTTTTGATTACATTTATTAAACAGTTTACAAGCATGAAAAGTTCCCAATCAACTGTTGTTATTGTTATAAACAGCCTCCTAGTGCTTCGCAGCTCATTACGTGTTTGTTAATTGTAAACAAAGCCGCCAAACATTGAAAAAAGATGTACAGGTTCGTATGTGCTTGCGCAACTGGTTCGTGAATCTGGCCCCTGAACATGGGCTGGTCGGGGTCGCCACAATTCAAAAGGGAACAAATTCCACACCAAGGTCACATTTAGACCCACACGACGATTTTTGGCTATGCCTGCCAGCTACACAGCTAAATATATAAATAAACAAGCTTTTTCACAGATTTTTTATAGAGTAATATGCTCCATTATTCAGTGAATTCTGGAAAATTAACAGACATTTTCTGCTGATAATAATTTGCCTGTACTCGCATAAAATAGTCGATTCTTCCAGAACTTCAAATCCATGGCCGTGTATCAGTTAGGGGTAATTATTCTTTTTGTTAGTATTGCTCACCAGTAAGCTCCACTCAATGGCGACCACGAGAACATTAGACAATTGTATGTTGTTATAAGTCTCGGTTTTTGATAGACAGTCAAAAACCTTCAATCTAAGTACATAGGTATGACGTCGACCAAGCTGACGAGGCGTTTGACATGCCATCTTCAATCCGGTGCCCCTAGGAATCACATGAGACAAGCCCATGACATCACCCTAACAAGAGAAATGTTGAACAAGAATACATGCATAATAGACAGAACCCAAGATGCAAGAAGATTACAAATTCTTGAAGCAATTCACATAAGAACAGAACAACCTACCATGAACACCCAAATCACGGAACTATTTACTCTTCCCACAATGAGAGTAAGGACAAGACCAGAACATAACGATGCCAACACAGAAGACAATGTCCAACATAACAGGCCAATTACACTGGATTAATCTTTGTATGTAGATGCCAGCTGCCTCGTATGGGCCAATAGGCCTTCTGCGGTTACCTCTATTCTTATGTTCATATGTTTCACCCCATTTATCCCCTATGTATCCCCTATGTTTTCACCTTTATTGTTTTATCACCTGACCCAGTGCGGGTATATAATCAAACCACATTGTAACATTTCCTCACTTGAGAATGAACCATGGAGGTTCGAAACGTCGTGCAAATTGTTTAAATAAGTGTAATACATTCTATAGTAATCCACATCTTTTCTTCACCCAGAAATTACGAAAATGAGTTTTGGAGAACTCCTATTTCAGCTAAGCCCTGATGCTAAGAAAATAGTTAGAGGGATAGAAGCCCTAAATCAGAAGATAGTAAATACAGAATATGCGGTCATATTCAATGAGACATATATATATATATATATATATATATATATATATATATATATATATATATATATATATATATATATATATATATATATATATATATATATATATATATATATATATATATATATATCTATATATATATATATATGAATGAGTCTTCATATATATATATATATATATATATATATATATATATATATATATATATATATATATATATATATATATATATATGAATGAAAACTCACACCCCAGAAGTGACTCGAACCCATGAGGTGATTTGGTAAATGCTATGCCCAAGATAACCATCCGAGTGCCGGCGGTGAGGTGGTTCAAATAGCTTCGGCTATCACCTCATTATGTCCGGTCGTGATGATCAAGTGGTTTAAGGCGTCTTGTACATACCAGTTGCGTTGCTCCTGGGAGTATGGGTTCGAGTCACTTCTGGGGTGTGAGTTTTCATTCGCATATAGTCCTGGGGACCATTCAGGCTTGTTCGCATATATATATATATATATATATATATATATATATATATATATATATATATATATATATATATATATATAATATATATATATATATATATTTCCCGAAGAATGTAAAATTCATTATGCCTGTATTTTTTATGGAACAAAATATATTCTCTGAGCGTAAGTACTGAGACACAACCTTACCATGGCGCTGATCCTCCAGAAGTGTAGAAGGCATTCACCTAGAAGTACAAGAACTGGCATAAGTTGTTAGTACATGGAGGAAATGTGGTTTTCATATTTACTTTGTGCAAGACAAGTGCCAGCATCAGGGTCTAGGTAACAACTGTCAGTAGTTTCAGAGCGTCATAGGACAAAGAGCACGGGATGAAGGGGCCCCGCCAGCATAGCTCTCATCATGTAACTAGTAGTAGGCATCCATTAGTCATAGAACGATGGAGTTGCGCTCTCTAATGGGCCCTCCAGGGCGCTCTCTATTACTATAACTACACTTGAGTAATTACATACACTAGCTGGGGAACCCGGATCCTACTTCCCGTCTCTCTTTCGTGTCTCTTCCCACTCTTTCCCCTTTTCCTTCCCTCTCCTCCCTACTCTTTTTCTCCGTCTCTGTCTCAGTCTGTGTATCTCCGTCTTCTCTCGCTTTGCCTCTGTCTGTGGCTCTCTCTCAGAGTAAGCATCAAAACTGTTGAAAACGTCCTCAATCTTTTGTTTTATTTATATATACAAGAGTTCTTACATTCTTGTACAGCCACTAGCACGCATAGCGTTACGGGCACGACTTTAATCCTAATTTTCCCTGGAATACGATCCGACAAATCGTTTAACAACCTGGTACCCCATTCACAGCTGGGGGAACAGAGGCTACAGTTAAGGATCGGCGCCCAGTCAATCCTCCCCGGCCAGGATATGATCGCAGGCCAAACCTCTCACGTAGCGCCGGACGTGTGCTTTACCACTACGCCACGAGGATCTCATTTCAGACTTCATAAAAATCACAAGTTGGAGGAGTCTCGATAGATATCAATAATTATTAGAGCATGGGGTTGGGATCGCTCCTCCTAGAGAAACACTCCCAACTGTTAATCAGGAGTCCAGACTAAAAGCCTAACTGACCGAGTGACCTATGGCTCAGTGTTAAGGTGTACCACAGGGACCTCGCAACACCCAGGTAGGCCTGTGTCATGTCTGACACAGTGGCTGGGCGCTGATAATTCTATTGGAGTGAGCTCGTGACATCTATCTTAACCTAACCTAAACTAACACAACAAGTCAATAATTTATGTTCTTAATATAATATAATAATAACATTTAAAATAAACCAATAGGAAACAATTTATTGAAAATAAATTTTCAATAAATTGTTTCCAATTAGTTTATTGGAATTATTATTATATTATATTGGAAATATAATTTATTGACTTAGTTGTGTTAGTTTAGATATGGTTAAGATAGGTTACGCTAGGTTAGGTAGAGTTGGTTAGGTTCGGTCATATATCTATGTTAGTTTTAACTCAAATTAAAAAAAATAACTTATACATAAAGAAATTAACAGATTTATCATTTCATAAAATAAAAATAGAAAAATATATAAATTCAGGAAAACTTGGCCTATTAGGCAAATCGGGTCTTGCATAGTAGGTCGAGTACGACGTTCTGGCTACTAGGTACAACATTATATATATATATATATATATATATATATATATATATATATATATATATATATATATACGTCTGTGTGTGTGTGTGTGTATTCACCTAGTTGTGCTTGCGGGGGTTGAGCTCTGCTCTTTCGGCCCGCCTCTCAACTGTCAATCAACTGTTTCTACTACTACTACTAATTTTTTTTCCCCACACCACACCCACCCACACACACACCCCAGGGAGCAGCCCGTGACAGCTGACTTCTCCCAGGTACCTATTTACTACTAGGTAACAGGGGCATAGGGTGAAAGAAACTCTGCCCATATTTTCTCGCCGGCGCCCAGGATCGAACCTGGGACCACAGGATCACGTGCCCAGCGTGCTGTCCCCTCGGCCACCCCTCCCTGTGTGGGTATGTGTGTGTGTGTATTCACCTAGTTGTGTTTGCGGGGGTTGAGCTTTTTTTGCTCTTTCGGCCCGCCTCTCAACTGTCAATCTACTGTTTATTATTTTTTTCCACACCACACACACACACCCCAGAAACCAGCCCGTGACAGCTGACTAACTCCCAGGTACCTATTTTACTGCTAGGTAACAGGGCATTAAGGGTGAAAGAAATTTTGCCCATTTGTTTCTGCCTGGTGTAGGAATCGAACCCGCGCCACAGAATTACGAGTCCTGCGCGCTATTCACCAGGCTAGCAGGCCCCATGTGTGTGTGTGTGTGTGTGTGTGTGTGTGTGTGTGTGTGTGTGTGTGTGTGTGTAATCACGAAAATTAACACATGATGAAAAATGTCAGACCACGAAGGAAGAGTTGAATGTTGTTGTTGTTGTTTTAGATTTAGCTACTCGAAACGAAATGTCCATATAGCACGGGCTATGGTGAGCCCGTAATTGAGTTCGGTTATTCGCGATAACCTTGTTACTGTAGTATTTGCGTCAAAGTTTTATATGGAGGTGGGGATTCTTCTTTTTTCCGTTTCTTTTTTCGCTTCTGTTTTAGTGCACTGGTTTTAGTATTGTTTTAATAACATTATCTTGGTGGCAGATGTAGATGCAGAATGCTCACCAGTGAGCCCCATTCCTCAAAGGCTTTTCAAATCATTGTAGTCGCTGTGGAATGTGCATCTAATGCAGCTACTGTCGTTGGATTAATGTTTACTTGATGTGTAGTGCTTCAGTAGCTTCACATTCCAGTAAATAGTGCAATAGTGGCGCCTCTGCTCCTGTTCCACAGATATGACACTCTTTAACTATTGGTTCATTACCTCCCAGCAGCACTTGTAACCAAGTCTGAGTCTGTGTATGGCTACTGCAATGTCTCTGGATATCTTTTTGTCAGGCTTGAAAGAGTAGTACCCAGTGGCTTGTTTGTACCATATCGCAGTTGATCTTCATTCTGCTACTTTGCCTCTGTGACGACTTTTGATAGTTGGGCGTATTTTCTTCTTGGAAGAAAATTGAAGCAGAATTGAAAATTGAAGAATTGAAACAGACCTGTCCTTAAGTACTTTCGTATTTAATAATACAACTTCAGAATGATGGATTTACATATTCATAGATTTGGACATATATAGGCAGGAGAGAGAGGTGAAGTGAAGTAAGGTACAATGACAAATATATGAATAGAATTTGGTGGATATACATAGGAACTCCATCATATGGGCCACTAGGCCCATACGTGGTTAATAATAATAGCATAAGATAGTGGATATTAATAAGTATTAGTGAGCCAAATGTGTATCAATGATCCTATTCAAATCGCCCTCTAACTGGTCAATCAAAAATGGATCTAAATTATACAAACCATTGCTAATGTTCAAATTACATGATTATGTAATCTGTATTAAAACAGATTCAATTATGTTCCTATTGAAAGTTTTTTACAATTCGTTATTGAAGAAGCCATCACCCAATTAATTTGGTGCGAATTTTCTGACAAATGAACAAACAAAGCATTAGATAATTGGCCGTGTCTTACAGAGTATTTATTTTGTGAAATTCTACATTTCAAATCTTTAGATGTTTGCCCATCATAGAACCTAGTACAGTCTTTACAAGGTATTTTATAAATGACACAATTATCACTATGAGGGCTATTTCTAACTAATAGTTTACCAACAGTATTTTCGTAATTAAATAATACATGTATATCAAAACGTTTCTAGGCTTTGACAATATTTTCAAACCCAGAAAAATATGGTAAATATAACACATTCTTTGTGAGGATTTTCTCATTGCATATATTATTATAATATGTATGACGTGCTTTCCTACGGCAAACGTCCAAGAAACTCGGTGGATACCAAAGTTTGAGACCAATAGATTCCCTATTCTTAAACTCTTCATCTATTATTGTGGACTAACAACCCGAAGACCTCTTAGGTACAAAGAGGAAAAATTTATTGTTTCACATTGTATCTATGCCCTGAGAAATAATGAACATAAGATAAATTATTCATAGGCTTTCGGTAAACATTAAACTTTAGTGAAAAATCTTTCCTATGAATAAGTATATCTAAGAATTGCAAACATTTATCAATTTCAGTCTCCATAGTAAAATTTATAGAGGTGACTTGATCATTAAGTCTAGCTACAAATTCGTCTGGATTTACATCTGTAGGCTATATACACAAAATATCATCAATGGTTTAGATATGTAGATACTTTAGATATGATGATATTTTGTGTACATGGCCTACAGATGTACAGACAAAATTGTAGCTAAACTTAATGATCAAGTCACCTCTATAAAATTTACTATGGAGACTGAAATTGATGCTTGCCATTCTTAAATTACTGGTACCTTAACCACAAGATTCATCAGTCATCATATTTTTTTTTTTAGATATATACAAGAGTTGTTACATTCTTGTACAGCCACTAGTACGCGTAGCGTTTCGGGCAGGTCCCTGGAATACGATCCCCGCCGCGAAGAATCGTTGTTACAACCAAGTACCCATTTTACTGTTATGTTAAACAGGCTACAGTTAAAGATTTGCGCCCAGTAAATCCTCCCCGGCCAGGATACGAACCCATGACTAAGCACTCGCGGAACGCCAGGCGAGTGTCTTACCACTACACCACGGAGACTAGATCATCATCAAGATTCAATCATCATCAGATTTAAAAAATACAGAAGTTAAATTAAAATAAGCAGCAGAGCAAAGGACTCATACTGGACATAAATACCCATTAATATATATGATGTATAAAGTGACGCTAATTACAAAAGAAAACACACTGTTAACCTTACGTGAAGTGATCAAAGTTATACTTGATTGTCATTACGTGGATACCCAAAGCTAATGCAAAATTATAATAACCACTACACAAACCAGAAAATTTATACAAACCACATACAAATTTAAAACAATTATAGATTACTTCTTAAAACCTTGCAAGAAACACAAATATTGCATAAAACTGAACACCAGAAAATTTTACTCTATGTCTCAGTTAAACAAATACAACAATACAAAATATCATCACTTGAAATGAGTATCAAAGACACAATTCAGGGGAGACTAAAGCAAATAATAAGGAAATCAACATGGACTATAAATTAAAACAAAAGCCCCACTGTGAATTATACAGTGTTCAACTGAACAGTCGAAACGTTAATATTTAGCAGAGATCGCAGCTCCCTGATATAAGGATTCCATTATTCTGAAATCCGACTGGCCATTCATGCAAGTGTCTAAAATTGTAAATTCGGATTCCGGCAGAGAATGATTCAACTCATTACAATGATTTCTAATCTCAGAGAATGCTGGTTTGGTTATTGGTAACCGGTAATAAATGATACTCCCCGGTGCTCCAGTATCCTAATCTTAAAGTTCCGAATGGAACTTCCAACCCAGGAAATACAAAACACTTTTTGACGTTTTTAATTGGTCGCGAAAAGGTGACACTATAACTATTTATATAAAGTCGTCTTTTTAACTTACAAAATACGTTAATTTCAGTCACTCAAATCGTAGAGTGTTGTTGCAAACGTACAACTGACATTTTCAAACTTTTCTAATTTAAATTAAATACAAGTACTTCATGTGTGTGTGTGTGTGTGTGGGTGGTTGTGTGTTAATTGGTTAGTGTGTGTGTGTGTATTTGTGCATGTGTGTGTATTAGTGTGTGTGTGTGTGTGTGTGTGTTAGTGCATTTGTGAGTTTGTGCATGTGTGTGTGTGTTAGTGCATCTGTGAGTTTGTGCATGTGTGTGTGTTTTTGGTTTGTTTGTGTGATTGGTCTGATTGTGTGCGTATGAGGTCTGGGTGAGTGTGTGTGTGTGTATGCACGTGTGTGCGTGTTTGTGCATGTGTGTTTTATGGGCATTGTGTGTGTTTTGGTCTGTGTGTGTGTGCATGTGTGGTCTCTGTTTCGTCTGTGTGATTAGTCTCTTTGTGTGTGTGTGTGTGTGTGATTATTGTGTGTGTGTGCGACTATTGCGTGTGTGTGTGGTCTGTATTTCGTCTGTGTGTGTGTATGAAAGTGTGTGTGTGTATGAAAGTGTGTGTGTGTATGAAAGTGTGTGTGTGTATGAAAGTGTGTGTGTGTGTGATTATTGTGTGTGTGTGTGTGTGTATGAAAGTGTGGGTGTGTGTGTGTGTGTGGCTGTGTACTCACCTATTTGTGTCTGCAGGATCGACCATTGACTTTTGGATTCCACCTTTCGAGCATCGGTTGTTTACAGCAATGACTACGGTCCTATTTCCATATCAAACCTAGTTTTAAAATTATGAATAGTATTTGCTTCCACCAGCTGCTCCTTAAGTGCATTCCATTTTTCCATTACTCTCACGCTAAAAGAAAACTTCTTAACATCCCGGTGACTCATCTGAATTTCCAGCTACCATCCATGTCCCCTCGTTCTGTTACTATTCTGTGTGAACATTTCGTCTATGTCCACTCTGTCAATCCCCCTGAGTATTTTAAACGTTCCTATCATGTCCCCCCTCTCCCTTCTTTCTAGTGCTGTAAGGCACAGTTCCTTCAGGTGCTCCTCATATCCCATCCCTTGTAACTCTAGGACAAGTCTTGTTGCAAACCTCTGAACCTTTTCCAGTTTCCTTATATGCTTCTTCAGATGGGGACTCCATGATGAGGCGGCATACTCTAAGACTGGTCTCACGTAGGCAGTGTAAAGTGCCCTAAATGCCTCCTTACTTAGGTTTCTGAATGATGTTCTAACTTTTGTCAGTGTAGAGTACGCTGCTGTCGATATCCTATTTATATGTGCTTCAGGAGATAGATTAGGTGATACGTCCATGCCCAGGTCTCTTTCTCGTGTCATCACAGGTAGGTAGTTCCCCTTCATTGTGCACTGTCCTTTGGTCTGCTACCACCTAGTCCCATTTCCATAATTTTACATTTATTCGTGTTGAACTCCAGTAGCCATTTTTCTGACCATCTCTGCAACCTGTTCAGGTCCTCTTGGAGGATCCTGCAATCCTCATTTGTCACAACTCTTCTCATCAACTTTGCATCATCCGTGACCATCGACTTGTAGGACTCTACTCCTGTAAACATGTCGTTAACAAATATTAGAAAAAGAATTAGTCCCAGCATCGATCTTTGAGGTACTGTACTCGTTACTGGTCGCTAGTCCGACTTCTCCCCCCATACCGTAACTCTTTGGCTCCTTCCTGTTAGGTAGTTCCTTATTCATGCTAGGGCCTTTCCTCCCACCCCCGTCTGCCTATCGAGTTTGAACAGCAGTCTCATGTGCAGTACTGTATCAAAGGATTTTTGTCAGTCCAGAAATATGCAGTCTGCCCAATCATCTCTGTCCCTATCTTATCCTCGTTATTTTATCATACAATTCCAAAAGGTTTGTTAGGCACGATTTCCCTTTCCAGAACCCATGTTGATGTTTGTTCACAAACCTAACGTTCTCCAGGTGTGCAACCAGTCGTAGCCTAATTATTCTTTCCAGTATTTTACAGGGGATGCTTGTCACTGATACAGGTCTATAGTTCAGTGCCCCCTCCTTATCGCCTTTCTTGAAAATCGGTACGACATTTACCTTCTTCCAGCAACTGGGCAATTCTCCCGACATAAGTGACTCATTAAAGATCACTGCCAGAGGCACGCTGATGGCATGCGCTGCCTCTTGTAGTATCCACGGTGATACTTTGTCTGGTTCAACTGCTTTAGTTGCATCCAGTGTTGTCAACTGTTTCATTACCACCCTTGCTGTCACCTCTATATCTGATAGTCTTTCATCTAGGGCAATCTCTTCTAACAATGGGAGCTGCTCAGGCTCGGTTGTGAACACTCCATGGAAACTGGCATTCAGTGCCTCGCAGATTTCCTTGTCACCTTCAGTATATGCCTCATCTGTTTTCCTTAGTCTTGTCACTTGGTCGTTCACCGACATTTTTCTTCTTACATGGCTGAGTAGTAATTTAGGTTGCTTTTGCGCTTTGATCGCAATATCGTTCTCATAGTTCCTTTCCGATGTTCGTGTGATGTTAAAGTTGCATCTGATCCTGTTGTCCTCTGTCCTTTGCCGTCTGTACTTCCTCCACTCCCGCCTGCTGGCCATTTTTGCTTCCTGACACTGTCTATTAAACCATGGGTTATTATATTCCCTCTTATTTTTCCCTTTACTGTTGGTATAAATCTCTCTTCAGCCTCCTGGCATTTCCGTATAATTAGGTCCTTCATATCTTGGACTGTTTTCCTCTAATTTCTTCTCCCACTGCAATTCTCCCAGATAGTCTCTTATCCTCCTGTAGTCCCCTTTCCTGTAGTCAACTCTCCTTTCTCAGACCTCTTGTCCCATGGTCACAAGTTTGAATTCCATCATGTAGTCAAAGACTAGGACACAATGGTCGCTGGCCCCTAGAGGTATTTCATGCTCCAAATTCTCGATGTCTTCTACGTTCTGGGTGAAAATCAGGTCTAATAGGCTCGGTGCATCTCCTTCTCTTTCCCTTTTGTCTTCCTTCACATGTTGTGTTAGGAAATTCCTGTCTATAACATCTACTAACTTTGCTCCCCGCGTTTCATCCCCTCCATGGGGATTCCTTGATTCCCAATTTATCTCTCCATGATTTAGGTCCCCCATGACCAGCAGCTTCGCTTTCATTCTGTGAGCTAATGTTGCTGCCTTCTGCAGCTCATCTATGCATGCCTTGTTGTTGTCATCATACTCCTGCCTGGGTCTTCTACTGTTTGGTGGGGGTTTGTTGATTACCATGATCACAATCTTCCTCCCATCTGCTGTCAGAGTTCTATGTATGAAGCTTGTGCTCTCATAGGTAACCCGATTTCCCAGGTCTTCAAACTTACATTTCCGCTTTATTAGGAGTGCCACTCCCCCTCCCTGTCTCTGTGTCCTCTCTTTTCTAACACCTGGTAACCCTCTGGAAAGATTGCATCCGAGATCATGTCATTTATTTTAGTTTCCACTATTGCAACTATGTCAGGATCTGCCTCACTCACTCTTTCTTTTATCTCTTCTGCTTTATTAGATACCCCATCAGCATTGGTGTACCAAACCTTGAGATTCTTCATGGAAACTCTGTACCAGAGTTCCCCCTTTCTTTGGGGGTCTGGGGGGCTCTGGGGGTGTCTGAGGGGTGAATGAGGGCTGGGGGGATCCGGGGGGGTGTCTGGAGGAATAAGGGGGGTCTCTGGTGGGGATCAGGGGGTGAATGGGGTCTGGAGAGGTGCTTGGGGGGGTGAATGGGGGCTGGGCATCAAGGAAGGTAGGTAGGAAGGTCTGGGGTAGGGCTTGGGTAGGTAGGTTTGGAGTAGGAAGGGCATACTGGGTCTGAAGATTAGGGAGGGTCTGAGAGGCATTGAGAGGTTGAGAGGTAGCATATGGTTGGGAGTCAGATAGAGGCTGAGAAGTTTGTGTGTGTTTGGGTGCGCAAGTGCGTGCATGTGTGGTGTGTGTACTAACCTAGTTGTACTCACCTAGTTGTGCTTGTGGGGGTTGAGCTCTGGCTCTTTGGTCCAACCTCTCAATTGGCAATGAACTGGTGTACAGGTTCCAGAGCCTACTGGTCTCTACCATATCTACACTTGAAACTGTGTATGGAGTCAGCCTCCATTTTATGGAGACAGAACTCTTGTATTTATAAATAAAACTAAAGATCGAGGACATTTTTTCAGCAGTTTTGATGCTTACACTAAGAGAGAGCCACAGAGGTAAAGGGAGAGGAGGCGGAGATACACAGACTGAAACAGAGATGGAGAAAAAGAATAGGTAGGAGAGAGGAAGAGAAGGAAGGAAACGGGGGAAGAGTGGGGAAGAGGCAAGAAAGGAAGAGGGGAAGCGGGTCCCGGGTGCCCCATCTAGTGTGTGTGTGTAATTACTCAAATGTGGCTAGAGGATGAGAGCTACGATGGTGGTGTCCTGTCATCCCTGTGCTCTTTTTCCTATGATGCTCTGAAACTACTGACAGTTTCCTTGTCTCCTGTGGTGACGTATTAATGGAGAAAAGCTAACGAACTATCTGCTAAGAGAGAAAAATTTATGTGAGGGCAATAAAGAGTATTTTCCTGAAAGTAACCTGCAGTTGGCAGCAGGAAGGTCGGGTGATGCTGAGTTTACTCCGCTGATGAAAGTATCGGCGATAATTCCTAACTTATCGCCTAACTTACCTAACCTAACCAACCACTTGTACTGGACGATAGAGTGATGGCCTTGCTTCATGCAGGTCGGCGTCCGATCCCTGACCGTCCAAGTGGTTGGGCACCAGTCCTCAACCACCCCCCCCCCCGTCCCATCCCAAATCCTTATCCTGACCCGTTCCAAGTGCTATATAGTCGTACTGGCTTAGCGCTTTCTCCTGATAATTCCTTTCTTCTGCAGGAGTCTTGATGAGGGCTCAAACCTATGAGGTGGGTGTTCCCAGGCACATGCCCTAGTCAACTAGGCCACGACATGGTATAAGGATTGGAACCTGGAGTTCAACTCAACTCCCAGGCACTTCTAGGAGCATGGGAGCACCCATCGCATAGGTTCGAACCTTCGTCATGGCTCCTACGGATTTTAGTGAGTGTATGATTACTGTGTGTGTATGATTACTGTGTGTGTATGATTACTGTGTGTGTATGATTACTGTGAGTGTATGATTACTGTGAGTGTATGATTACTGTGAGTGTATAAGCCTTAATAATCTAGTTCACCAGGGTGCAAGAGTGTGTAGAGTATATTGACGTTCTACCAAGAAGGTTACTTAGGGAGGAGTCCAGGTTTCCTAGTTCCCATGCTAACAGGTGCAGTGATCACATGCTAACAGGTGTGGTGATCACATGCTAACAGGTGCAGTGATCACATGCTAACAGGTGCAGTGATCACATGCTAACAGGTGCAGTGATCACATGCTAACAGGTGCAGTGATCACATGCTAACAGGTGCAGTGATCACATGCTAACAGGTGCAGTGATCACATGCTAACAGGTGTGGTGATCACATGCTAACAGGTGCAGTGATCACATGCTAACAGGTGCAGTGATCACATGCTAACAGGTGCAGTGATCACATGCTAACAGGTGCAGTGATCACATGCTAACAGGTGCAGTGATCACATGCTAACAGGTGCAGTGATCACATGCTAACAGGTGCAGTGATCACATGCTAACAGGTGCAGTGATCACATGCTAACAGGTGCAGTGATCACATGCTAACAGGTGCAGTGATCACATGCTAACAGGTGCAGTGATCACATGCTAACAGGTGCAGTGATCACATGCTAACAGGTGCAGTGATCACATGCTAACAGGTGCAGTGATCACATGCTAACAGGTGTGGTGATCACATGCTAACAGGTGCGGTGATCACATGCTAACAGGTGCAGTGATCACATGCTAACAGGTGCAGCGATCACATGCTAACAGGTGCAGTGATCACATGCTAACAGGTGCAGTGATCACATGCTAACAGGTGCAGTGATCACATGCTAACAGGTGCAGTGATCACATGCTAACAGGTGCAGTGATCACATGCTAACAGGTGTGGTGATCACATGCTAACAGGTGTGGTGATCACATGCTAACAGGTGTGGTGATCACATGCTAACAGGTGCAGTGATCACATGCTAACAGGTGTGGTGATCACATGCTAACAGGTGTGGTGATCACATGCTAACAGGTGCAGTGATCACATGCTAACAGGTGCGGTGATCACATGCTAACAGGTGCAGTGATCACATGCTAACAGGTGTGGTGATCACATGCTAACAGGTGTGGTGATCACATGCTAACAGGTGCAGTGATCACATGCTAACAGGTGCAGTGATCACATGCTAACAGGTGCAGTGATCACATGCTAACAGGTGCAGTGATCACATGCTAACAGGTGCAGTGATCACATGCTAACAGGTGTGGTGACTGTATAATATTCCTGGTGTTGGATCAGTATTTAATGGTTAATGGAGTTCTTGCTGGAAGATAACACATACTGATGTATAAATATATATTACTGAGAATGACCTAAAGTTATGAGGAGTGATTTATTGAACTCTATTGAAATTATATAAAATTATTTATGGAGTATGTCTATTTTGTAAATATATTTACTGTCGTCACTCTACTCAGACGTTTACCTGCTTCTATTGCAAATTCCATTGGCCAAACCAGAAGGTTACCATCCAGCATACCCCTAGACAACTTAGTAAAGAATAATTATATGACCAGAGCTATGGCATACACAGCCAACTTAAGATTGAATAATTGGAGCCAGACTGTATAACATAATTAATATTTCTGGTGTGTATGTGTATTTACTATTTGTGCCTGAGTAGGAAAGTTGAGGACGTAGAGCGTCTGCGTCCTCAACTTTAGATGCTGCGTCCCTAAAGATGCTTGATGATAATATTATTATGTGAAGATGAAAAGAACTTTAAACTAAAAAATCTACACATATGATTACCATATTCAGGATATTTTTACTGAATGTTTGACTGAGTCTCCATATAGATGCTTGATGATAGTATTATTTTATTTGAAGATGAAAAGAACGTTAAACAAATAATCTACACACGTAATATGATTGCCACTTTCTTCTTATTACTCTATTGACTGACTGACTGAGTCTCCATATAGATGTTTGAAGATGTAACAACTTTTAACTAAAAAAAAATCTACACACATGATATGATTACCCGTTTAGGGGGCGTTATTCCCAAAATATGCAATAAATGAAAACTCGTTCAATTTCAATCAAACTTTTTTGACAAGTTGTATATAGAAAGGGTTTCATTTGGTCCAAGTCTCAGCATCGTAGCATCAATAGAAAGGGAGAAAAAAATATTGAATTATGTGTCAAAAATTTTCCAAAATGGTCAAAAACGATTATCAAACAAAAATGTCAACTGAAATTATGTCTATGACTCTCAGCTATCACAATAGCATATATTAAAAACAAATTATAATTATTTTTATTAACAAAAAATTTAGTTAAAAAAAATAAAAGACAAATTTTACTTTTTTTTAATTTTATCTCTTTTGTTTATAGGTCGATTTGCATGAAACTTATACACCTGACATCACGTATGCCTATCTGTAAGGGTGCCAATTTTGGAGGAAATTGGTTGATGTCAACCTCAGCAACAGAGGGCAACATCTTAGACTTTATTTTTTACTTACTTGAATGTTTATGTTACTTGAAAATGAATATCTCTTTCATTTTTTATTCATTTTACATGAAACTTACACATTATATGTAAATTTTATGTCTCTAAAATCGTAAGCAAGCGTTTTATCCTGAGTTCATTTATTGACTTTATAATAGCAATAAACATGATATATTTGCTTAATTTTGGGGGGAACTTAGACTATTTGTATTAGGAAAACTAAAGACGTTTTGGAAAATCCCTTGCAAGAGATCCTTTATTATATGTTAATGTGTCAGAAAAGTGTCATAGAATGATTATATCTGAAAGATGTGATTGTAAACTTACACTTGAAAATGAGTAAAATTCGTTGAAAAAAATAAAAAAATAAAAAATCTCCCTTACTATTTAGGCTACAGTACTGAAACTTAGAACAATTGCAGCCCTTTTCACATTCAACTAGTCAAAAAATAATGGTTGACATTGAACAAAACTTTAGTTTTCCACAGACATGCCCCTTAAGTCCACTCGTAATGATCGGTTGACTGATTGAAAAAAAGCTCAGGAGACCTGATCGCCTCATACAAGTTTCTCAATGGAAATGATAGGGTAGGTAAAGACCGTTTATTAAAACAAGTGTGTGTCCCTTGTGTAAAACACAAGGGACACACACACTAGGAGATATGGGTGGAAATTGAGTCCTCCAATGACCCATAAATACATTAGAAAGATAAGATGTGTATAATAATATTGCTCATCTCTTTGTTTCCCTGTTTAGTTTAGTTTAATGTTGATACTGGGATCGAGGGAGTTGACAGATGATGGATGCGTGACAGGTGATGGAGGGAGTGACTCCTGGAGCAAGAGGGGGATGCCACCGGATGTGGTAGTGATGCTAGAGGGTTGGAGCATGGGTAATGTATCAAACGTCTCACTACCCTCCAGTCTTCAGGTTGACAAAACTGTAATAGGGTGGGATCAGCATTTGATCTGATAGAGGGCTGACATAGGGAAGACCTCGACATAGGTCCTTTGGTTAATGTGTGTTTTTTTTAACTCTCCGGTTGTGAGTGAGGGGATAGTGGACAGCTTCTGCGATTCTCAAGACTTCAGAACAAATTGTTATAATGTCCTTAGCTGAGAGTTAAGTGTTTTAGGAAGCTCCATACCTCCACGTCCTGCCGAGGGATGGGTGAGCCCGCGGATATTGTGGTTATGAGAGAAAGGGTGCTGCTCGAGAAGATATTAAGAAAATGGACCCAATGTCCTCTGAGATAGAATCATAAGTACTGTGACAGGTGAGAGTGCACACGCCAAAATACTCATCTGCTCCTCCTCCTCCCAAGTTAATGTGTGTGTGGTTTTAAACTCTCTCTCTCTCTCTCTCTCTCTCTCTCTCTCTCTCTCTCTCTCTCTCTCTCTCTCTCTCTCCCTCCCTTCCTTTCCTTTTTTTCCCATGCGTTACTGCCAAAGCCCGTCTTGCCCAGCCCCAAAGCAGATGCTCACCTGTTTAATTACTATCATCATTAATCATTCTCCTTTACCCTTTCTCCATCACCTGAGCCTAACCATACACCCCATCAAACACATGAGAACGTAGAACGTCCGTGCGGGGCCACCACTCAACGCACTGAGTCGGATCGCTCCATCTCTCCTGGGCAGGTGCGACACATGGCCAGGTGCTCGCAGACACTCTACGTCCTCAACTTCCCTACTCACCTGCAGGATCGAGTTATTAGCTCTTGGACCCTGCCTTTCTAACCAATCTATTTTTCCTCCATTATATCTGATACATATATATTACTCTCTAACACACGCACACACACATCACCAGGAAACAGCTGTCTAACTCCTAGGTACTTATTTACTGCTAGGTGAACATGGTGAAAATCACTCTGACCATCTGTTTCCGCTTCTGCCGGGGATCTAACCTTGGGTCCATGGGACTACGACTCCTGAGCACTGTTCACTCAGCCGCGAGGCCTTTTGTGTGTGCATGTGTGTGTTCATATTTTTTTAAGTAAAACTAACAAAGCAAAACATTTAAGCTAAATAGACCAAATATTCCTAAGTATTGTCTAAGTTAAATCATATTTGACTGATATTAAATAAAAACCTACACAATTCCTCCAATATGTCGACATCGTGATATTTACAACAATTCCCAAAACATTACTTGAGCCATAGTGTTGGAGAGCCAGTGCAGGTCCCCCACCAAAATATGTTGGGAGGCTTGGTTGTAGGAGACGTGTTGCAGGAGGCGCCACCACTCCTCCTCCTCAAGCACCGTCACTCCAACACCTCCGTCCCACAGCCTCGCCACTAGGCACCACTCTGAGGAATAACAAGCCATTAGTAACCTTACACACAGAGATCACACTAACGTGATTCATCAAATGAACAAATCCACAAGGGCCGTGACGAGGATTCGAACCTGCGTCCGGGAGCATCCCAGACACTGCCTTAATCGACTGAGCTACGACAGGGTTAAAAGGGTCGAAACCGAAGTTCTACTGAACTTACTGGATCCCGTAGCCTCTCCGAGGGACAAACCAGGCTTTAACACAACCCCCCGGGTGTGTAAAAGCTCCGGTGCAGGGGGGGTTGTGTAAAAGCCTCGTTTGTCCCTCGGAGAGGCTACGGGATCCAGTAAGTTCAGTAGAACTTCGGTTTCAACCCTTTTTAACCCTGTCGTAGCTCAGTCGATTAAGGCAGTGTCTGGGATGCTCCCGGACGCAGGTTCGAATCCTCGTCACGGCCCTTGTGGATTTGTTCATTAGTAACCTACTAAATTCTCTAACTATTTGGCATTCAACAGTGAGCTTTTAATGCAACGGATAATATAAAAAAGAAAGAATACATACATTGAGAGAATATGGGTTAGAGTAGATAAAGTAGGTGAGAGGTAGACAGAAAGGGTAGAAGAGGTAAAAGTAGAAAGGAAGTGCTAGAAGGAGGAAAGAAAGGGGATGGTAAAGAGCTTGCCACCATCCATTCAAACCTTATTTATAAGACAAGGAATGGAACTTGTCAGTCCAACAATATTAACTGATGGTATCACGTAACAACTGTAAGCATGTTAATCATTATAGTCATGCAATTTTAAGTCATAATCTTTATTAAGTAAACTTCAGAGTGTTCTCCACTCTAGCTTTCATTGTGTCACAAGACAAGACATGAATCCAAGAGTACAGGGATCAGAATTAAAGACAATTTAAAAATAGGTTAAGCAATAAATTTATTATGTACATTTATAGAAAATTATTCCCTTGACTTTTATCATATCATCTCAAAATTAGAGTCACCACACAAGAATTGAGAGCAACATGGCTGACTGCCCTGAAAACTACACAACATATCACTCTGGGAAACACCAAATACATAAACTTTACAATTCAACTCACCAAAGTCTTTGAGTATAAGATGGTTAGCATGGAGAGGGTATTACAGCTGACACTCAAAGTCCCCCACTGGCTTGAAGCAAGCCCTGGTAGACCTAGCCTGGGCTGGGTCTAGCCTCTAGTCTAGTGAAGCTTCCCTCTCTCTCTCTCTCTCTCTCTCTTTCTAATGTATAGTTCCACAGTTACTTAAGGGAGAACCCGGAGCAAGACTCCGTCTACCAGGAAATAGCCTCTGGCTATCTTCCTACCACACCTTGATACTGTAATGGGTGGACAGAGGTGACATATCCTGGCATGTGAGGATATGGGATGCTTATATTTAGTTTAGCTTTTGCTAGGTTGAATTTGGCTAAATTTGTGTAGGATAAGTATAATTGTTGATAGATTTAGATGAATTTAGATTTCAATAGGATGCATTTTTGATAGGATATAGTAAATTTGCTTACATTATCATAGAAATTACTGACTTCACCTAACCTCACCTGCCCTAACATAACTACGGCTAGAACCAATAACTCTATTAGATGATTTGCCTAAATAAATATCGGTGGCATGATTGAAGAGGATGTAACAAGAGGGGTATTAATAAGGTATTAAACATAATGGACATATGTCAGATGAATAGTTTACCACTATTAATGTTGAAACATGTATGGAAAATGTATGGTGTGTTTTTGTATATTGAGCTCATAGGATGTAAGATGTACCATTCTTATATGTGAAATTCTGACTTTTTTGGGAAAAGTTTTTTTAAACTCAAAATATTTTAAATGATAACCTGAACATACCTAGAAAAATATTATGCAAATCGTGTATTGATTGTCCAATTTTGTGTGATTGTATTTGTACAAATAGCACAGTGATTATAATCGTGCACGTTGTGTAATAATTGTATAAGCTTTGTAAGTGTATTTGTGAGAATTGCATAGTTGTGTATTTAATGTATATGTGCTAGATGTGTATTGTTCGTATTTATGCAAGTTGTGTATTGAATATATTTGGGCAAGTTGTATATTATTTGTGTATATGGTATAATTGCATTGTGTGAATTATGCATTTGTGCTAGTTGTGTATTTTAGGTATTTGAGGTAGTTATGTATTGTATGTATTTGTATTTGATAACATTTGTGCAAGTTGTGTAATAATTACGAAAGATGAGTAATAATTGTGCAAGTTGTGCATTAATTGCACATGTTGTGTAATTGTATATGGATGAATTGTGTAAATGCGCCTGATGAATAGTGATTGTCATTGTGTATTTGTACAAGTTGTGCAATTTTATAGCAAGTTTGGGTGTATTAATTGTGCAAAGATATGAATTAATCACACAAGTTGTGTATTAATTGTCCATGTTTTTTTTTAAATTTTGTGCTAATAGTGTACTTATGTAGGTTATGTTTTTAATTGCTGAAGTGGAACTGATGTAACTGTATTTTTATGCAAATTGCATAAGTTCTGTATATGTTATCTGAAAAATAGACCATCATGAGCAAGTGTGAATGTGTATTTGGTTTAAGTGACAGTGTGTTGCTATTTTGTGAAAATTATGTTTATGAAATTGTGTAATTTTAGTGAAAGCGCATTTTGATTGTCTAAATGTATAAACAATTTGCTATTTGTGCATATACCATACTTTGCATAAATGTTATACTTTAGGTGTATATGCAATATATGTGTAAATGGTATATTTTTGTGTGCAACTGACATATTTTGTATGTAAATGTCATATTTTGTCCTTAAATGACATATTTTGTGTGTGAATGGCATATTTTGAGTGTAAATGTTATATTTTGTGTGTAAATAATATATTTTATGCATAAATGGCATATTTGGCGTGTAAATGTATTTTCCGTGTAAATGGGATATTTCTGTGGAAATGCTTTGTATGCAAATGCTGTACCGAGTGTAAATGTGTATGTGTTTTATACTGTATGTTTTTTTATTTTGTTTATTTTTAGTGTAAATACAAGTGTTGCATTTTATGTTAATTTAAATATTTTAGTGCGCCTTATCACAAACTCAGCTTTTATTATTAATCACTCATATATTGCAAGTGACAAACACTCTGGTTTATTCATATGAAAAGCATGTAGGTGGGTATTTATTCATGTAATTATAATATTTGGTGTGTTTGAATATAATAGGGTATATAATAATATTTTGGACTTGCATGAATAATATGGTTACCTTGCTGAGCGGTATGCATTATTTATTAATATGAATTAACAGTACAAAAATTTAAAATTACTTGGGGTGAATGAGCTGTGGGGTTACCGAAATCGTGTTCTTAATGCATTTCAGAGATTAATATGGTATAAATTACATCTGATTAATGGGGGCTATAATGGCAAAACAGGCTATTCTCTATGCATATATGGGTTGTGGAGTATGCGTAGGTATGTATGTATGTGTGACGAGTGGCTACAAGGCAAGTTGGCTGATTTGCGTAGCAAGTTTAGGATGTTTTAGGCTGGGGTATGATTAACCTATCAATATAGTGGTTAGGATCCAGCTGAGTTGCTAGATGGATGAATTGCCGTGCGACATTTGGGCAGCTATTTGATGGATGTGAGGACAGTTCACTAACCTATGAACACAGGCACTAATCCGCAGATCTGCCAGATGTACGGTAACTACCTGTGAATTATAGTACGATATCTAGCTACAGCATTTCATAATTGCTGTTGTGTATAAAACTAGAATGTAAGCTATTTATTATACTCTATTATTGTAAACCAATATTGGAAGTGGGGGTCCCTTGATTGTTTCAAGCGGAGTTTGGACATATATATGAATGAGATTGGGTGGACATATATAGGAGCTGCCTCGTATGGGCTAATAGGCCTTCTGCAGTTACCTTCATTCTTATGTTCAGCTCACCTGCTATGCTGCCAGACATACGATTAAATTACGGTACGATATTTGGATAGCTATTTTAGTTTTGAATACTGCGTAATGAATGATTACAGTTGTAGATGGATAGCATATGAATACGAATATTAGAATGCTCAGTAGCTAGATGTATGATATCCATCTGTGGGATATAGTGTACAATACATCTACAGTGATAAATAATCGCTGTTGCTGTCTGGGAATTACCCTGATTTGATATGGTAGAGGAGTTGGTCTCCCTCGCAAATTACCAAGCACTTGGATTGCTTTGACCGACATCTGAAATATTATGCTCGTCCCCATTGCATTTTTTTTAGACTAGAATGTAAACTTTTATTACCAATTAAAATAACAAAAATGTATAAAATGTATATTCTTAAACCTGTGATGAGATTAGGTTAGGTGGGGGATGGATACTCTAGCCATTTTTTTAATAATATTTAATATACACTACATAAATAAGTAGGATGCTAAGACCTCATTGCACATCTTGTGACGTCACTCACAGTTGAAAAGTCAGGTCGCCATGAGCCTGCCACACATCTTTGTTAATGTGAGGCCATATTAATCCCTCACTGAACCCGATTTTGTTAAGTCATTTTCCGCTAAAACAATGAATTTTATTACTACAAAAATATTTGCTTTTTGTTTGCTTATTATAGGTTAGGTTAGGTTGGTTCGGTAGGGTCGATGAATTGAATAACAGAAAAATACGGACAATTACGCAATGAGCGAAAATACGAATGGCTACAAGGCATCATGGCATAGCCAGTGTTGACACTTACTGAGAACAGTTGAGCTATTACGAGATTAAGGGAATGTGCTAATGAAAGGTAAATACCTTCCTTAGAACCACTTATGCCTTCATGGCACTTATCATTCTATCTCAGTGGACATAGGGTCCATTTTCTTAATATCTTCTCGAGCAGCACCCATTCTCTCATAACCACAATATCCGCGGGCTCACCCATCCCTCGGCAGGACGTGGAGGTATGGAACTTCCTAAAACACTTAACTCTCAGCTAAGGACATCATAACAATTTGTTCTGATGTCTTGAGAATCGCAAAAGCTGTCCACTATCCCCTCACTCGCAACCGGAGTTAAAAAAAAAACATTAACTTCCCTATGTTAGCCCTCCATCAGATCAAATGCTGATCCCACCCTATTACAGCTTTGTCAACCTGAAGACTGGAGGGTAAGTAAGTAATTATCAAAAGAAGGCACCAAACCGGGAAGGCTATGTAGCACCATCAAACGTGCGGAATAATCAGAGGGCGCTAAATATCACCAAGGATGCCAATACGAGAACAAAAACGCATAAGGCGAACGATATCAAAAGTATCCGAGTCACCAAGAATTCTACTGAGGGACAGGTGACCGCGAGGGGCGGTCGGAAAGCAAGACACACGCTCGTCCCGGAAGTCAGGACATTCAAGAAGGACATGCACGACCGTAAGAGGGACAATGCAAGACTGCAGGGTAGTGAGACGTTTGATACATTACCAATGGTCCTACCCCCCCTAGAATCACTACCACATCCGGTGGCATCCCCCTCTTGCTCCAGGAGTCACTCCCTCCATCACCGGTCACGCATCCATCATCTGTCAATTCCTTAAGTCAATTCCCTCGTTCCCAGTATCAGCATTAAACTAAAGTAAACAGGGAAACAAAGAAATGAGCAATATTATTATACACATCCCATCTTTCTAATGTCTTTTTGGGTTATTGGAGGACTCAATTTCCAACTCAGGGAGTACGACTTTGCAGTAAATTTCGGTTTTCCATCCCATTTACTGATGTGACATGGGGGTGGGGTGTCCAGGTAAATTTTGCCGCTTACTGATATGACGTGGGGGGTTCCAGGTAAATTTTACCACTTACTGATTTCGAGTTAAAGGTTTCTTATGGAGGAAATTTAGTCCCACTTACTGACATGACGTCAGAGTTTCCAGGTTAATTTAGCCAAGTACCGATTTGGAGTTAAAGGTTTCTTATGGGAGAAATTCAAAATTTTTCAAAGTTCAGTTTTATGAAAATATTTCAGAGTTCGTATAATCATAGAAGTTTATCAAAGAGTTTAAAACCGAAATTATTCAAAAAGACCATTTTCAGAGAATATTGTCATAGAATTTGTGTTAAGGAAAATAGACTTCTTAGAAGTAAGTTTTAGTTTTTATAACCATTTACTGCTTTTTTATCAGTACAAGACTTAAATTATTCAGAAACCTCTTTGAAGACCAAATTTGAGAGAGACCATTTTAGACCAAAATATTGTCAGAGTTCATTTTAAGACCGAAAATATTCAGAGTCCACTTTGAGTCCGAAATTAATCAGTCAAGTTGTACCCGAAATTTGTCAGAGACACATTTGAGCCTGAAAAAATTCAGAGTCCAGTTTGAGACCAAAATTCGTCAGAATCCATTTTAAGACAAATTTGACAGAGTCCGTTTGAAGACCGAAATTAATCAGTCCAGTTGTAGGCCAAAATTCGTCAGGGTCCAATTGTAGACCCAAATTCTCGTAGTCCACTTTGAGACCAAAATTCATCAGAGTTTTAATCCTTGAGTTCTTAAAGAGTTCATATGGATATAATTAATGAGCAGATATTTTTTAAAAAGTTCATCAGATATTAGCTCTGTAGTTTCGTTACTAATAGCCCAATTTTAAGCAATTATATTCCAGATGTAGTAAATCAAGTCAGTAAGCAAGTTTTGCTCCTGTCCCCGCCTTAACCCTCTCGCGTATGTTCGTTAATACTCGATCAATTTCCCTGTAATTTAACACTGCTATATTTCATATGTAGTAAAATAGATCCAAACAATTACCGAGCTCAAGCTCCCGTCCCCCGTCTTGATTCTCTCGTATCTTCGTTATTAGCTGATAAATTTCCTTGAAATTTAAATTAGCCATACTTCTGATTAAGTAAAGAAAACGTAATTACCGACCTCTAGCTTCCGTTTTTCGCCTTAGTTCATTTGTGCAACTTCTTTAGTGCCAGCCCAAGTTCCAGGGAGCCGGTCGGCTGAGCGGACAACATACTGGACTTGTGATCCTGTGGTCCTGGTTTCGATCCCAGGCGCCGGCGAGAAACAATGAGCAGAGTTTCTTTCACCTTATGCCCCTGTTACCTAGCAGTAAAATAGGTTCCAGGGTGTTAGTCAGCTGTCACGGGCTGCTTCCTGGAGGTAGAGGCCTGGTCGAGGACCAGGCCGCGGGGACACTAAAAAAAAAAAACCCGAAATCATCTCAAGATAACCTCCATGAAATTTAAAAACCATTATATTTCTAACATTGTTAAATAAATGAAAAATTATCCAAGTTTCAGCTCTTGTCCTCCGTCTTACTTTACTGTTACAATTCTGTCAATACCCGATTAATTCTCCCGAGATTTAAAAACCAACTACATTTCAGACCCGTGTAAAATATATCAAAATCAAATTACCGAGCTCCAACTCTCGTCCTCCACTTTAGTTCATCAAATTTAATTATTTCAGATCAAGACCCACTCCAACCTATCACGTTTATCAAATTAAACATATCCACTCCTTCAATATGCTTTGTTTACTTAGCTATATAAATAATGATTCACACAGTACTAATAATACTCACATTGTCATATCGCACCTTACCTCTTCCTCCCACCTTCCTCCTTATCTTCCTCCAACACCCTAAACCCAAATCCCCCGCACCCATTTTCTCACTTATCTCCCTCTTACCCCTAGCTCCCCCTCCCCCTTACCCCCATATCTCCCCCTACACACCTTACTCCTTCCATACCTTCCCCTCTCCTCCATTCCCCGCCCTCATCCTCTCTTATCTCCATCACCCCAATATCTTGAGGTTATCTTGAGCTCAAGATATGAGAGTGGGACTTTGCAGTAAATTTTGGTTTTCCATCCCATTTACTGATATGACATGGGGGGGGGGTCCAGGTAAATTTTGCCGCTTACTGATATGACATGGGGGGGGGGTCCAGGTAAATTTATCATCCATATCTATATCTACCAGTATAGATATTGATATATAGATATAGATATATATATATCAGTATAGATATATATATCCATATCTACCAGTGTATCATATCCATATTTAACTTACCTATTCCCCAACTTCACCCAAACCTCCCTCCCTCCCTCCCTCTCTCCCCATAATTTAAAGAAATACAGCTTTTATTCTCATTGTTCAAGTTCACTTCATGTTCTGCAAATGTTCATTGCATGTTCTCTGTACAACTTTTATACTCACTATTCATGTGTTTGTACGTTCAAATAATATTTTTCGCCAGTTTCTCCATGTTCTTTGTCATATTCACCATGTTCTTAGGATATTCTTCACAAGTTCATTCTTCAAATTCCCTGTTCTCTTACATGTTTTCTGTGTTCTTTGTCATATTCTCCGCATGTTCACTGTGTTCATTGTTACGAACCTTACCGCCTATGGAGGTTAGTTTCGAGTATAAAATGTTTGTGGACACAGTGGAGAATTTTGTATAGGAAACTATCTACAGCTGATTTCAGGGAGGCCGCGAGTTACCAGTAATACTCCGCCCAGCAAAGTAGTACCTTCTCAGCTGGAGATTGTCAGGAATAATGTGAACTGGAATAGCCTAACTATGTGAAGGAAAAATGGACTCAATCTAAAAGCATGCATGGGGAATACGGTAAATAAAGTCAGTAAAGGGTTTGATTGCAAATGTAAACACAGAGTATTAAGGGGCGATGACGTAAGAGAGGTGGACGCCATCTGACTGGAGGTGGACGTGTATCGCTGCCGACCGATCCTGCCATTTGAGGGGGTTTTATCAGGCTGTACAGTCAGATAAGCCTACCTTGGTACTTTAGCAGGGATGCAAGATAGGGTACAGAAGTTACAGATTTTGGAGAGGTTTCATAAGTGAGTCCAGGTTTCCTAGAGGTGTAAATATATGTGTCACTGGGTTGATAGCTGTAGTGGCTGTGTGCAACGTTCCAGGTTTGGGACGGTGAGCCTTAGGGTATCTAGAGCCCGCTTGGGACTTTTCAGTAATTCTAAATGACCATGTATTGTAAGGATATCACCTTATTGAATATGTTTGTGTGTCTTTGCATATAAATTTGTGTCTTTGCCCTAGGCTGTTTACCTTACTCCTTGATTTGTCCTAGGCTCAAGTACGATAATCTATTCCCCTAGACAACATTTAAAGGTCCCCCACCACTAAATTCTTAACAGGCCTCTAAGACACAGCTATGACAAAAGTTTTTGACACACGCACCAGTGACATTCATCACATTCTCTTACATGATTTCTGTGTTCTTTGTCATGTTCTCAATGTTCTTAACATGTCCTTCACAAGTTCATCACCTTCTCTTACATGTTTTCTGTGTTCTCTGTCATATTCTCCATGTTTTCAGAATATTCTTCACAACACTGTTCATAACTAACTTTACCCATCGTCAATCAACTTATAATATTCACGTTCATCATTTTTTAACTAAAATTGTCGTCAATCAACTGAAAATAGTCATGTTCATCATATTTTCTTGTTGTTTTGTAACTAAAGCGTTTGTAACGCTTCTTCCCCGAAACACTATGTGTGCTAGTGGCTTTACAAGAATGTAAAATCATTAACATTGCTATGTACTCTCTTAACCCCCAATGTACCTTCTTGCATATAAATAAATAAATAAATAAATAAATAAATAAATAAATACAATTATTCGTCAATCAACTGAAAATAGACATGTTCATCATGTTTTCTTGTCGTTTCTTAACTAAAATATTCGTCAATCAACTGAAAATAGTCATGTTCATCATATTTTTTTGTCTTGACTAAAATTTTCTTCCCCTCAACTAAAAACAGTCAAATGTAATTCTTTTAGTACTTTCGTAATTAACAGTATACTTCTTGGAGTAAGAAAAATAGTCAAAGACAGTCTTCGAGACCTTAAGGACACACTCAGAGACATCAGTAACACACTCAAAGACGTCAATATACTTCTCATGTCCTCAAAAGTTGTTCTCAGAGACATCAAAAGTTAATCACAGTCATCAAAGTTATTCTCTAAGTTACATTAGATCATCAAAGTTGGTCTCCAAGACATCAATGTTGTTCTCAAAGACATCTTCAGGCATTAAATAACACTCCAAAATGTAACTAGCTTATCTTTTTATATCAAACTTACACTTCTGTTAAAACATATTTTCTTAGTCACTTTATCTTAAAACTGTTCTCTGAACAACAATACATAACCTTTCCTAACCTATCCTAAGCTAACGTATCCTAACCTTACTTGCCTGAGCTAACCTATCCTAATGTAACTTACCTAATCAAACTTACCTACCCTAACCTAACTTAACTTACATAGCCTAACATAACCTAACCTTACTAACTTAACTTACACAATCTATCCTAACATATCTAAACTTAACTTACCTAACCTAATCTGTCCTAACCTTACTAACTTAACGTAACTTATCTAACCTAACCTAATCAAACTTACATAACCTAACCTAACTTAACCTAACCTAATCAAGTAAGTAAATAATTATCAAAAGAAGGCACCAAACCGGGAAGGCTATGTAGCACCATCAAATGTGTGGAATAATCAGAGGGCGCTAAATATCACCAAGAATGCCAATACAAGAACAAAAACGCATAAGGCAAACGATATCAAAAGTATCCGAGTCGCCAAGAATTCTATTGAGGGACAGGTGACTGCGAGGGGCGGTCGGAAAGCAAGACACATGCTCGTCCCATGTGTCAGGACATTCAAAAAGGATATGCACGACCATAAGAGGGACAATGCAATTAGGACAATAAGGAGCAGGACGGTGCTCCATCAAGTGACCATGGGTTAAGCGAGTATGGCCAATACGCAACCTCGCCAGAGCAGTTTCCCATCGCCGGTTACGGTGGTAGGAGGACGGCCACGAGGAAACACAACATTTAAGAGTACAGAGTTTGTTACCAGTAACAAATGACCAAGAAGCCTGCCAACGGGTAAGGATGGAGGAATGGATAACCGGGTAAAAGTCGGAATATGGAATACCTTTACGAGAGATGGGACAAGAGCGGACAGCTTCCTTGGCGGCAGCATCAGCACGCTCATTTAAAGACACACCAATATGGCTGGGAACCCAACAAAACTCAACCGACTTAAACTTACCGTGAACAAGAAACAGCCAATGCTGGATCTCGACAACTACTGGATGAACCAGATTAAAGGACCCAAGAGCCATGAGGGCACTACGAGAGTCAACAACAACCACAAAGGAAGACTGACAACGAGAAAGCAGGAGACGAAGAGCATAGAGAATAGCATAAAGCTCCGCTGTAAAGATGCTAGTCTCCGGAGGTAAGCGACATATAAGTGCGATCAGGAAAGACAACAGAGTAGCCAACACCGTCTGCAGACTTAGACCCATCGGTGAAGACAGAAACGGAACGGGAGTGAGAAGAAAAGTGCTCAAGGAAAAAGCGTTTTAGAACCGTAGGAGGGGTAAAAGCTTTAGCGACGCAGGTCAAGGATATACAAAACTGCGGAAGGGGGACTCTCCACGGGGGCAAAGAAGGAACAACACGAGGAGAAACATTAGAAGCACGAACGGAAAGAGAATCCTATAAGCGAGATAACCGGACAGAAAGAGGGAGGTGGTGAAGAGGAACAGGAACCGCAGAAGGGGTAAAAGTTAAAGCACGACAGAGGCGAGAGGAAGGATGTTGTAAGGACCGCGCAAGATAGCGAAGACAGTAGCGATCACGGCGGTCCTGGAGAGACAGGAAGCCAGTGTCAACATACAAGCTAAGGACGGGAGTCGAACGAAAGGCACCAGAACTGAGGCGCAGCCCAGTATGGTGCAAAGCATCAAGACGGCGAAGAACAGAAGGAGATGCAGACGAGTAAGCAGGGCAACCATAATCGAGCTTAGACAGGACGAGAGAGGAATGCAAAGCAAGGAGAGTGCGCCTATCCGCTCCCCAAGAAGTATGAGACAATACTCGAAGGAGGGTAAGGGCCTTAGAGCACTCAACACAGAGGTAAGAGATATGGGGAGACCAAGACAAACGAGTGTCAAGGAATAACCCCAAAAGCTTCGTGGAATCTTTGTACTCAAGGGGATGACCATAAAGTTACAAAGAGGGACGAAGAACGACCCGTTTCCGAGTAAAAGACATGGCACAAGTCTTAGAAGTAGAGAACTTGAAGCCATGATCGGTGGCCCAAGACGGCACGGCATCAATCGCAAGTTGAAGCCGGCGCTGAAGGAGAGGCAAATCACCACCCTGACAGCAAAGGGTAAGATCATCGACATTGAGGGCGGAGAAGACACCAGAAGGAAGAGAGGAAAGAAGAAAATTGAGGGCAACCAGAAAAAAGAGTAGTGCTAGAGTTTGCAGACACAACTTGTGAGGGCAATTGGGTGAAAGTCCTTAGGGGAAGTTCCCAGAGACCCTGGTTTGCGAACAGGGAGAACAACGGCATCGAGCCAGTCCTCAGGGACTGACGACGACTCCCAGATCCGATTATACAGACTCAGTAAATACTGAGACGTGCACGGAGGGAGATGGCGAAGCATCTCATAATGAATACCATCGGAGCCCGCCACCGTAGAACCGCAGAGGGCCAGAGCAAAACTAAGTTCAGAGAGAGAGAAGGGATCATTATAGGAAAGTCGAAGACGAGTGCAGAAATCTAAAGGACGAGACTCAAGGACAGGTTTACGAAGAAGGAAAGATTGGGGAAATGAAGACCAGAGCTAACAGAAGAAAAGTGGGAACCCAGTTCGGTAGCTGTTACGTACCTCTATAAGCTACGTAATTAAATAAATTAATTTGTACTTATATTATGCCTTGCGTATAAAATGATTACATGTATGTACATCTAAATATTCTTTAATTGTATGTAAGTTATGTGTTGCCTGATTTATATGTTAGGCCTAACTTTTTCCACCCGCGGGAACGATTATATTCTCTTTGTTTGCTCACGGCTGATTTCGTGGGAAAGTGGTTTTATTAATGACCATCAGTAGGAAGCACTGATGGAAATTCTGTAATTCTTTGAACATTGGGGGGCAACATTCCGTGAGAGACTTTAGTTCCTGGTGGCTGGGGAGCGTTGCCAATATTTCCCTCTGTTGTTTTATTTTAATTACTGCATGTATTAATAATTACATTATCTATGTTATGCATGTTATTCTGACCATTTACTAAGTTACTTTAAGATTACTCTTGTCACATTATTTTGCTCCATGTAAGTTTAATTAATACTATATAGTTTGGCAATTTTTCGCGGGGCAGAAGCAATGATTTTGACTCCCGCAGATAAAGTAGTCAGTAGATCGCACGGGACAGGAGAGATAACATCTTCGGGAGATAAGTCTGTTAACATTTGTTTTGCCATATATATATATATATATATATATATATATATATATATATATATATATAAAAATATATATATATATATATATATATATATATATATATATATATATATATATATATATAATTATATTATATGAGAGACAATACTTTGATTTTGTTTTTATAAGTGATCTTGTCCATCTGTGCTTTATATATAATTTGTATTGATTATATGGTTAATATATATTATAAATTTATATGTATATTTCTTCAGTCCTAAGGAGAAATAATTAATTAGTGCCTGTGGCAAGTATGTGGCTATACTGGTGACCCGCTTTAGAGAACAGCAGTTTGTAGTTGCCCTAGACATTTAAGGTCCTGCTGTTGTCAGGGTCTTGAGCCGTGAAGTACCATTGGTAACAGTAGCGACCTGCAACGGGTCCGCCACAAGAGTACCACGGAGATGAAGGACCGGGGAAACATCGGGAACGAACTTACCCGCTATCTTGTGGATACGCTTCCAGATCTGTGGCAGGGGAGTTTCGAACATAATTGTGGAGACATAAGAACCCAACATCACGCTTAGCCGTACGGATGCCCTACGGGCCACCGTACGTCCTTTTTGCACTACCTCCTTTTTTGCACGTACCTCCTTTCCGAACTTTTGGAAGAATCGGTCGTCTGCCGACGGCGGTGCCTCTTCCAGGCTGCACGCTTACAGCGAACAGCTCGAGCACAGTCCGCATTCCACCAGGGAACACACTTCCGTGGACCCCGAGAGGAAGAGCGAGGAATAGAGCGAGGGCAGCGTCGATGACAGTGTCATGAAAAAGGAGGAGAGCGCGAGGGAGAGGCAGAAGGGAAAGGTCAGAGAGAGCAGCACTGAGGGTAAAGAGGTTCCAGTCCGCTTTAGCAAACTGCCACCTAGGAAAAGAGAGGGAAGGGCGAAAAGAGAAAAAGGAAACAAGGATAGGGAAATGATCACTGCCATGGAGGTCATCGAGAACCTGCCACGTGAAATCTAGGTAAAGAGAAGAAGAGCAGAGAGAAAGATCAAGACAGAAAGGGTGCGAGTCCGAGAGTCCAAATGAGTGGGCTCACCAGAATTCAGAAGAGACAGGGAAGAAGAGAGGAGAAATGGCTCAAGAAGGCGACCTCGGGTATTCGTCAGAACATCACCCCAAAGAGAGTGACGACAATTGAAGTCACCCAGCAGGAGCACAGGCTCCGGCAAGGAGTCCAGGAGGTGTTTCAAATCAGGAAGAGAAAGCGGGACACTCGGGGGAAGATAAATGGAACAAACTGTGTACCATTTCCCTACAAAGATACGAGCAGCCGAACAGTGGAGAGGCGAAGGAAAAAGTAAAGGAACAAGGAACATCAGTACGAATCAAGAGAGCAGAAGAATTATGAGCCCCAGCAATGGCTGGGGGGGGGAGAGAAAGGAATAGCCACGAAAACGACCAGGACGAGCACCAAGCATCGGCTCCTGGAGACAGACACAAAGGGGCGAAAACCGCGAAATCAGAAGTTGGAGTTCGAGGAAATTGGCGTAATAACCTCGAACGTTCCATTGAAGAATATACAACGACGAGAAGAGAAAGGACAACAACAGAAAACAATGAAGAAACAAAGGCGAAGAGCAACATACACGTTAAAGATATCAGGGTCGGGATCAGGGTCAGCAAAGTCAGGGTTAGGGGCATGGGTAAACTGAGCAAAGACGGAGGGAAGGAAGCGGGAGAACAGACCAGAGGTGGTGGGCGGGGTCCGGAGGAGGAAGAAGAGGAGGAGACAACGGAGAGGAGCAGTCAAGGACAGCAGCAGGAAGAGGGGGAGTAGAAGAGGGGAGTGCCCGCAGGAAGGGCAGCAACTGAAAGGGAAGCAGGGCCAAAGAACCTCCATAGCAGGAACAGGGGGTGCAACCACTGAAATGGGAGGGGAAGGAGCAATAGAGCCAGTAGGTCGAGGAAGAAAGCGAGGCCTTCTTACCCGCCGGGGAGGAGGAAGGAGAGGAGCCAGGCTTACGCTTCTGGCTTAAAGAGACCGGTGTCCCAGCAACTACGTACCGGGCAACGGATTCCAGTGTCTCAACAGGAGAAGCCGAACGAGAGCACACATGATGGCCGTGAGGAGAGCGATGGACATCCGCCTGCACCAACAGGCGGTGGGGAGAGTCAAGAGATGGAGGAGAAGGATGGGAAGGAGGATCGGGAGACGAGGAAGAAGACACAGGAGACACGACAGACGGGTAGAAAGAAGGGAACTCCAGACAGAGGACCAGGAGGACCCTTCGGGACAGAACTCAAAGGAACAGAGGAGGAGGCAGTGGTGCATCAGGGTCCAAAGCCCGGAAACGGTTGTGAGTTGAGGAAGGTGGGAAGGACGAGGAGAGAAGAGCGCAACACGCGAGCATAAGAGATATTAGCATAAGGCGGGAGCCGGCGAACCTGGCGCCTCGCCTCAGGAAAATAAGCGCTCCCGGTGCTTCAAGCTGAGGACGGCCCTCAAGCTTGTAATGGACACACGCACGGGAGAAGGTAGGATGGGCCTCACCGCAGTTGAGGCAACGAGCCTGGGGAGAAGTGCACTCGACTTAGAGTGACCTTCGCCACCACACAAAGGACAGAGAGAGACAGTCCCAGAGCAGCGGAGGGCACCATGCCCAAACCTCCAGCACTTGTTACAGAGCCGAGGAGAAGAATGTACTCTGGACAGAGCACCTGGCACCAGCAAGAATAACGGAGGGCGGAAGGGTCCTACCATCAAAGGTAATCTTCACAACCGAAGGGGTTGACGGCGACTGCCACGCGGGGGACGAGTAAACGTGTCCACTTGGAGAAAGAATGGCCCTGGGCAGTAAGGATATGTCGAATATCGTCGTGGCAGTCTCGCAGATCCCGAACACCGGTCGCAACATGGGGTGGGAGCAGAATAGTGCCAACACTGGCATTCAACTGAGCGTTCTTCGAGACCCGAACAGGGTCTCGCCAAGGCAGGATAAGGCAGCCAAGCGGGATGCAGCATCCTGAGAAGGAGCAGCAACCACACGAGTACCAAGACGAGTGGGGTTGAAAGTAATAGAGGCATCCACGGAATCAACGAGATGGCGATGGAGGAGAAATCATCAAGAGGCGCAGAATCAAGAGGGAGGAGATCAAAATATTTGGCCCACGAAACGGGACCAAACAAGGCTTGAAAGGTATCAGAACGGGAAGGAATCGAACGAGGGCGGCCGTGACGAGGACGCGGTGAGAACCCCCAGAGAGAGAGGGGTTAAAAGGCGCAGTAGTGACAACTAGAGATGGAGCCGCGCCAGGGGATGAGGTAGTCACCACTGGGGGCTTGGGGCTCGACCCAACCACAGAGGAGGGGAGCCGAGGGGAGGAGTCGAGAGGCCAAAGGAGGAGCAAGGTCGGGGCCCAATGCAGCGGAGGCTACAGAGCCTGGTCTTCCAATACAGACCGACTCGGGGGCTTGGTCGCCCACCCCACGAGCCTGAGAGGGTACAACAGAAACAATCATAGCCATAGAGACGAAAAAGACATTCATCCACGAATGTGCCCCCATACCCACCATGGAGCCACAATTAGAGGCAGGACACCCAACAGCAAGCTATTGCCGATCGTGCCGGGGCCCCTAGGGGTGCGTCGTGAGTATACGCCCCACAAACGCCACCTTAAGAACCGTCAGTCCGTCGAGATCGGGTTCAGCGACGAAAGGGGGATTGACAATAAAAGGTTCCCCTCGCTCGAGACGTTGGGTACTACAGTTCTACGGGTGCAAGAGTATGCCTCCTCAAGCACCCGGGCGTCAAAATAGAAGAAGTCCAAAGGAATAATCCAAAACAAGCGACAGGTCGGCAGGAAACGACAAGCAGGTAGGAGAAGAGGGGGGAGAAAAACGAAACATAAGGAAAAGGAAAAGCGAACCGGCACAATTAGAAAAAACAGCAGCAGGAGTGCAAGGCCATAAAAGGACAGAGGACTGTCCCACGGAGCATCACACTCCGGCAGCCGTCTACTAAGCCCTCTCACGACGCCAACGGGCCGATGGGAGAGGGAAATGCTACCTTAAGAACACCTTCATATTGTTAGGGGAGGGGAAAAAAAAATAGTAGCAAGCCTCACTTTAACCCATGGGCTGAGTAGCTATTAATTGCTGACAAACCCCCAGTGCACAAGAAAAAACAATTCAACTACTTTTACCTTCCAAAACAAAATCTCAAACTCCGATTGCAAGAAAAAATTAACGACATTTTTGCCATAATGGGGACTAGGAAATTTGAAATGATACTGGCAGACAGTACACGTCTTGGCCAGTCTGCCATGAGGCAGGAGTTGCCACAAAAAATATAATTACAGTACTTAATTACTTTAATGTTTCCATTTTTCAGTAATATTATCAAGTGTGTAATATGATAAATTTATATAATAAACATATACAGTATAGGTGCAGTGCAGTCAGTTAGGCCAAAATCATATACAAGATGCACAGTCAAAGGTTAAACAAATGCAGAAAAAGGAAACTTTGAAGGGAAAAGGTTGCCACAAAGGCCAAAATACTGGACACATTGAATCTCCTAGTGGTGTCAAGCTTTTTAAGGTAAAAAAAAAAAAAAAGAAAATGGCTACAATGGAGGTACTCACTACAAAGGCAGTACAAATGTAGACCTCCAAATTCACCAAGATATCAATGATGCCAAGACACTTGTAAAAAACCGAAATGATGGAGGCAGAGGTTGAGGCGATGTTTCAAGAACCACACAATACATACTAACCATATGTTCTAAAAGTCTGTAGACAACTTCTCAGTGCAATGTGGTGAAAATCTTTAGAGGATGTTCTTCTAGTACAATTGCCTTGTGTCAATCCTCAGGAACCAATTTCCACCAAATATGATTACAGATATGCAGCAATTACTGCAAGGTGCAGAGGGAGACGACTAAGCATCTCAGTGTATAGAACGGCAAAAATTGTTTTATTATTCCAAGAATATAATACTGTGCGCACAATAGTGGCATGAATACATTTGAGCATTCCGATGTTCAACATTTTATCATCAATAATAATATGAGAAAAAAAAAAAAACTACTCTGAAACAGTGAAACCAATACCTAAAAATATCAACTCTGCTACAACTCCTGCCCATGTCTGGCCCCAGGTGATCACCTCAGGGCGACGACTCAACTCTTGGGAATCTTGAGACTTGCCTGCTCCATCACACCCAAAGTCAGTCATGTACAAGTTTATTTTTTCTGTGACGAGTGAATGCACTTTAACAATACAGTACTGGAAGACAAAAAAAAATTGAAGTA
>WNGS01162868.1:142646-155289 GCA_020271785.1 Procambarus virginalis
CCCAGGAGGATGGTGTACATCAGGTTCCCCTCCAGGAGGATGGTGTACATCAGGTTCCCCCTCCAGGAGGATGGTGTACATCAGTTTCCCCTCCAGGAGGATGGTGTACATCAGGTGCTCCTCTAGGGGTCCAGTGTACACCAGGTACTCCTCCAGGGGACAGTGTACACCAGGTGCTTCTCCAAGGGTCCAGTGTACACCAGGTGCTCCTCCAGGGGACCAGTGTACACCAGGTGCTCCTCCAAGGGTCCAGTGTACACCAGGTGCTCCTCCAGGGGACCAGTGTACACCAGGTGCTCCTCCAAGGGTCCAGTGTTCACCAGGTGCTCCTCCAAGGGTGCAGTGTACACCAGGTGCTCCTCCAGGGGACCAGTGTACACCAGATGCTCCTCCAGGGGACCAGTGTACACCAGGTGCTCCTCCAGGGGTCCAGTGTACACCAGGTGCTCCTCCAGGGGACCAGTGTACACCATGTGCTCCTTCAGGGGACCAGTGTACACCAGGTGCTCCTCCAAGGGTCCAGTGTACACCAGGTGCTCTCCAAGGGTCCAGTGTACACCAGGTGCTCCTCCAGGGACCAGTGTACACCAGGTGCTCCTCCAAGGGTCCAGTGTACACCAGGTGCTCCTCCAGGGGACCAGTGTACAGCAGGTGCTCCTCCAAGGGTCCAGTGTACACCAGGTGCTCCTCCAAGGGTGCAGTGTACACCAGGTGCTCCTCCAAGGGTCCAGTGTACACCAGGTGCTCCTCCAGGGGTCCAGTGTACATCATCGCGGTAATGCTTACTGTTCCGTGCAGGAGGGTGATGGTAGGGGGCGTGACAGCGCCGGGAGACGGGTCGTGGAGGCTGGAGGCAGCGGCCTGGTGGCTGCAGGAGGAGCTGACGGTGTGGAGGCCACTGTGGCCCCCAGTCTCCTTCAACCTGCACCAGAGACCCGTCAGACTCGCCGTCAACAGGGTCTGTGTTCCACGCTCCTACTCTCTCTATATATTGACCATTATACCAATTATATATTTATTGTAATGCACTAATACATAATTTTTAATCTTTATATATCAAATGCGTCCAGGAGCTTCGGAGCAGTTCAATACATCTGCCTAAAATTATAAATTATAATTAAATTTGTTCAGTTTAATACAATATGAAAGTAATACCCCTACATTGTGACGCAGGCCCCCATGCTGTGAGCTCTTATTATCAGTAACTCGTTCTTAAACCGGCCGACCTCTGAGCAATTCTTCGTGTAGCAGCTGCAAATGTTTATAATGTGTTTAGCACCTGACAACATTCCTGTTAGGTACAGGGTGAAGCTGGAGGCGAAATGGACCTGAGGTAATGTTAGGTACAGGGTGAAGCTGGAGGCATCTGTGGGGGCCTGAGGTAATGTTAGGTACAGGGTGAAGCTGGAGGCGTCTGTGAGGGCCAGAGGTAATGTTAGGTACAGGGTGAAGCTGGAGGCGTCTGTGGGGGCCTGAGGTAATGTTAGGTACAGGGTGAAGCTGGAGGCGTCTGTGGGGGCCTGAGGTAATGTTAGGTACAGGGTGAAGCTGGAGGCGTCTGTGGGGGCCTGAGGTAATGTTAGGTACAGGGTGAAGCTGGAGGCGTCTGTGAGGGCCAGAGGTAATGTTAGGTACAGGGTGAAGCTGGAGGCGTCTGTGAGGGCCAGAGGTAATGTTAGGTACAGGGTGAAGCTGGAGGCGTCTGTGGGGGCCTGAGGTAATGTTAGGTACAGGGTGAAGCTGGAGGCGTCTGTGGGGGCCTGAGGTAATGTTAGGTACAGGGTGAAGCTGGAGGCGTCTGTGGGGGCCTGAGGTAATGTTAGGTACAGGGTGAAGCTGGAGGCGTCTGTGGGGGCCTGAGGTAATGTTAGGTACAGGGTGAAGCTGGAGGCGTCTGTGGGGCCTGAGGTAATGTTAGGTACAGGGTGAAGCTGGAGGCGTCTGTGAGGGCCAGAGGTAATGTTAGGTACAGGGTGAAGCTGGAGGCGTCTGTGAGGGCCAGAGGTAATGTTAGGTACAGGGTGAAGCTGGAGGCGTCTGTGGGGGCCTGAGGTAATGTTAGGTACAGGGTGAAGCTGGAGGCGTCTGTGGGGGCCTGAGGTAATGTTAGGTACAGGGTGAAGCTGGAGGCGTCTGTGGGGGCCAGAGGTAATGTTATGTACAGGGTGAAGCTGGAGGCGTCTGTGGGGGCCAGAGGTAATGTTAGGTACAGGGTGAAGCTGGAGTCGTCTGTGGGGGCCAGAGGTAATGTTAGGTACAGGGTGAAGCTGGAGGCGTCTGTGGGGACCAGAGGTAATGTTAGGTACAGGTGAAGCTGGAACATTCACCCTGGATGCATAGAGACAGACACTCAGGCAAAGAGAGAGAGACAGGCAGGTAGACATACATACAGAAAGAAACAGACACAAAGGCAGAGAGAGGTATAAAATGAGACAAATACTAGATAGAGGGATGGATAGATAGTTTGATAGATTGATGGAGGATTTCCTGAAGCTTCTAGTGAAGCCTGACCAGAATTTAACGCATGACAGATCCAGAGTGCATAGAGGGATTGTGTGAAATCTTGGCCCGTCCTAGTACAGAAACCACAACACCTCCAATAAATTATATTACAAATCACCTATGCACAGTGAACATAAAAAAGAAGAAAGCATAATGAAGGAAATAATTCGTAAAAGAGTAAAAAGCACTATTCATGACCTAAACATAGACCTGATCATGTTCTATAAAACAGAGAAGACTACCGACCTCCTTATTAATAACAGGCCGAAGCCGACGGAGAACCCTCTACAGCAGTCAAGCGTTGTATACATGTACACTTGCCCCATGAAGGATGTAACCTTCAATCTAAGTACATAGGTATGACGGCGACCAAGCTGACGAGGCGTTTTACCTTCCATCTTTAATCCGGTGCCCCCAGGAATCACATGAGACAAGCCATGACATCACCCTAACAAGAGAAATGTTGAACAAAATACCTGTATAGTAGACAAAACCAAGATGTAACAAGATTACAAATTCTTGAAGCAATTCACATAAGAATAGAACAACCTCCGAACACCAGTCTCCGTGGTGTAGTGGTAAGACACTCGCCTGGCGTTCCGCGAGCGCTTTGTCATGGGTTCGTATCGTGGCCGGGGAGGATTTACTGGGCGCAAATCCTTAACTGTAGCCTGTTTAACTCAACAGTAAAATGAGTACTTGGTTATAAAAACGATTCTTCGCGGCGGGGATCGTATTCCAGGGACCTGNTTAAGAAGTTTTCTTTTAGCGTGAGAGTAATGGAAAAATGGAATGCACTTAAGGAGCAGCTGGTGGAAGCAAATACTATTCATAATTTTAAAACTAGGTTTGATATGGAAATAGGACCGTAGTCATTGCTGTAAACAACCGATGCTCGAAAGGTGGAATCCAAAAGTCAATGGTCGATCCTGCAGACACAAATAGGTGAGTACACAGCCACACACACACACACACACCCACACTTTCATACACACACACACACACACACAATAATCACACACACACACACTTTCATACACACACACACTTTCATACACACACACACTTTCATACACACACACACTTTCATACACACACACAGACGAAATACAGACCACACACACACGCAATAGTCGCACACACACACAATAATCACACACACACACACACACAAAGAGACTAATCACACAGACGAAACAGAGACCACACATGCACACACACACAGACCAAAACACACACAATGCCCATAAAACACACATGCACAAACACGCACACACGTGCATACACACACACACACTCACCCAGACCTCATACGCACACAATCAGACCAATCACACAAACAAACCAAAAACACACACACATGCACAAACTCACAGATGCACTAACACACACACACATGCACAAACTCACAAATGCACTAACACACACACACACACACACACACTAATACACACACATGCACAAATACACACACACACACTAACCAATTAACACACAACCACCCACACACACACACACACACATGAAGTACTTGTATTTAATTTAAATTAGAAAAGTTTGAAAATGTCAGTTGTACGTTTGCAACAACACTCTACGATTTGAGTGACTGAAATTAACGTATTTTGTAAGTTAAAAAGACGACTTTATATAAATAGTTATAGTGTCACCTTTTCGCGACCAATTAAAAACGTCAAAAAGTGTTTTGTATTTCCTGGGTTGGAAGTTCCATTCGGAACTTTAAGATTAGGATACTGGAGCACCGGGGAGTATCATTTATTACCGGTTACCAATAACCAAACCAGCATTCTCTGAGATTAGAAATCATTGTAATGAGTTGAATCATTCTCTGCCGGAATCCGAATTTACAATTTTAGACACTTGCATGAATGGCCAGTCGGATTTCAGAATAATGGAATCCTTATATCAGGGAGCTGCGATCTCTGCTAAATATTAACGTTTCGACTGTTCAGTTGAACACTGTATAATTCACAGTGGGGCTTTTGTTTTAATTTATAGTCCATGTTGATTTCCTTATTATTTGCTTTAGTCTCCCCTGAATTGTGTCTTTGATACTCATTTCAAGTGATGATATTTTGTATTGTTGTATTTGTTTAACTGAGACATAGAGTAAAATTTTCTGGTGTTCAGTTTTATGCAATATTTGTGTTTCTTGCAAGGTTTTAAGAAGTAATCTATAATTGTTTTAAATTTGTATGTGGTTTGTATAAATTTTCTGGTTTGTGTAGTGGTTATTATAATTTTGCATTAGCTTTGGGTATCCACGTAATGACAATCAAGTATAACTTTGATCACTTCACGTAAGGTTAACAGTGTGTTTTCTTTTGTAATTAGCGTCACTTTATACATCATATATATTAATGGGTATTTATGTCCAGTATGAGTCCTTTGCTCTGCTGCTTATTTTAATTTAACTTCTGTATTTTTTAAATCTGATGATGATTGAATCTTGATGATGATCTAGTCTCCGTGGTGTAGTGGTAAGACACTCGCCTGGCGTTCCGCGAGTGCTTAGTCATGGGTTCGTATCCTGGCCGGGGAGGATTTACTGGGCGCAAATCTTTAACTGTAGCCTGTTTAACATAACAGTAAAATGGGTACTTGGTTGTAACAACGATTCTTCGCGGCGGGGATCGTATTCCAGGGACCTGCCCGAAACGCTACGCGTACTAGTGGCTGTACAAGAATGTAACAATTCTTGTATATATCTAAAAAAAAAAATATGATGACTGATGAATCTTGTGGTTAAGGTACCAGTAATTTAAGAATGGCAAGCATCAATTTCAGTCTCCATAGTAAATTTTATAGAGGTGACTTGATCATTAAGTTTAGCTACAATTTTGTCTGTACATCTGTAGGCCATGTACACAAAATATCAACATATCTAAAGTATCTACATATCTAAACCATTGATGATATTTTGTGTATATAGCCTACAGATGTAAATCCAGACGAATTTGTAGCTAGACTTAATGATCAAGTCACCTCTATAAATTTTACTATGGAGACTGAAATTGATAAATGTTTGCAATTCTTAGATATACTTATTCATAGGAAAGATTTTTCACTAAAGTTTAATGTTTACCGAAAGCCTATGAATAATTTATCTTATGTTCATTATTTCTCAGGGCATAGATACAATGTGAAACAATAAATTTTTCCTCTTTGTACCTAAGAGCTCTTCGGGTTGTTAGTCCACAATAATAGATGAAGAGTTTAAGAATAGGGATTCTATTGGTCTCAAACTTTGTTATCCACCGAGTTTCTTGGACGTTTGCCGTAGGAAAGCACGTCATACATTTTTTATTTTTTTTATTTTATTTATATTTTAAAACAGCCACTAGTACGCGTAGCGTTTCGGGCAGGTCCCTGGAATACGATCCCCTGCCGCGAAGAATCGTTTTTTCATCCAAGTACACATTTTACTGTTGCGTTAAACAGAGGCTACAGTTAAGGAATTGCGCCCAGTAAATCCTCCCCGGCCAGGATACGAACCCATGACATAGCGCTCGCGGAACGCCAGGCGAGTGTCTTACCACTACACCACGGAGACCGTATAAATTTATTATAATAATAAATACATATTATAATAATATATGCAATGAGAAAATCCTCACAAAAAATGTGTTATATTTACCATATTTTTCTGGGTTTGAAAATATTGTCAAAGCCTAGAAACGTTTTGATATACATGTATTATTTAATTACGAAAATACTGTTGGTAAACTATTAGTTAGAAATAGCCCTCATAGTGATAATTGTGTCATTTATAAAATACCTTGTAAAGACTAGGTTCTATGATGGGCAAACATCTAAAGATTTGAAATGTAGAATTTCACGAAATAAATACTCTGTAAGACATGGCCAATTATCTAATGCTTTGTTTGTTCATTTGTCAGAAAATTCGCACGAAATTAATTGGGAGATGGCTTCTTCAATAACGAATTGTAAAAACACTTTCAATAGGAACATAATTTAATCTGCTTTAATACAGACTACAAAATCATGTAATTTGAACATTAGCAGTGGTTTGTATAATTTAGATCCATTTTTGATTGACCAGTTAGAGGGCGATTTGAGTAGGATCATTGATACATATTTGTCTCACTAATACTTATTAATATCCACTATCTTATGCTATTATTATTAACCACGTATGGGCCTAGTGGCCCATATGATGGAGTTCCTATGTATATCCACCAAATCCTATTCATATATTTGTCATTGTACCTGCACTTCACCTCTCTTTCCTACCTATATATGTCCAAATCTATGAATATGTAAACCCATCATTCTGAAGATGTATTATTAAATACGAAAGTACTTAAGGACATTTCTGTTTCAATTATTCTTCAATTTTTAATTCTGTTTAAATTTTCTTCCAAGAAGAAAATACGCCCAACTATCAAAAGTCGTCACAGAGGCAAAGTAGCGGAATGAAGATAAACTGCGATATGGTACAAATAAGCTACTGGATACTACTCTTTCAAGCCTGACAAAAAGATATCCAGAGACATTTCAGTAGCCATACACAGACTCAGACTTGGTTACAAGTGCTGCTGGGAGGTAATAAACCCAATAGTTAAAGAGTGTCCTATCTGTGGAACAGAAGCAGAGGTGCCACTATTGCACTATTTACTGGATTGTGAAGCTACTGAAGCCCTGCACATCAAGTAAACATTAATCCAACGACAGCAGCTGCATTAGATGCACATTCCACAGCGACTACAATGATTAGAAAAGCCTTTGAGGAATGGGACTCACTAGTGAACATTCTGCATCTACATCTGCCACCAAGATAATGTTATTAAAACAATACTAAAACCAGTGCACTAAAACAGAAGCGAAAAAGAAACAGGGAAAAAGGAAGAATCCCCACCTCCATATACAACTTTGACACAAATACTACAGTAACAAGGTTATCGCGAATAACCGAACTCAATTACGGGCTCACCATAGCCCGTGCTATATGGACATTTCGTTCCGAGTAGCTAAATCTAAAACAACAACAACAGCATTCAGTTCTTCCTTCGTGGTTTGACATTTTTCATCATGTGTTAATTTTCGTGATTTACACACACACACACACACACACACACACACACACACACACACACACACACACACACACACACACACACATGGGGCCTGGTAGCCTGGTGGATAGCACGCAGGACTCGTAATTCTGTGGCGCGGGTTCGATTCCTACACCAGGCAGAAACAAATGGGCAAAATTTCTTTCACCCGTAATGCCCCTGTTACCTAGCAGTAAAATAGGTACCTGGGAGTTAGTCAGCTGTCACGGGCTGCTTTCTGGGGTGTGTGTGTTTGTGATGTGGGGAAAAAAATAATAAACAGTTGATTGACAGTTGAGAGGCGGGCCGAAAGAGCAGAGCTCAACCCCCGCAAGCACAACTAGGTGAATACACACACACACGCACACACACAGACATATATATATATATATATATATATATATATATATATATATATATATATATATATATATATATATATATATATATAAAGACCCGATTTGCCTAATAGGCCAAGTTTTCCTGAATTTATATATTTTCTATTTTTATTTTATGAAATGATAAATCTGTTCATTTCTTTATGTATAAGTTATTTTTTTTTAATTTGAGTTAAAACTAACATAGATATATGACCGAACCTAACCAACTCTACCTAACCTAGCGTAACCTATCTTAACCATATCTAAACTAACACAACTAAGTCAATAAATTATATTTCCAATATAATATAATAATAATTCCAATAAACTAATTGGAAACAATTTATTGAAAATTTATTTTCAATAAATTGTTTCCTATTGGTTTATTTTAAATGTTATTATTATATTATATTAAGAACATAAATTATTGACTTGTTGTGTTAGTTTAGGTTAGGTTAAGATAGATGTCACGAGCTCACTCTAGTGGAATTATCAGCGCCCAGCCACTGTGTCAGACATGACACAGGCCTACCTGGGTGTTGCGAGGTCCCTGTGGTACACCTTAACACTGAGCCATTGGTCACTCGGTCAGTTAGGCTTTTAGTCTGGACTCCTGATTAACAGTTGGGAGTGTTTCTCTAGGAGGAGCGATCCCAACCCCATGCTCTAATAATCATTGATATCTATCGAGACTCCTCCAACTTGTGATTTTTATGAAGTCTGAAATGAGATCCTCGTGGCGTAGTGGTAAAGCACACGTCCGGCGCTACGTGAGAGGTTTGGCCTGCGATCATATCCTGGCCGGGGAGGATTGACTGGGCGCCGATCCTTAACTGTAGCCTCTGTTCCCCCAGCTGTGATTGGGGTACCAGGTTGTTAAACGATTTGTCGGATCGTATTCCAGGGAAAATTAGGATTAAAGTCGTGCCCGTAACGCTATGCGTGCTAGTGGCTGTACAAGAATGTAAGAACTCTTGTATATATAAATAAAACAAAAGATTGAGGACGTTTTCAGCAGTTTTGATGCTTACTCTGAGAGAGAGCCACAGACAGGCAAAGCGAGAGAAGACGGAGATACACAGACTGAGACAGAGACGGAGAAAAAGAGTAGGGAGGAGAGGGAAGGAAAAGGGGAAAGAGTGGGAAGAGACACGAAAGAGAGACGGGAAGTAGGATCCGGGTTCCCCAGCTAGTGTATGTAATTACTCAAGTGTAGTTATAGTAATAGAGAGCGCCCTGGAGGGCCCATTAGAGAGCGCAACTCCATCGTTCTATGACTAATGGATGCCTACTACTAGTTACATGATGAGAGCTATGCTGGCGGGGCCCCTTCATCCCGTGCTCTTTGTCCTATGACGCTCTGAAACTACTGACAGTTGTTACCTAGACCCTGATGCTGGCACTTGTCTTGCACAAAGTAAATATGAAAACCACATTTCCTCCATGTACTAACAACTTATGCCAGTTCTTGTACTTCTAGGTGAATGCCTTCTACACTTCTGGGAGGATCAGCGCCATGGTAAGGTTGTGTCTCAGTACTTACGCTCAGAGAATATATTTTGTTCCATAAAAAATACAGGCATAATGAATTTTACATTCTTCGGGAAATATATATATATATATATATATATATATATATATATATATATATATATATATAATATATATATATATATATATATATATATATATGCGAACAAGCCTGAATGGTCCCCAGGACTATATGCGAATGAAAACTCACACCCCAGAAGTGACTCGAACCCATACTCCCAGGAGCAACGCAACTGGTATGTACAAGACGCCTTAAACCACTTGATCATCACGACCGGACATAATGAGGTGATAGCCGAAGCTATTTGAACCACCTCACCGCCGGCACTCGGATGGTTATCTTGGGCATAGCATTTTACCAAATCACCTCATGGGTTCGAGTCACTTCTGGGGTGTGAGTTTTCATTCATATATATATATATATATATATATATTATATATATATATATATATATATATATATATATATATATATATATGAAGACTCATTCATAATATATATATATATATAGATATATATATATATATATATATATATATATATATATGTATATATATATATATATATATATATATATATATATATATATATATATATATATATATATATATATATATATATATATATATGTCTCATTGAATATGACCGCATATTCTGTATTTACTATCTTCTGATTTAGGGCTTCTATCCCTCTAACTATTTTCTTAGCATCAGGGCTTAGCTGAAATAGGAGTTCTCCAAAACTCATTTTCGTAATTTCTGGGTGAAGAAAAGATGTGGATTACTATAGAATGTATTACACTTATTTAAACAATTTGCACGACGTTTCGAACCTCCATGGTTCATTCTCAAGTGAGGAAATGTTACAATGTGGTTTGATTATATACCCGCACTGGGTCAGGTGATAAAACAATAAAGGTGAAAACATAGGGGATACATAGGGGATAAATGGGGTGAAACATATGAACATAAGAATAGAGGTAACCGCAGAAGGCCTATTGGCCCATACGAGGCAGCTGGCATCTACATACAAAGATTAATCCAGTGTAATTGGCCTGTTATGTTGGACATTGTCTTCTGTGTTGGCATCGTTATGTTCTGGTCTTGTCCTTACTCTCATTGTGGGAAGAGTAAATAGTTCCGTGATTTGGGTGTTCATGGTAGGTTGTTCTGTTCTTATGTGAATTGCTTCAAGAATTTGTAATCTTCTTGCATCTTGGGTTCTGTCTATTATGCATGTATTCTTGTTCAACATTTCTCTTGTTAGGGTGATGTCATGGGCTTGTCTCATGTGATTCCTAGGGGCACCGGATTGAAGATGGCATGTCAAACGCCTCGTCAGCTTGGTCGACGTCATACCTATGTACTTAGATTGAAGGTTTTTGACTGTCTATCAAAAACCGAGACTTATAACAACATACAATTGTCTAATGTTCTCGTGGTCGCCATTGAGTGGAGCTTACTGGTGAGCAATACTAACAAAAAGAATAATTACCCCTAACTGATACACGGCCATGGATTTGAAGTTCTGGAAGAATCGACTATTTTATGCGAGTACAGGCAAATTATTATCAGCAGAAAATGTCTGTTAATTTTCCAGAATTCACTGAATAATGGAGCATATTACTCTATAAAAAATCTGTGAAAAAGCTTGTTTATTTATATATTTAGCTGTGTAGCTGGCAGGCATAGCCAAAAATCGTCGTGTGGGTCTAAATGTGACCTTGGTGTGGAATTTGTTCCCTTTTGAATTGTGGCGACCCCGACCAGCCCATGTTCAGGGGCCAGATTCACGAACCAGTTGCGCAAGCACATACGAACCTGTACATCTTTTTTCAATGTTTGGCGGCTTTGTTTACAATTAACAAACACGTAATGAGCTGCGAAGCACTAGGAGGCTGTTTATAACAATAACAACAGTTGATTGGGAACTTTTCATGCTTGTAAACTGTTTAATAAATGTAATCAAAACCGTCAAAGATTGAGGAAAGATGTACACGTTCGTAAGTACTTGCGTAAGTGCTTTGTGAATCTGGCCCCAGGATCCCAGGCCTCGAAAGTAGACTGGGACTTTTGGGACCCTCTGGCAATTTGGGTAAGCCTATCCCCAACCATGTGGTCTCCAACTTTAAACAAACTGACAGACATTCTCTCTTATTGTATAGATATATCTATGGTTAATGAGAGAATGTCTGCCTGTCTGTCCGTTCAAAGTTGGAGACCAGATGCTTGGGGCTAGGCTCTCACAAACTGGCAGAAGGAATGGTCTAGGGTACAGTGTGGTCATAGGCATGTCGGAGTGAAAGAATTTAAAAGGGAACAGACTGTCAGGGTCACATTCAGACTCTTACCATCATTTTTGGCACTGCTGCTAGCTGTGTAAATATTTTGAAAAACTTTTAAATACAATTTTATTTATTTTATTAATATGTAACGTTATTCACTGATGCCAGGAAAATAACATAATATTTCTGATATTTATATTAGGCCATATTCCGATTAATCACTTAATTTACATACGGTCACCACTCCTCCTAAAACCCGTCCACAGATCAAATTCATTCAACCATCAGTCGACCCCTAAGACTCATTCATAAATGGTAACATGTTGTTCATCAAAACAGGAATTTTCTCAAATATAAATAAATATTATTATATATTAGCATTCTGTGCATATTAGGCATTGGTTAGGTTAGGTTTGGTGTTAAAATTTTGTTGGCGATTATTTGTGTTTGTAGAACGTGGGAGAAGCATTAACAGCATTGCGGTTCAAAGAAAACTTGTCAGTGAAGCACTTGTTTAAGAAAAGTTCGAATGTCATCAGTTGTGAGTCGTGTGTAAACCGGTCTTCATTCATAAACATAAGTTTTGGCAAGTGCATGGAGTGGATTTTGTCTTTGCTTATGAGGATGAGCTGCCTCCTATAACATCATTAATTAAAGTCAGATACATACCTTTCCATAGATTAAAAAATAGCAGATGGGTAACAATATTATTTGAAACAAAATATCCAAAATATATTTTTCATAAAGTGATATTCAACAATATTTATTGATTCTGAAAAATAAAATGAAATGTTTAGATATATTGCAACTTCAGCAATACTAACAAATCAC
>WNGS01162868.1:156289-166948 GCA_020271785.1 Procambarus virginalis
AGTGAGGACTCAGTATTAAGGACTTAGGCGGAGGTTACATGTTCAGGTGGTGACCGGGAACGTACTGTGGAGTTATTTGTATGAGTAGCTGATTTATCCAGAGAAAGTAGGTTAATGTGTTAATTATATCAGAGTACATTTATGCAATTAAATTGGAAAACCCAACTGCCTTTAATCACCTTCTGTTTTTTTTATTGAGTTCCTGAACAAACCTAGTAGTACACCTCAAGGGTCGCTGTGGAGAATTACACGGTGGTAGTAACTGTTTCTGAGGCAAGGTGTTATGGCTTTGTAATCGTTGTTTGGAATGAACCGGGGTTTAATGATCACGACAATAATAGGGGAAGAGGGATTACCCGAGTCAGTCTCCCCAATTCCCTTCTCTCCGAATCTCCTCCCTTTCTCATCTTTGTTTCCCTACGCCCTCAACGCAACACACGACATTCCAATACTCTCAAAAAAAACACACGGCGTCTTCAACGCTCTCAAAACAACATACAGCGTCCTCAACACCACACACAACATCCGCAACGCCCTCAACACACGCCGTCCCCAACGCCCTCAACACTTCACACGGCGTCCCAAACGCCCTCAATACCACACACGGGGTCCCCAACGCCCTCAACACTACACGACGTCGCTTACGATTCCAACAAACAGCTCCCCCAATGCTCTCAATACCACGTCGGCGTCACCAACGTCCACAACATAATTCACGGCGTCCCCAACGCCCTCAACACACGGCGTTCCCAACACCGCCAACATCACACAATGGTTTTGGCGGTGTTGGGAACGTCTTGAACACCCTCTGTTATGACCACACATACACCAGTATGATCATACTGTGGCTGGTGTACGATTCGTTCAAACTGTATAGTTATAGCTAGGTTGATTAGCCTAGTATTACCAATATTATTGTATCTATAATCTCATTTTGGAAATACCTTGAGCTCATTGCAGAAGCTTATTGTCGTGTATCATGCAACTGCTATTACATGTCTATGCTATGGAAAGCTGTATGGAACATGCTAGATGTATTATGATGTAGAGTGTATGTATTATGATGTAGAATATGCATTTATATAAAACTTAGGTATGACTAGCAGGTATACTGTGATCTAATTCTTAAATAACGTAAGAATAACGGTCGACCGGTAACTGCTGGATATCCTCCCTTAACCAAGCCCCACCCTAACACCCATGGCGTACTGTCTCCGGCCAGTATTACCATGTCTAGTAGAAATTACTTCTTTGGGTGATTTTCTATATATCATGATATATTCTCTTGTACATTAATTCTTTTATATGTATTCTCCTGTAAGATTGTATATTGTAATACCCATTAGGTATTGCATGATTTAGTTATTCAACATTAATGATAATGTTTTTATTTGAGCTTATGAATATTTAAGGAGAGTCAGTTAACTTGCCAAGTTCTTTTTTTTTTTTTTATTTTTACATGAAAACATGCTTATAAGTACAATAAAAAGAAACAGTTACATCATAAAACAGAACAAAATGACAGAGCACAAATGTGCAAAACTAAGGAACAAAAGGACTAAACACACAATAACGCCAGCCAGAAGGGCCGATCACAATACAACAATAATGACAAACAGAATACAATAATTAAGTTAAACACAGCGGAAGACAATACAGAAATAACACACCAAAACCTGAAATATACAGAACAAGGCTACCAGCACCGCAAACATACACAGAGAGGCACCAACACAAAACAAAACAGTAAATAATAAATAACAATAACAAGAAAACAAAACAGTTATGCAATAAACAAAAGGAAAAGCTCAACGGCAAAACTCGACAAAAAGCATAAAACCAGACTAGGTCACGCCAACAGCCTGAAGGGCACTCAACACCACACAAACAAGCGCACAAGCAGCATCATAAAAACATAGAACCACAAGCATAACATAAGAACATGACACCCACAACCAGACACACACAAACCAAAACCCGTACCGCACAGGAACCGGACACATACACACACAAGCCACACAAATAAACCCACAACCATAAACCGGAGCACGCAGGAACCGGGAAACAAACCCGCCCCACCCACTTACACACACCGACCCACACCCCACACCCATGCACACTAGTGGAAACAACCCACAACCCAAAACACACAACACACAAAGGAATCATGAGTGAGGAACACATTCCTCAGAGACAAAACCACACGACTCCGCAGCCCAAGGATACCTGCGCTTGTAGGCCTCCCAAATTATATATTCCCTGTCGGTAGGGGACGATCCCCCAGCCGCAGTGGGCCCTTCATAAACTCGGGAACCACCAGATCAGGCGGAAACGGCCACTCCTTAAGCTCACTGACGCAAGTCGCATAAAGAGGCTGGGGAGCGCAACCCACGTCCTTCGAGGAAGCAGACGAAACCGATGAAGCGTACGAGGGCTGCCGAGACGGCCGCGTCGCCGCACGCACAGGAGTAGGGGACAATCGACGAGATGGTAACTCCACCGAGACCGCAGGAGACACTGAAGAGATGGCCGGAGATGGAAGAGGCGCCGAAGCCGCAGCCGATGAAACGGGGACCGAGGCAGGGGTTACAGAACCCCCAGAGCGAGCAGACTTTTTCAATACCATCACCAGGCCAGCCCGCTCACCACGGACCTCAGCAGGGCGAACCACCCCCATGAAGAACCGGAGCCATCCGACGCAGGCGACGCACCCGAAGCAGGAACCCCAGACACCATATCAGCAGTGGAGGCCGAAACACTGGCACTGGCATCCTCAGCCAAATGCACCTCCGCCGTCACCGTAGTACGCAACGCAGCCGGAGCCACCCCTCCGTCGCCGGCAGATCCACAAGCGTCGAAGTTGCCAACGTCTGCCCATGCTGAAGATGAACGCCGGGAACGCTTAGGCACGGGCCGCACATCATCAGACCCGGAGGCCGACTCAGACACACGCTCAACACAAGCCGGGCGAACCGACGCACGCCGCAGTACTGCAGCATCCTCAACCACATGGGGCACCAGGCCAGACACAGGAGGAAGCGCCGGAACCACCCCATCACCCAGCACAGCCGGAACAGACGTCGAGGGTGCAGGGACAGGGTCAGATGCAGCAGAGGAAGACGAGGGAATTGAGCATAATGTAGGCTGAGTAATCCCAGAGACACCAGGCGGAGCATGACGATCACTAGGCGATGACGCAACCTCCGGAGGAGAAGCCACCACCACAGGGGCGCATCAGGCGACACAGGGGGCATATCCGCGGCCGGAGAGTCGTCCATAGCCACAGAAACCTCCTCCACAGGAAGCGGTGGAAAATCCTCCTCACTGAAGAGGTTCATGGGTGCAGCGGCCGGCGACGAACAGTCAGCAGCCTGATGGCCCAACAGGCCACAACGATAACACGTCCGAGGCTGGCGGGCGTAAAACACACGAACGGTGTACCCCATCAGACACACAGAGGACGGAATATCCTCCCGGAGCCTCATGCCCAGGGTGCGAATGTTCGTCCTCACACCCTTAAGTGGGCTCGAAGATACCACATTCACCCGCGCACTAACCACAGCGCCAAAACGGCCGAAGTACCGCCGGAGCAGACCCTCCGGAAACTCCAACGGAGCCCCATGCACGCTGATGTAGGTGAGGGCACCACTCCGATCAGAGATGGAAACAGTGCCCGCACCCTCCGGCAGAGGTAGCGTCCGCCCCTCGTATCGACGGAGAAATTCGCGGTATGCCAACTCCGCCGTGAACTTAAGTATCACTCGACGTGCCGTCACCAGCTCGACTCCATAAATGTCCATCACAGGGATATTCAGCTGCTCACAAACCCGCGCGATCTCCGGGTACCCATCCCTGCTGGAAAATTCCAAGCCCACAGACTGAGCCCACAGTATAGGAGGGAGGGGGACCCCCATCGTGAAGTCCACGTCAGCAAAGTCGAGCAGAGACACACGCCCCCAAACGGCCAAAACTGGCAACAACCACCAAACAGCAGCAGACACGTCCACTCGCACGACAGCTAGTAGTCCACTCCCAGATAATGTTTTTATTTGAGCTTATGAATATTTAAGGAGAGTCAGTTAACTTGCCAAGTTGATAACAATGTTGTTCTCTGCCGGCCAGGCCTTTGGCAAGTCACTACCCTCTTGATTTCTCAGATGGGTGGACTTGCGACGTCTAGTTCTTGACTTGAGTAGCATTTTGTCTGTTTATAGCCTACTACTGTATACATACAAGTATGCTGTTGCACTTGTTTGATGTACAGACTAACGATGTACATCATTTATGCAAGGGTGGTATGTGATTGTAGATATCCATCAATATTTAGGCGAGTACCTGAAGACCTTCAGGTAATTGTTATTGTACTTTGGATGTTATGGTTTCCTCACCCACTACCTATTCATGTGTGACACCACCATCCTGTTACTTGGGTTAGTGTTCCACTGCGCCAGTATATAGCCTGGTGTCAGCTAGTCCCGAGGGTGTGCAGTTTAATGCCTTTTGATGATTTCAGAAGCTGTGATTAAGTTCTTTGTTGTAATTAGAGTATCAATTTTAGAGAACACTAGTTTCTTATTGTATTACAGTAACCTTTTTTATATGCCCCAGTAAACTGTGGTCTCCAACGCCCTCAACAACACACACGGACGTCCCCAAGGCCCTCAACACCATGCACGGCGTTCCCAACACCCTCAGCAAAACACATGGCGTCTCCAACGGCCTCTACACAACACACAGTGTCTCCAACGCCGGTAACACCACACACACACACGGAGTCCCCAACGCCCTCTACACACGGCGTCCCCAACACACTCAACACCACACAATGCGTCTCGAACGCCCTCTGTTATGATCACACATACACCAGTATGATCATACTGTGGCTGGTGTATGATTTGTTTAAATTGTATTGTTATATCTAGGTTGATTAACCTAGTATTACCAATATTATTGTATCTATAATCTCATTTTGGAAATAGCTTGAGTTCATAGCGGAAGCTTATTGTCGTGTATTATACAACTGCTATTACATGTCTATGCTATGGAATGCTATATAAAACATGCTAGGTGTATTATAATGTAGAGTGCATGTATTATGATTTAGAATGTGCATTTATATAAAACTGAGGTATGACTAGCAGGTATACAGTGATCTAAGTCTTTAATAACGTATAACAGTCGACCGGTAACTGCTGGATATCCTCCCTTAACCAAGCCCAACCCTAACACCCATCGCGTACCGTCTCCAGCCAGTATTGCAATGTGTAGAAGAAATTACTTCTTCGTGTGATTTTGTATATATCATGATATATTCTCTTGTACATTGATTCTTTAAAATCTATTTTCCTGTATGATTGTATATTGTAATACCCAATTAGGTATTGAACGATTTAGAAGTTACTGTTTGGTTTTGAGCTTATAAATATTAAAGGAGGAGTGTCAGGTGGCTTGTTAAGTTGGTAACAATGTCAGGCCCTTGGCAAGTCTTCTTCTTCTTCTCAAGAATAGGTGCAGTTTGCATGAAGGGTTTACCCTCCCGATGACTGCACCAGGACAAATGTAGGGAGACGCGTTGATGTTAAGGAGGAGAAGCAAGTCAAAAGTGTTAGATGTGACGGGTTGTAGAGAGGAGTGGCGACGAAAACAGAGGGGGACGTCAGAGGGAGACTCCCCGCACCGTAGGGTGGGGTGACGAGGTCACGGCGGCAGCTGATCAGATGTTAACTAATACTTCTCCGGGAACTTGTATATCGGAAAGCGCAAGCAGTACGCCTCCCAAATCACCCACGTGTCATCGGGCACCTGGCCACCATGCGGTGGCCTCGGCTGAGACATCTTATCCGGCACCCTATAAACAAACTCCTTCGTCCGCGACACCCAGACAGTGGACGAGCACCACGGGACCGGAAGCACCCGGGCATCCCGATAAGGGCCCAACACCGGACCCCCACAGGGCACGACCCCAGCAGCTGGGACTAGGTGACCCCCAGACCGGGGCAACGAAGGAGGGGGAACCGTAGGGGAAGCAGGCGCGGCATCGACCCCACCACAGGGCACAGGAGCCGAAGCCCCCCGGCACACATCTTTCCGCAACATCACGACGAGGTCCCGATCATCAGGGACTGCAGAGATCCAACAGCAGGAGACGCAGGAGGGGTGGCACAGGTAGCAACTTTGGAGCCCCTCACAGCACCAACATCCTCGGCGGGGGACGCCAGATCACCATACTCCCCAACCATCTCCCAAGGCACACCACGAAGGGGAGACATACTCCGAGCCCGCCGCGAATGCTTCGAGACAGGCCGCACCACACCACTCCCAGCAGGCCCTGCCGCAGGCACTGCCACCATCTTCACATCCACACAGGTCACACCCGCACCGTCCGAAGAGTCCACAGAGGCCACATCACCCACACTGTCTACATCATCCAGGGAAACAGCCTCAGAACACCGACGCGCACGCTTCTGCAAAGGGATGGAAAGAGCAGAACTACAGTCGCCAACACACACAGACACGGCAGGCACCTGACCTTGCCGAAGTACCCCCTCCAAAACAGCAGAACCCGCGTCCCTGGGAACCGGTATCACATCCACAGGCTGGGGTGGGACATGAACCTCCACCGGGACATCCTGCACTACACGCAGCTCAGGCGACGGCCAAACACCCACACACACCGGCTCAACAACCCCAGGGGCCACAGCAGTCACCTGACGTGTCGCACGGGCCGTAGAACTCGCCTCAACAGGCGGAGCAGCAGACGGACGGTTCTGAGGACGGTGTGGGTGCTGTGCCTGAGGCGCCTGATTGCCTGTACTCACCTCAGCTAGGTGAGTACTGGCAATCAGGCGCCTCAGGCACAGCACTCACACCGTCCTCAGAACCGTCCGAACGCAACACGGGCGGAAAATCCTCCGCACAAAGAACATGCACCCGACCAGTTGCTCCCACGTCGCACGCCGCAGCCAGATGACCCTCGTGACCACACCGATAACAAGTGCGCGGTTGACCCCAGTACAGGCAGCGGAGCGTGTAACCCAACACGGACATCGATGACGGGACACTACACCTCAGCGACATCGTCAGGGTGCGGGAGCCGCCAAGCATACCAACACAGTGCCCGGCAACGACCTTGTTCCAACGAATACTTAACACTGTCCCAAATCGTTCAAAACAGGAGGTTAAAAAATCGTCCTGAAATTCGAAGGGGGCACCATGCACCGCTACAGACGTCAAGGTGACACTAAGATTCACCACCTTAACTGAGCCAGCAGTATCAGGGAGAGGGTAAACACGCCCCTCACATCGCTCGAGAAACGCCTGAAAGGCAGCCTGGAGGCGGAACTTGACCACAGCACGGTGGCCCTGAAGCAGCTGGATGCCCACCAGGTCAGACAGCTGCACACGCAGCACGTCCACCAGGGCGACACCAACCAATGGATGGTCCACCAACATCGTAAATGCCAGACCAGCCGACAACGTCCTCTTCATTGGAGGGCGAGACGACCCCATGGCTAAGTCAAACGTCACCCTGTCAGCGGCAAACCACCACCAGCAGGGCAAACAAGCAATCGCCCAATGTAAACACTAGCCAGGAGCGGAGAGACCTCAGGAACGTCTGATCTGGCCGGCAGTCACCACGCAACTCCTCCGCTTCATTCCCTTGGCAAGTCACTTCCCTTTTGATTTTTCATATGGGCAGACGTGGGACCTCCAGTTCTGGACTTGAGTAGCATTTTGTCTGTTTATTGACTACTGCTGTATATATACAAGTATGCTGTTGCACTTGTTTGATATACGGACTAACGATATACATCATTTATGCAAAGGGGTATGTGATTGTAGATATCCATCCATATTGAGGTGGGTACCTGAAGACCTTCAGGTAATTGTTATTGTACTTTGGATGTTATGGTTTCTTCACCCACTACCTATTCATGTATCACACCACCATCCTGTTACTTGGGTTAGTGTTCCACTGCGCCAGTATATAGCCTGGTGTCGGCTAGTCCCAAGGGTGTGCAGTTTAATGCCTTTTGATGATTTCAGAAGCTGTGACTAAGTTTTTTGTTGTAATTAGAGTATAAATTTTAGAGAACTTTAGTTTCTTATTGTATTACGATAACCTGTTTTATATGCCCCAGTAAATTGGTGTTATTTTTGTTAGCCTTTTTACTATACACATATTGAGACTTTGGCCAGGTTATGGTTTTCCAGCGATGCTGTGGAGCATGAGGTCATGACACCCTCAACACTACACACGGCGTCTCCAACGCCCTCAACATCACACAACGTCTCCAACGCCCTCAACAACACACATGGCGTCCCCAAGGCCCTCAACACCATGCACGACATTCACAACACTCTCAGCATAACACATGGCGTTTCCAATGCCCTCAAAACAACACACGGCGAACCCAACGCCCTTAACAACACAGCGTCGTCAACGCCCTTAACACCACACTCAGCGTCTTCAATGGCCTCGAACAAACGGCGTCTCCAACGCCTTCAACACTCAGCGTCGCTAACGCTCTCGACACCACACACGGCGTCCCCAACGCCCTCTACACCACACACTTCGTCGCCCAATGCACTCACCCCCCCCCCCACACACACACACGGCGTCCCCCACGTTTTTGTTGAATATATTATTCTTACACTAACCTTTAGATATAGCTTTTGTTTATCCTCTTTGTATATTTTTAGCCAAATCCACCTTCCCACTAAACCTTTCCACTTAAACTTCCCACTTAATTTTCCTTCCTTCTTTTACTTTGTTAATTTTCCCATATAAGTCCATTTATCTTGTTAATAATAATATAAGTACAGTAGTAAAGAATCAGATCTACTAAGATTTGAGATTGAGAAAAGAATGAGCAAGGGAGCTAGAGCATGGGAAGGAGAGTGAGGATGAGAGGTAGAGAGAGGGGAGGGGGGAGGGAGGGAAGGAGAGGAAGGGAGGGATGGAAGGTTAAGTGGGAAGGTGGATTTGAGTAAAAATATACAAAGACGATAAACAAAAACTGTATGTAAAGGTTAGGTTAAGGATAATAAATTCATCAAATATGTCCAGACAATAAACAAATAAACTGTATCTGAAAGCTTAGGTTAAAGGCAAAATTATTTGAACAAATTATATCCAGCACAATGCATACACTATGATCAAAAAGAGATTAGGTTAAAGGGTGAAGAATAAGAACATATATATCAAACATAATAAATACAACTTATGAGCGACTTGATGAGGTTTAAGTAAAAAAACAAGAAAAGATACAAAGTGCATAAACTGACATTTCTAACAAATATTAATTTGAAATGTTAAAATACCCTGTGTAACAAATAACCCTTGAAGTGCATAAATATCCATTTGAAAAAATTATTGCTTTGAAATAAACATATATATATATATATATATATATATATATATATATATATATATATTATATATATAACAAATCCTTTGAAATACTTAAATCATCCCATCTTTACCAAATAATGCTTGAAATGCATAAATGATCATTTGATGTTACTTCAGATGAATAAGGATAGTAAAGTTACATTAGGTGGAGGAGGTTATGTAGGTTAGAGCAGATAAGTTGTTATATTATGTTAGTTAAGCAACCCGTCCTTGCAAATTCATATAGTCAATATTGACTTATTAAATAAGTGCATAGGTGACATACTTAACATAATAGTTTCCCTTGAAAATCTTCATAGAAAACACCGACCTTACCTAACCTACTTAGTATGTTAAAATAAGCATCTTATAGCTTCGTAATTACAATTGTTACTTAACCTATTATAGGTATAGGTTAGGTAATAATTGTAATTACGAAGCAATAAGGTGCTTATCTTAACATACTAAGTAGGTTAGGTAAGGTCGGTGTTTTCTATGAAGATTTTCAAGGGAAACTATTATGTTTAGTATGTCACCTATGCAGGTAACTAATAAGTCAATATTGACTATACGAATTTGCGAGGACGGGTTGAAGTTAAGTGGTTGTATGGTGGTTAGGTCAGGATGGGTAAGTTAGCTCAGATTCGGAAGAATAGGCAAGTTGGACTAGGTAAGTTAGGTTAGGTTATGTAATTAAGTTCGCAAGGTTAGGTTAGTTACATTAAGCTAGTAAAGTTAGAATAGATTAGGATATTTAAGTTAAGTTAGGTTATTTATGTTAGGGGTAGGTAAGTTACTTTAGTTTAGTAAGGTTAGGATATGTTATGTTAGTAAAGTTAGGTTAGGTTATGAAAATTAGGTAAGTTACATTAAGTTTGGTTAGGATATGTAAGTTAAGTTAGGTTAGGTAAGTTACGTTAAGATAATAAGGTTAGAATAAGTTAGATTTGATTAGGTTATGTAAGTTAAGTTTAGATAAGTTAGGTTAGGATAGGTTAAGTTAGGTTATTTAAGTTACGTTAAGTTAGTAAGGTTAGGATAGGTTAGATTTGATTAGGTTAAGTAAGTTAAGTTTAGATATGTTAGAATAGGTTATGTAAGTTAGTAAGGGTAGGTTATGTTAGGCTTTGTAAGTTAGGTTAGGTTAGATATGTTTGATTAGATAGTTACATAGGATAGGTTAGCTCAGGCAAGTAAGGGTAGATTAGCTTAGGATAGGTTAGTTAAGGTTATGTATCGTTGTTCAGAGAACAGTTTTATGGTAA
>WNGS01162868.1:189574-227483 GCA_020271785.1 Procambarus virginalis
AATTTTTTAGGAAATTGTTACTAAAGATGCTAAACTAAACTAAACCTTAGACTTATTTGTTGTGTAGACATTTATGACAAATGATAATTGTTAAGCACCAGCATTCTGGTCCATGTTATTGCTATGGTTATGGATGTAATTATATTCCAGCAGCTTAGGTATATGTGCATCATGGAGCATCTTATCTTGAGGTTATCTTGAGATGATTTCGGGGCCTCTTTTTTTTTTTTTTAGTGTCCCCGCGGCCCGGTCCTCGACCAGGCCTCCACCCCAAGGAAGCAGCCCGTGACAGCTGACTAACACCCAGGTACCTATTTTACTGCTAGGTAACAGGGGCATAGGGTGAAAGAAACTCTGCCCATTGTTTCTCGCCGGCGCCTGGGATCGAACCCAGGACCACAGGATCACAAGTCCAGCGTGCTGTCCGCTCGGCGACCGGCATGGGTTAAGAAATAATATAGATTATGTCACCCATGCTTTGATGCGGGTTTAAGGCATATGATGTAGAGCTGTTGTGATTCTTGTCACGAATTTTTTTTTAATTATTTCATCATGTGTATTGTGAACTGTCATTTTGAATTTTGAGTAGTCCATATATGGTAGGTGCGTCTTCCAGGTCCTTGCGCTAATTGAATCATTGCAATGACGCATATGATGGGTAGAAGAACGTGTTAAGTATTCAGACGACTGGTCGCACATTGAGGTAAGGTCAAAGGGAATTAAGACAGCAGTTGCCTTACCCAAGACAATACCCAAACGAATGTACGCGCCAAGAGGACAAAGAGTGACCTCAAGTTTCTAGGAACAAGGAGAGTTACGGTTAATCGGATTATACGCTCCAAGCGATGTGGTGTGTAATGTTTGAAGCTCGGCTGGAGGCAGTATCGTGGAAGAAGTAGTTCTGGCAAGTCCTCCATATCTCCGTCTGTGGCAGCAACGAAGTGAAACCGACCAATATGTAGAGAACCGATGTGATCTTGTTGACCAAGTCAAGACTGCCGTATGTGAGTATTTTTGGAAGATTAACCGGGTGTATAGTGTTGTAGTGAGGACTCAGTATTAAGGACTTAGGCGGAGGTTACATGTTCAGGTGGTGACCGGGAACGTACTGTGGAGTTATTTGTATGAGTAGCTGATTTATCCAGAGAAAGTAGGTTAATGTGTTAATTAATATCAGAGTACATTTATGCAATTAAATTGGAAAACCCAACTGCCTTTAATCACCTTCTGTGTGGTTTTTTATTGAGTTCCTGAACAAACCTAGTAGTACACCTCAAGGGTCTGCTGTGGAGAATTACACGGTGGTAGTAACTGTTTCTGAGGCAAGGTGTTATGGCTTTGTAATCGTTGTTTGGAATGAACCGGGGTTTAATGATCACGACAATAATAGGGGAAGAGGGATTACCCGAGTCAGTCTCCCCAATTCCCTTCTCTCCGAATCTCCTCCCTTTCTCATCTTTGTTTCCCTACGCCCTCAACGCAACACACGACATTCCAATACTCTCAAAAAAAAACACACGGCGTCTTCAACGCTCTCAAAACAACATACAGCGTCCTCAACACCACACACAACATCCGCAACGCCCTCAACACACGCCGTCCCCAACGCCCTCAACACTTCACACGGCGTCCCAAACGCCCTCAATACCACACACGGGGTCCCCAACGCCCTCAACACTACACGACGTCGCTTACGATTCCAACAAACAGCTCCCCCAATGCTCTCAATACCACGTACGGCGTCACCAACGTCCACAACATAATTCACGGCGTCCCCAACGCCCTCAACACACGGCGTTCCCAACACCGCCAACATCACACAATGGTTTTGGCGGTGTTGGGGAACGTCTTGAACACCCTCTGTTATGACCACACATACACCAGTATGATCATACTGTGGCTGGTGTACGATTCGTTCAAACTGTATAGTTATAGCTAGGTTGATTAGCCTAGTATTACCAATATTATTGTATCTATAATCTCATTTTGGAAATACCTTGAGCTCATTGCAGAAGCTTATTGTCGTGTATCATGCAACTGCTATTACATGTCTATGCTATGGAAAGCTGTATGGAACATGCTAGATGTATTATGATGTAGAGTGTATGTATTATGATGTAGAATATGCATTTATATAAAACTTAGGTATGACTAGCAGGTATACTGTGATCTAATTCTTAAATAACGTAAGAATAACGGTCGACCGGTAACTGCTGGATATCCTCCCTTAACCAAGCCCCACCCTAACACCCATGGCGTACTGTCTCCGGCCAGTATTACCATGTCTAGTAGAAATTACTTCTTTGGGTGATTTTCTATATATCATGATATATTCTCTTGTACATTAATTCTTTTATATGTATTCTCCTGTAAGATTGTATATTGTAATACCCAATTAGGTATTGCATGATTTAGTTATTCAACATTAATGATAATGTTTTTATTTGAGCTTATGAATATTTAAGGAGAGTCAGTTAACTTGCCAAGTTCTTTTTTTTTTATTTTTATTTTTACATGAAAACATGCTTATAAGTACAATAAAAAGAAACAGTTACATCATAAAACAGAACAAAATGACAGAGCACAAATGTGCAAAACTAAGGAACAAAAGGACTAAACACACAATAACGCCAGCCAGAAGGGCCGATCACAATACAACAATAATGACAAACAGAATACAATAATTAAGTTAAACACAGCGGAAGACAATACAGAAATAACACACCAAAACCTGAAATATACAGAACAAGGCTACCAGCACCGCAAACATACACAGAGAGGCACCAACACAAAACAAAACAGTAAATAATAAATAACAATAACAAGAAAACAAAACAGTTATGCAATAAACAAAAGGAAAAGCTCAACGGCAAAACTCGACAAAAAGCATAAACCCAGACTAGGTCACGCCAACAGCCTGAAGGGCACTCAACACCACACAAACAAGCGCACAAGCAGCATCATAAAAACATAGAACCACAAGCATAACATAAGAACATGACACCCACAACCAGACACACACAAACCAAAACCCCGTACCGCACAGGAACCGGACACATACACACACAAGCCACACAAATAAACCCACAACCATAAACCGCAGCACGCAGGAACCGGGAAACAAACCCGCCCCACCCACTTACACCCGACCCACACCCCACACCCATGCACACTAGTGGAAACAACCCACAACCCAAAACACACAACACACAAAGGAATCATGAGTGAGGAACACATTCCTCAGAGACAAAACCACACGACTCCGCAGCCCAAAGATACCTGCGCTTGTAGGCCTCCCAAATCATATATTCCCTGTCGGTAGTGGGACGATCCCCCAGCCGCAGTGGGCCCTTCATAAACTCGGGAACCACCAGATCAGGCGGAAACGGCCACTCCTTAAGCTCACTGACGCAAGTCGCATAAAGAGGCTGGGGAGCGCAACCCACGTCCTTCGAGGAAGCAGACGAAACCGATGAAGCGTACGAGGGCTGCCGAGACGGCCGCGTCGCCGCACGCACAGGAGTAGGGGACAATCGACGAGATGGTAACTCCACCGAGACCGCAGGAGACACTGAAGAGATGGCCGGAGATGGAAGAGGCGCCGGAGCCGCAGCCGATGAAACGGGGACCGAGGCAGGGGTTACAGAACCCCCAGAGCGAGCAGACTTTTTCAATACCATCACCAGGCCAGCCCGCTCACCACGGACCTCAGCAGGGCGAACCACCCCCCATGAAGAACCGGAGCCATCCGACGCAGGCGACGCACTCGAAGCAGGAACCCCAGACACCATATCAGCAGTGGAGGCCGAAACACGGGCACTGGCATCCTCAGCCAAATGCACCTCCGCCGTCACCATAGTACGCAACGCAGCCGGAGCCACCCCTCCGTCGCCGGCAGATCCGCAAGCGTCGAAGTTGCCAACGTCTGCCCATGCTGAAGATGAACGTCGGGAACGCTTAGGCACGGGCCGCACATCATCAGACCCGGAGGCTGACTCAGACACACGCTCAACACAAGCCGGGCAAACCGACGCACGCCGCAGTACTGCAGCATCCTCAACCACATGGGGCACCAGGCCAGACACAGGAGGAAGCGCCGGAACCACCCCATCACCCAGCACAGCCGGAACAGACGTCAAGGGTGCAGGGACAGGGTCAGATGCAGCAGAGGAAGACGAGGGAATTGAGCATAATGTAGGCTGAGTAATCCCAGAGACACCAGGCGGAGCATGACGATCACTAGGCGATGACGCAACCTCCGGAGGAGAAGCCACCACCACAGGGGGCGCATCAGGCGACACAGGGGGCATATCCGCGGCCGGAGAGTCGTCCATAGCCACAGAAACCTCCTCCACAGGAAGCGGTGGAAAATCCTCCTCACTGAAGAGGTTCATGGGTGCAGCGGCCGGCGCCGAACAGTCAGCAGCCTGATGGCCCAACAGGACACAACGATAACACGTCCGAGGCTGGTGGGCGTAAAACACACGAACGGTGTACCCCATCAGACACACAGAGGACGGAATATCCTCCCGGAGCCTCATGCCCAGGGTGCGAATGTTCGTCCTCACACCCTTAAGTGGGCTTGAAGATACCACATTCACCCGCACACTAACCACAGCGCCAAAACGGCCGAAGTACCGCCGGAGCAGACCCTCCGGAAACTCCAACGGAGCCCCATGCACGCTGATGTAGGTGAGGGCACCACTCCGATCAGAGATGGAAACAGTGCCCGCACCCTCCGGCAGAGGTAGCGTCCGCCCCTCGTATCGACGGAGAAATTCGCGGTATGCCAACTCCGCCGTGAACTTAAGTATCACTCGACGTGCCGTCACCAGCTCGACTCCATAAATGTCCATCACAGGGATATTCAGCTGCTCACAAACCCGCGCGATCTCCGGGTACCCATCCCTGCTGGAAAATTCCAAGCCCACAGACTGAGCCCACAGTATAGGAGGGAGGGGGACCCCCATCGTGAAGTCCACGTCAGCAAAGTCGAGCAGAGACACACGCCCCCAAACGGCCAAAACTGGCAAACACCCACCAAACAGCAGCGGACACGTCCACTCGCACGACAGCTAGTAGTNACACCTAAAGAACCCTGCCAACACCTCTACAAGTAGTAAAGAACCCTGCGAACACCTCTACAAGCAGTAAAGAACCCTGCCAACACCTCTACAGTAGTAAAGAACCTGCCAACACCTCTACAAGTAGTAAGAACCCTGCCAACACCTCTACAAGTAGTAAAGAACCCTGCCAACACCTCTACAAGCAGCAGGGAGTGTAGTGGGAGAGGGAGGGAAGATAAGGCGAGTAGATGTTCCCATCAGAAAATTGGGAACATCAAATGATCTAATGTTCCCATCACTGAAATATAAGAAAAATAAATAAAAACCGAAATGAAAAAATGAAAAAATAACAAAATAAATTATACTCACAAAATGAACGGTACGGTAACAACACAGCTCAATTGCAACGCAATGTCACACAAAATAATTATATCAAAATTAAATAAATCAAAATCTATGATAATTCAAATTATCAATGAAATCGGGAACATTGAAATAGAATCAAATATATTTAGTATAGCGTAAGTTGCTCTTACATGCAACAGATGGCGCTATTTTTTTAAATCATGTTTTTACCTGTCTCAGGTGTGGCATCTATTCTTATACTCACAAAATGAACAGTATGGTAAACAACGCAGCTCAATTCCAACACAATGTCACTCAAAATAATTCAATAAAAATTAAAATAAATCAAAATCAATAAAAAAATTATTTATCAATGCAATTGGAAACATTAAAATGGAATTCGTAACATATTTAGTATAGTGTGTGTGTTGCTATTATGTGCAACAGATGGCGCTGTGTTTGAAAAAAAAAAATGTTTTTACCTGTCACAGATGTGACATCTGTATAGTAGGTATATAAAAACACGTGCATTTTCGAAAGGAACGTTGAGTCATAATTTCAACACAATCGGTGAAGAACTTTGGGAGATTACAGCGTGTGTTGCTCTTACGTCCAACAGATGCCACAGATTAAAAAAAAAATTCCCTGTCATAGGTGAGGCATGTATATAATAGGTATATAAAAACATGCGCCTAATCGAATGTAACGTTGTGTCAAAATTTCAAAGCAATTGGTAAAGAGATTTCGAAGATTTCTCTCACATGAAAAACAGTTTTTTTTTAAAGCCATTTTTTTACCGTCACAGACGTGACATCAATATAGTATGTATATAAAAATCAGCTCGGATGCGAATTTAACGTTGTGTGAAAATTTCAAAGCAATCGGTGAAGAACTTTCAGAGATTAGCGATTTTGAACAAACGAACATTTCCATTTTTATTTATATAGTTTTATATACAAGAAGGTACATTGGGGTTTAACAGACAACATAAAAATTAAGTTGAATTCACATTCTTGTAAAGCCACTAGCACGCATAGGGTTTGGGGCAAATTTTGACATTGAACGAGACTGAATATTTTCGGTCTTCAACCGGCTCAAACTGGTCTCTGACTATTTTTTTCTGTAAATGGTCTCTGTCAAATTCCTGTCTATTACTGGACTCTGACTAATTTTCGGTCTTATTAAATGGTCTCTGAGAAAGTTGCAGCTAAGATGTCTATTTTCCTTAACAAAACTTCAATGACAATATTCTCTGAAAATGGTCTTTTGAAATATTTTCGGTCTTAACTCTTTAGAAACTCCTATGAGTATATGAACTCTGAAATATTTTCATAAAATTGAACTCTGAAAAATTTGAATATCCTCTATAAGAACTCTTTAGGAGCGAATGAGTGATTTTTGGTCCGAATTTTTTCCCATAAGAAACCTTTAAGAACGTATGAGTGATTTTGCAAAAAAAAAAAAAAAAAATTGGCCGTAGAGTTTATGAATTACGGTGGTAACACCTGCTTGGTGAGGTGTTACCTGGTAACACCTGCTTGGTGAGGTGTTACCTGGTAACACCTGCTTGGTGAGGTGTTACCTGGTAACACCTGCTTGGTGAGGTGTTACCTGGTAACACCTGCTTGGTGAGGTGTTACCTGGTAACACCTGCTTGGTGAGGTGTTACCTGGTAACACCTGCTTGGTGAGGTGTTACCTGGTAACACTTGCTTGGTGAGGTGTTACCTGGTAACACCTGCTTGGTGAGGTGTTACCTGGTAACACCTGCTTGGTGAGGTGTTACCTGGTAACACCTGCTTGGTGAGGTGTTACCTGGTAACACCTGCTTGGTGAGGTGTTACCTGGTAACACCTGCTTGGTGAGGTGTTACCTGGTAACACCTGCTTGGTGAGGTGTTACCTGGTAACACCTGCTTGGTGAGGTGTTACCTGGTAACACCTGCTTGGTGAGGTGTTACCTGGTAACACCTGCTTGGTGAGGTGTTACCTGGTAACACCTGCTTGGTGAGGTGTTACCTGGTAACACCTGCTTGGTGAGGTGTTACCTGGTAACACCTGCTTGGTGAGGTGTTACCTGGTAACACCTGCTTGGTGAGGTGTTACCTGGTAACACCTGCTTGGTGAGGTGTTACCTGGTAACACCTGCTTGGTGAGGTGTTACCTGGTAACACCTGCTTGGTGAGGTGTTACTGGTAACACCTGCTTGGTGAGGTGTTACCTGGTAACACCTGCTTGGTGAGGTGTTACCTGGTAACACCTGCTTGGTGAGGTAGACTCTGAAGCGTCTGACAAGGGGGTGAGGGGGGGGGGTGAGGAGAAAGCCGGGCGGTTAATGACGTCTGATGTACCCGAGAATGAAACTTTTAGTTACTTACATAGAAATATTCTAGTTTGTAAGTAAGAATTTACTTAAAACATACAGTCTAAAATATCTGCAAGTGACCGTAGAGTTTATTCTCAGTAAGATGGGAGAAGACTTTGCCCCTGAATTTTTCTATAAGATTTTCTTAACAAACTTCTATGAACTCTGAAATAATTTTCAATTTCTGCCTTAAGAAACCTTTAACTCTAAATCGGTCCCTTTTACCATGAATTTTCCTCATAAGAATCCCTTAATACCTCAGGCGCCCCTTCCCCCCCCCCCTAAAAAAAAGGGGCCGCTAAGCTGTCATCCCTACTACTGCGGAGAACCCTGCTAACACCTCCTCGAGCAGCAGAGACCTTTGAAAACACATCCACAAGTAGTAAAGAACCCTGCAAACACCACTACAAACAGCGGAGAACCCTGCCAACACTTCCAAAAGTAGCAGAGAACCTGCCAACACCAAAAGTAATGGAGAACCCTTCCAACACGTAAACAAGCTGTAGAGACCCCTGCCAGCACCTCCTCAAGCGGTGGAGAACCCTGCCAACACCTCCACATGCAGCGTAGACCCCTGCCAAACACCTCCATAAGTAGTGGCGAATCCTTCCAACACGTAAGAAAGCAGCAGAGACCCCTGCCAACACCTCCACAAGTAGTGGAGAACCCTGCCAACACCTCCACAAGTAGTGGAGAACCCTGCCAACACCTCCACAAGTAGCGGAGAACCCCTGCCAACATCTGCCCTCTGCTGGGGCCTGTATGCATTAAACCTACATGGTGGTAATGCGGCTTACTCCCTCACTTCACCCACCACTTTTCCTTCTGTTTGGTCTTGAAGGAAGCTGGCCTCGGGTGAAAGTGGCTGTGACGATCTCTGTCTGGAACCCGTAGGTGCGGGACTGGGACGACCACTTCCTTCGGCCCAAGCTCTGCTTCAGAAAGCTTAGGGTCGTTCTTGCCCTTGCTGGGGTGGTTCTTCTCCGGCCGCGACCTCGGCGGTCTCCGGGGTTGGAATCCTTCTGCCTTCTTTTACCAACTTCGAGGTCTACTCCGGAGATCACAGTTCTTGCGACGGCGATGGAACCAATCATATTGGCGTTTGCCTTTCCATTGGAGACTTTCGGAATCGTGGAGAAGAGGAACCTGCTACATGGGTGACAGCTTCTCCTCCATTTCAACCCACCCTGGCTATGCGCCCTGGAGAGGCCATTCCAGGCCGACAGCCAGAGCGCAATTCCATAGTCTCCTGAGACTGATGGATGCCTACAACTACACTCACCTCTTTGGAAATATTTGGATAAGATCTACAGGAGAGGAAAATGCCGCACGAGCAGCAAATGTAATGTGTAACACTCACTACCGTACTAATGTGTCTCACTCACTACCGTTCTAATGCTTCTCACACACTACTATATTAATGTGTCTCACATACTACTGTACTAATGTGTCTCACACACTACTGTACTAATGTGTCTCACACACTACTGTACTAATGTGTCTCATACACTACTGTACTAGTGCGTCTCACATACTATTTTAAAATGTTAAAATTTTGCCCAGAGCTGCGAGTTTATTGGGCAGCGCCACTCATCCTGTGAGTGGACATACCGCCATAGCAGCATGTACAACACTCCCCAAAAGGAAGAAAACCCGCTGGGTTGTTCATCCTGTCACTTGTACCCAGACACAGCTGGAACTTGCTTAACTGTGTCAAGTGAACAGCTCCTCAAACAAGAAGATTAACATCTGTCAGCCCTTAAAAACTTATGTTATCTTGCGGGTACAAAATGGGGGAATCTTTTAAGAACAGTATCAATATTTGGCAAATAGTGTTTTTCTAACTCAAACAATGTGGGGTTTATTATTCTACACATATTTCTAATGTCTCTCAGGTGTTCACATTCACGTAGATAATGGTCAAGGCGGTGTCCGTCACTCTCATCACAAATTCTGCAACTTCGCTGATCAACTGTCAAACTACCAAGTCTCCGTGGTGCAGTGGTAAGACACTTGCCTGGCGTTCCGCGAGCGCTTTGTCATGGGTTCGTATCCTGGCCGGGGAGGATTTACTGGGCTCAAATCCTTAACTGTAGCTTCTGATTAACTCAACAGTAAAATGTGTACTTGGTTGTAAAAACTATTCTTCGCGGCGGGGATCGTATTCCAGGGACCTGCCCGAAACGCTACGCGTACTAGTGGCTGTACAAGAATGTAATAACTCTTGTATATATCTAAAAAAAAAATTGTCGTTGTATTCCGTATCTCCATGGATATTTGCATGCAAGACGGATTCTCTCTATTACTGATTCTCTCCTGCGTCCTCCTCCTCTTCGTCCATAATGATTTGGATTGCCAGCTGCAACCATGTTGTACCATCGTATAGATTCACTGGTTTGTGCTTCTATCCTCCTTTCTGCAGTTACCTTGTCACGGTGATGTTGCCTGACAATACCTCTAATTTGTAGGAGAGTCTTGGGTATGAAGTATTCAATATGGTCTCCTTCAGCGCCTTCAGCAGCCAGCACATCTGCTCGTTCATTCCCACATATTCCAACATGGGAGGGGATCCACAGAAACTTGATGACTCTTCCCTGATTGGTAAGTATTCTCTCAGCTCTCGTAATTTCAGCAACTATTGGAAGATTTTCTGCCCGATTTTTACTTAGGTTTTGCAGTGCTGATTTTGAATCAGTGCAAATCACTGCACCATCAGTGTTCCGTTCAAGAAACACTACTGTACTAATGTGTCTCACACACTACTGTACTAATGTGTCTCACACACTACTGTACTAATGTGTCTCACACACTACTGTACTAATGTGTCTCACACACTACTGTACTAATGTGTCTCACACACTACTGTACTAATGTGTCTCACACACTACTGTACTAATGTGTCTCACTCACTACTGTACTAATGTGTCTCACACACTACTGTACTAATGTGTCTCACACACTACTGTACTAATGTGTCTCACACACTACTGTACTAATGTGTCTCACACACTACCTGCCGTCTAGTATTACCATGCAACACTCCTGCCGTCTAAAATATGCAACATTAGGGAACAGGTTTCAGGAAGAGGTTGGCAGCCAAAAGATACTGTCACTCCAGTTATTGTTCCATCTTGTGAATGGATAATATCCACCCAGTTATAGATAACTAAAGGAAGGTGTAGTTCTATATTACAACAATTAAAGTAACAGACAAGCGAAGCATTGAACGTAATAATAATAATACAAATTATATACTTACAAAACAAAAAAATAATTACTGAAACTATGAATGATAAAAAGACCGAGGTAATATCTGGAAGTGTGTATAGTTACAGACAGTCTCCATACAAGTAAAGACAGTATGGGAGGTAATTACTGGGAGTGTGAATAGTTACAGACAGTCTCCATACAAGTAAAGATAGTTAATTTAAGAACGTCGCTTTCGGCCGTTTACAGTATGGCCGAAAGTGGATGTAATTTGGAAATGAAAAGAAAGTATTGGAATTTTTTGTTCAACAACAGTAAGTTAAGGGTCCTCTGATAGGTTAGGTGGGCAGGAAATTCTCATAAAGTTTCAAAACGGTATGAAAAACGTTAATGGAAAGTTCCCTTTTCTAAGCTTGCCGCGTAAGCCGGACGACTCAAACAGAAAACGGAACAGTACGTCACTTTTGTGAGTCGATTTCATTTCAAATTACGTCCAAATTTGGCCATAGCGCGCATACGAGCGAAAAGTGATGTTATTTTTAAGAGGACGAGTTGAGATGGGACTCGTTAGCCTGGGAAGGCAGCTCATCTAGGGGAAGGAAAACCCTGATTCTAAACCTCCGTTGCCTTGCGGCCATACCCCTATTTTCTGAAAGGCTTCAGGAGTCAACCTCGAGGAGAAATCCGGAGTTGGAGCCCCTAAGGCAGTTCGTTGTCGATTTCGACCTCGCTCTGGCAGCTCCTGCGACGTTGCTGGAACCATGTGTATTGGCATTTGCCTTTCCATTGGATAATTTCAGCAACGTGGCGAGGGGGGGACTTGCTGCATGGGTAACAGCTTCTCCTCCATATCTATCTACCTAGGCTTTGCACCCTGGAGAGCAACCAGAGCGCAACTCCATAGTCTGCAGAGAGTGAAGGAAGCCTACTACCTTGGAGTGTGTAAAGTTACAGACAGTGTCTATACAAGGAAAGATAGTAGAGGGAACGGCAGCATTTACCAGCGTACCAGACTAAGAGAATAACATTAATATGAAGCCTTCTAACCACTGGCATTATACACAATACCGGGAACTGTTAATGTCATTTGCGGAGCCATAGCAGCTTGGCAGGTTAGTTATTATATGTAAGAGAGGTATACTCAACGTTTTCAGCGTACACATGCATATCAGTTTTAAATGTATTTAATTTTATATATACCCTACTAACTGTCTACAATCTCATTAACATATACATGTAAGAGCGAGTCCCAAATATCGGAGACGATTGGGGACTCGAGTCACAGAGTCACAGAGTCACAGGAACTCAGAGTCACAGAGTCACAGGAACTCAGAGTCACAGAGTCACAGGAACTCAGAGTCACAGAGTCACAGGAACTCAAAGTCACAGGAACTCAGAGTCACAGAGTCACAGGAACTCAAAGTAACAGGAACTCAGAGTCACAGAGTCACAGGAACTCAGAGTCACAGAGTCACAGGAACTCAGAGTCACAGGAACTCAGAGTCACAGAGTCACAGGAACTCAGAGTCACAGAGTCACAGGAACTCAGAGTCACAGAGTCACTGGAACTCAGAGTCACAGAGTCACAGAATCGCAGAGTCCTCGACCCAGTTCACTATCATACAAGCATGGTGATATTACGGTGTACTTCAACATGTTGGTCGTTGACATATATTATGAACACTAAAGGCCCCAAAACAGATCCTGAGGCTCACCCCTGGTAACAGTCCCTCACTGCACACTGTTGATGCTCAGTCTCTGTTGCCTGTCCATCACTGCACCCTATTGATGCTCAGTCTCTGCTGCCTGTCCTTCACTGCACCCTATTGATGCTCAGTCTCTGCTTCCTGTCCCTCACTGTACACTATTGATGCTCAGTCTGCTGCCTGTCCCTCACTGCACAATATTGATGCTCAGTCTCTGCTGCCTGTCCCTCACTGTACACTATTGATGCTCAGTCTGCTGCCTGTCCCTCACTGCACACTATTGATGCTCAGTCTCTGCTGCCTGTCTCTCACTGCACACTATTGATGCTCAGTCTCTGCTGCCTGTCTCTCACTGCACACTATTGATGCTCAGTCTGCTGCCTGTCTCTCACTGCACACTATTGATGCTCAGTCTGCTGCCTGTCTCTCACTGCACACTATTGATGCTCAGTCTCTGCTGCCTGTCCATCACTGCACACTACTGATGCTCAGTCTCTGCTGCCTGTCCATCACTGCACACTATTGATGCTCAGTCTCTGCTGCCTGTCCATCACTGCACACTATTGATGCTCAGTCTCTGCTGCCTGTCTCTCACTGCTCCCTATTGATGCTCAGTCTCTGCTGCCTGTCTCTCACTGCACACTATTGATGCTCAGTCTCTGCTGCCTGTCTCTCACTGCTCCCTATTGATGCTCAGTCTCTGCTGCCTGTCCCTCACTGTACACTATTGATGCTCAGTCTGCTGCCTGTCCCTCACTGCACACTATTGATGCTCAGTCTCTGCTGCCTGTCTCTCATTGCACACTATTGATGCTCAGTCTCTGCTGCCTGTCTCTCACTGCTCCCTATTGATGCTCAGTCTCTGCTGCCTGTCTCTCACTGCACACTATTGATGCTCAGTCTGCTGCCTGTCTCTCACTGCACGCTATTGATGCTCAGTCTGCTGCCTGTCTCTCACTGCACACTATTGATGCTCAGTCTGCTGCCTGTCTCTCACTGCACACTATTGATGCTCAGTCTCTGCTGCCTGTCCATCACTGCACACTACTGATGCTCAGTCTCTGCTGCCTGTCCATCACTGCACACTATTGATGCTCAGTCTCTGCTGCCTGTCCATCACTGCACACTATTGATGCTCAGTCTCTGCTGCCTGTCCATCACTGCACACTACTGATGCTCAGTCTCTGCTGCCTGTCCATCACTGCACACTACTGATGCTCAGTCTCTGCTGCCTGTCCATCACTGCACCCTATTGATGCTCAGTCTCTGATGCCTGTCCATCACTGAACACTATTGATGCTCAGTCTCTGCTGCCTGTCTATCACTGCACACTATTGATGCTCAGTCTCTGTTACGTGTCCATCACTGCACACTATTGATGCTCAGTCTCTGCTGCCTGTCTATCAACCGGACAGCGACCCAAGGAGAACATCCCGTCAATGACATGGGCTTCAGCCTTACTGTCCAGCCTCATGTGTGGTAACCTGTCAAACCTTAATAATCATAATTGTTATTTATTTTTGTATTTATCAAAAATGTTATTTTTGTCGATTGTCTCAAAAACGTTTGTGAAGAGGGCGAGCAGATTTTTTGAGACAAGACCGTCGCCTTAAGACTCAAGCTCATATACCTTTAACAAACTAGGTGTCACGGTATTTACTAACTAAATTCCCATCTAAGGGCTCAAGGAATTTTCTCACTAATGCCGTCATGTTAATTAGATGGAGGTTCACATCATGGGATCTGATGTCTCTTGATTATTTCAAAGGATTAACCTGGATTATCAGTTCAACTTTGGCCAACCTCAAGGCAGTAGGTTAAATCTTGTGTTGACTGATTTATTGACTAGTATATGGAGTTCCCAGTACACTGGTCACGCCCATAATCTACACACTCCATACATGGAGTGTACACACTCCATGTCTCCATACACACCCTCTCACGTCTACACACTCCACACTTTCCTGACACCATACACAACCCTCCCATGTCTCTACACACACCACACTCCTATGACTCTATACATAACCCTCCCACCTATACTCCCCTGACTCCGTACATAACCCTCCCAAGTCTACACACACCACACTTGTTACAAAAGTGGGTGCTCTGTATGGTCAATATTTAAGGTAATGGAGTTCCACCTTATAGTGGAAGGCCCGGCCCCCAGGGAAACAATTCCCCTGTAAAGAATAAAAGATAAAAAAATATATGGTCTGTTGTCTAAAGTGATTACCTAACCCCAACTCAAAATGGGTATGGGAAACTACAGCTTTAAATACCTTAATACAATTTATTAACCCTAAATCCCCCCAAGTACAACAAATACCTTACCACCTCGATCTTATGTTATCTCTCTGAATCCACATAGACAGGAGACAAGAGTTACAGCAAACTAGAGGTCAGGTCTACTTTACTTAAAGGACAACACATTCCACTTAATTGAACGTCATATAACACCCAACACATGTTCACTGGTCAGCCCAAAAAAAACTTAAATCTTGGAACACAAAATAATGGACTAGGACACACAATTTACACTTAGAACAACTAGTGGCCCCGATACAATAATGGTATAGTACTTAAACTGACATCACAAAGATTAAAGAGAGAAGAGACTGGAAAGAAGGAGGTAAAAGAGAGAGAACCACACAGCTAAGACCGATCCGTGCCATCGTAAGTTAGAGAAGAAGGCTATCTTCACCATGCGGTTGATGCCTGAATGATTAACTGATCGAACAGTAACATTTACTTATCCTCCAATACAATATTCACGCGCCACTAATCAGTTCTAAGCATAACTAGCATTCAAACTTTACAATACACTAACATTATTTTATCCCACAGTAATACCAACTCTGTGAGCCTCAATGTTTTCAGTACTGTATTTGAAGACAAATGTATTTCACTCCTTCATAAGCCCAACCGATTTTGATGCTCTATAATTTAACTAACCAAATCTAGTTAAACAGCTACAGGTATGTCAATACGCTGTTCTACCTCTTCGCCCTTAATTCATTGCACACAGAAATCACAATAGCGTGATGCATCAAATTAACAAATCCACAAGCGCCGTGATGAGGGTTCGAACTTACGCCCGGGATGATCCCAGACGCGCCTTAATCGACTGTGCTACGACATGGTAAAAAATAATTGCAAGAATTGCAAGTGTAATGAAGTAAAGGCGAAGAGGTAGAATAGCTTATTGACCGAGCTCGGGTGCATGGGGTAATTGTGTAAAACCCTGGTTTGTGTCTCGGAGAGACTGCAGGATCCGAGTGAGGGCAGTTGAACTCCCGGTTGCAATCCTTTTACCATGTTGTAGCACAGTCGATTAAGGTGCGTCTGGGATCCTCTCAGACGTAGGTTCGAACCCTCATCACTGCCCTTGTGGATTTATTCATTTGATGCATCACGCTATTGTGATTTCTGTGTGTAAACTGCTTCAGTTTTCTCCTCCTCCTCCTCCTCCTAATATTACGATATATATTGTGCCGATATCTGTAAATACACTTAGATTTACAATAATATATCACCTTGCAAAATATAAATTTAATGCTGTAAATATTAGTTTGACTTTATCTGCTTTTCACCTGTTTATTATAATCCTTACTGTAAGGATTTCGTTAAGTTGTTATACACTAAGTCTCTGATTCTGAATATTCTATATTGAAGTGGAGGAGAAAATATCTAATTCATGATAGAAGGCCTTCTAATTCATATATAAAGAATTAATATGTTGGATTTTCAGGTCAAAGTTCAGTTTAGAATCACTTTGTAGTCCTGGAATTTTTTTTATATTTTCGACACTCTCACACCAGGAACGGTTGAAGGCCACAGGGCTAACAACACTGCACACCAGACATGACAGGGCTGATCTCATCGAAATCTTTTAAATGCTGAAGGATTTGGGGGATGTTGATCCATTCAACTTCGAAAAATCGGGTGTAACACAAACAAGGAGCAACGGTTTCAAGCTCAACAAGTCACAATGCAGGGCTGAGAACAGGAGAGGTTTTTTTAAAACCGTTCTGAACCCATGAAAACGCCTACCCTGCCGAATCCGTAAAATGCCAAAATCTTGTGTTGACTGCTGAATCTCAAAATCCATCTCGAAAAAATCTTCAGGACAAATGGGATGCCATTTGATAAGCCGCCGTCTTCCTGTTTTCGTCGAGGTCACCAGAGAGATACAGTGGCCCCACAGGTAAAAATATTTATTCCATCTATACCCTAGGCTTCAAGAGCTGACGTGTAGAGCAGGGCAACCCGGGCTACATGTGTCTCCTAACTCTCCAGAATGAGACTAATGGCGTTATTAACGCTGACTGTAATTAAGGTATAAAACTTCCAAGCTTCCCCCAGTAGAGGCCATTCTCAAAGGATCCTGACAAAGGTGTGTTCACAAAATTGCTTTGGTAGCGGTGGAATGTTTAGCAGTTTACAAATGTAAGTGCGCCAATTACGTCAAGATATGACGTGACGAACATTTGATGTTTTTGTGTTTATTCCTAACACTGGAGTATTAGTGTGTGACTAGTGCGGCCGCATATGCTTTAATATATGAGTGTTGCTTTATGCTTTAATATATGCAGCGCCGTGTTGCTCTCCTCGTCGTGTCTGTCAGTCGGGTCGTGGGCACGGGTCGTGGACACGCACACCCTGACTCACAGTAACGTGACTGGAGACATGGTGGCTAAACAATACATCATAAAATAAAGGAACGACGTTTCGGGCCGGGCCGTCCTGGACCATTATCAAGTCCGGTAATGGAAAGAAAGTGGAAGAGAAAAAAAAAGGCAAGAAAGTCTAGTCTACTTCACTTGGCTCTTAGGTCTTGTGCTTCCTACGTCAATAGTGTTCTTTGTACCCCTTAAACAAGTTTAATTATGTTTTAATGTTATGAGGGTGAATTTATGAAATACTTTAGTCTGTATGTAAATAGTTTGGCCGTTTTCTATACTAAACCTTCACGTCTATTTTCGTTTTTCCTGAACCAATTATTTTAGTATTTCAATTTTTTACTGCTCCTAAATAATTTGGTAATACGTCCTTCTTGATTAATCGGCCACTTTTGTTGATAGTTTTTTCTTAATAACTTACTTTACCTGTAATTAAAATATTTCACCTTTTAAATAATCATTGTTTGTGCCGCTGTTCTCGTTGTGATTGAAATTGAAATTGAAATAAGTTTATTGAGGTAAAATACACACAAAGTGATGAGGTAGCTCAAGCTATTCTCACCCCGTTCAGTACAACAGACTAGATTTGCCCCCCTGACATTAAGGCAGGGTCAAGGGCCAATTGCTTAGGCTATATTAGGGTAGAGAGCAAGGAGCCAAGGGGGTGCCATATTCTAATGGGATCGAGGCAGTGGGCTCTGGGGAATATTTTGCAGGTGGAGCGGTCGGGAAGGTGTGAGTACAGGTGGACACACTCTGGGCAGATGGGCCTAGAGTAATGTGCTATAGCTGAGGTGAGCACAACAAGGAAGGATGACCGTGGAGCTGTGATGTATCTACAGCGTCTTGGGGTTGGTGACCTGGAACGAGACGGCAGCATCGACCCGAGGGAACATGACCCTGGGGTTGGAATCTCCGTTGCTCTGGAGGCCAGGATCACGTTAGCCCAGAGCAACGATGGGACACTGACAACATTCACCAGGCTGGACAGCCTGGGTTTTGTCTGGGTCATGGAGGATCTATAACCTAGCAACCATGGGAGACGAAGACAGAAGAAAAGTGTTGTGGTCATATGTTGATGTGGCCAGTGAAACATTGTGTGTGATCATTGTAAGCCCTTATGTGGACACTACAGGGCAGGATATAATTTTTTTAGGAAATTGTTACTAAAGATGCTAAACTAAACTAAACCTTAGACTTATTTGTTGTGTAGACATTTATGACAAATGATAATTGTTAAGCACCAGCATTCTGGTCCATGTTATTGCTATGGTTATGGATGTAATTATATTCCAGCAGCTTAGGTATATGTGCATCATGGAGCATCTTATCTTGAGGTTATCTTGAGATGATTTCGGGGCCTCTTTTTTTTTTTTTTAGTGTCCCCGCGGCCCGGTCCTCGACCAGGCCTCCACCCCAAGGAAGCAGCCCGTGACAGCTGACTAACACCCAGGTACCTATTTTACTGCTAGGTAACAGGGGCATAGGGTGAAAGAAACTCTGCCCATTGTTTCTCGCCGGCGCCTGGGATCGAACCCAGGACCACAGGATCACAAGTCCAGCGTGCTGTCCGCTCGGCGACCGGCATGGGTTAAGAAATAATATAGATTATGTCACCCATGCTTTGATGCGGGTTTAAGGCATATGATGTAGAGCTGTTGTGATTCTTGTCACGAATTTTTTTTTAATTATTTCATCATGTGTATTGTGAACTGTCATTTTGAATTTTGAGTAGTCCATATATGGTAGGTGCGTCTTCCAGGTCCTTGCGCTAATTGAATCATTGCAATGACGCATATGATGGGTAGAAGAACGTGTTAAGTATTCAGACGACTGGTCGCACATTGAGGTAAGGTCAAAGGGAATTAAGACAGCAGTTGCCTTACCCAAGACAATACCCAAACGAATGTACGCGCCAAGAGGACAAAGAGTGACCTCAAGTTTCTAGGAACAAGGAGAGTTACGGTTAATCGGATTATACGCTCCAAGCGATGTGGTGTGTAATGTTTGAAGCTCGGCTGGAGGCAGTATCGTGGAAGAAGTAGTTCTGGCAAGTCCTCCATATCTCCGTCTGTGGCAGCAACGAAGTGAAACCGACCAATATGTAGAGAACCGATGTGATCTTGTTGACCAAGTCAAGACTGCCGTATGTGAGTATTTTTGGAAGATTAACCGGGTGTATAGTGTTGTAGTGAGGACTCAGTATTAAGGACTTAGGCGGAGGTTACATGTTCAGGTGGTGACCGGGAACGTACTGTGGAGTTATTTGTATGAGTAGCTGATTTATCCAGAGAAAGTAGGTTAATGTGTTAATTAATATCAGAGTACATTTATGCAATTAAATTGGAAAACCCAACTGCCTTTAATCACCTTCTGTGTGGTTTTTTATTGAGTTCCTGAACAAACCTAGTAGTACACCTCAAGGGTCTGCTGTGGAGAATTACACGGTGGTAGTAACTGTTTCTGAGGCAAGGTGTTATGGCTTTGTAATCGTTGTTTGGAATGAACCGGGGTTTAATGATCACGACAATAATAGGGGAAGAGGGATTACCCGAGTCAGTCTCCCCAATTCCCTTCTCTCCGAATCTCCTCCCTTTCTCATCTTTGTTTCCCTACGCCCTCAACGCAACACACGACATTCCAATACTCTCAAAAAAAAACACACGGCGTCTTCAACGCTCTCAAAACAACATACAGCGTCCTCAACACCACACACAACATCCGCAACGCCCTCAACACACGCCGTCCCCAACGCCCTCAACACTTCACACGGCGTCCCAAACGCCCTCAATACCACACACGGGGTCCCCAACGCCCTCAACACTACACGACGTCGCTTACGATTCCAACAAACAGCTCCCCCAATGCTCTCAATACCACGTACGGCGTCACCAACGTCCACAACATAATTCACGGCGTCCCCAACGCCCTCAACACACGGCGTTCCCAACACCGCCAACATCACACAATGGTTTTGGCGGTGTTGGGGAACGTCTTGAACACCCTCTGTTATGACCACACATACACCAGTATGATCATACTGTGGCTGGTGTACGATTCGTTCAAACTGTATAGTTATAGCTAGGTTGATTAGCCTAGTATTACCAATATTATTGTATCTATAATCTCATTTTGGAAATACCTTGAGCTCATTGCAGAAGCTTATTGTCGTGTATCATGCAACTGCTATTACATGTCTATGCTATGGAAAGCTGTATGGAACATGCTAGATGTATTATGATGTAGAGTGTATGTATTATGATGTAGAATATGCATTTATATAAAACTTAGGTATGACTAGCAGGTATACTGTGATCTAATTCTTAAATAACGTAAGAATAACGGTCGACCGGTAACTGCTGGATATCCTCCCTTAACCAAGCCCCACCCTAACACCCATGGCGTACTGTCTCCGGCCAGTATTACCATGTCTAGTAGAAATTACTTCTTTGGGTGATTTTCTATATATCATGATATATTCTCTTGTACATTAATTCTTTTATATGTATTCTCCTGTAAGATTGTATATTGTAATACCCAATTAGGTATTGCATGATTTAGTTATTCAACATTAATGATAATGTTTTTATTTGAGCTTATGAATATTTAAGGAGAGTCAGTTAACTTGCCAAGTTCTTTTTTTTTATTTTTATTTTTACATGAAAACATGCTTATAAGTACAATAAAAAGAAACAGTTACATCATAAAACAGAACAAAATGACAGAGCACAAATGTGCAAAACTAAGGAACAAAAGGACTAAACACACAATAACGCCAGCCAGAAGGGCCGATCACAATACAACAATAATGACAAACAGAATACAATAATTAAGTTAAACACAGCGGAAGACAATACAGAAATAACACACCAAAACCTGAAATATACAGAACAAGGCTACCAGCACCGCAAACATACACAGAGAGGCACCAACACAAAACAAAACAGTAAATAATAAATAACAATAAACAAGAAAACAAAACAGTTATGCATAAACAAAAGGAAAGCTCAACGGCAAAACTCGACAAAAAGCATAAAACCCAGACTAGGTCACGCCAACAGCTGAAGGGCACTCAACACCCCACAAACAAGCGCACAAGCAGCATCATAAAAAACATAGAACCACAAGCATAACATAAGAACATGACCCCACAACCAGCCAACACACCAAAAAACCCCGTACCGCACAGGAACCGGACACATACACACACAAGCCACACAAATAAACCCACAACCATAAACCGCAGCACGCAGGAACCGGGAAACAAACCCGCCCCACCCACTTACACCCGACCCACACCCCACACCCATGCACACTGTGGAAACAACCCACAACCCAAAACCACACAACACACAAAGGAATCATGAGTGAGGAAAACATTCCTCAGAGACAAAACCACACGACTCCGCAGCCCAAAGATACCTGCGCTTGTAGGCCTCCCAAATCATATATTCCCTGTCGGTAGNACAAGTAGTAAAGAACCCTGCCAACACCTCTACAAGTAGTAAAGAACCCTGCCAACACCTCTACAAGTAGTAAAGAACCCTGCGAACACCTCTACAAGCAGTAAAGAACCCTGCCAACACCTCTACAGTAGTAAAGAACCCCTGCCAACACCTCTACAAGTAGTAAAGAACCCTGCCAACACCTCTACAAGTAGTAAAGAACCCTGCCACACCTCTACAAGCAGCAGGGAGTGTAGTGGAGAGGGAGGGAAGATAAGGCGAGTAGATGTTCCCATCAGAAATTGGGAACATCAATGATCTAATGTTCCCATCACTGAAATATAAGAAAAATAAATAAAAAACCGAAATGAAAAAATGAAAAAAATACAAAAAATTATACTCACAAATGAACGGTACGGTAACAACACAGCTCAATTGCAACGCAATGTCACACACAAAATAATTATATCAAAATTAAATAAATCAAAATCTATGATAATTCAAATTATCAATGAAATCGGGAACATTGAAATAGAATCAAATATATTTAGTATAGCGTAAGTTGCTCTTACATGCAACAGATGGCGCTATTTTTTTAAATCATGTTTTTACCTGTCTCAGGTGTGGCATCTATTCTTATACTCACAAAATGAACAGTATGGTAAACAACGCAGCTCAATTCCAACACAATGTCACTCAAAATAATTCAATAAAAAATAAAATAAATCAAAATCAATAAAAAAATTATTTATCAATGCAATTGGAAACATTAAAATGGAATTCGTAACATATTTAGTATAGTGTGTGTGTTGCTATTATGTGCAACAGATGGCGCTGGTGTTGAAAAAAAAAATTTTTTACCTGTCACAGATGTGACATCTGTATAGTAGGTATATAAAAACACGTGCATTTTCGAAAGGAACGTTGAGTCATAATTTCAACACAATCGGTGAAGAACTTTGGGAGATTACAGCGTGTGTTGCTCTTACGTCCAACAGATGCCACAGATTAAAAAAAAAATTCCTGTCATAGGTGAGGCATGTATATAATAGGTATATAAAAACATGCGCCTAATCGAATGTAACGTTGTGTCAAAATTTCAAAGCAATTGGTAAGAGATTTCGAAGATTTCTCTCACATGAAAACAGTTTTTTTTAAAGCCATTTTTTTACCGTCACAGACGTGACATCAATATAGTATGTATATAAAAATCAGCTCGGATGCGAATTTAACGTTGTGTGAAAATTTCAAAGCAATCGGTGAAGAACTTTCAGAGATTAGCGATTTTGAACAAACGAACATTTCCATTTTATTTATATAGTTTTATATACAAGAAGGTACATTGGGTTTAACAGACAACATAAAAATTAAGTTGAATTCACATTCTTGTAAAGCCACTAGCACGCATAGGGTTTGGGGCAAATTTTGACATTGAACGAGACTGAATATTTTCGGTCTTCAACCGGCTCAAACTGGTCTCTGACTATTTTTTTCTGTAAATGGTCTCTGTCAAATTCCTGTCTATTACTGGACTCTGACTAATTTTCGGTCTTATTAAATGGTCTCTGAGAAAGTTGCAGCTAAGATGTCTATTTTCCTTAACAAAACTTCAATGACAATATTCTCTGAAAATGGTCTTTTGAAATATTTTCGGTCTTAACTCTTTAGAAACTCCTATGAGTATATGAACTCTGAAATATTTTCATAAAATTGAACTCTGAAAAATTTGAATATCCTCTATAGAACTCTTTAGGAGCGAATGAGTGATTTTTGGTCCGAATTTTTTCCCATAAGAAACCTTAAGAACGTATGAGTGATTTTGCAAAAAAAAAAAAAAAAAATTGGCCGTAGAGTTTATGAATTACGGTGGTAACACCTGCTTGGTGAGGTGTTACCTGGTAACACCTGCTTGGTGAGGTGTTACCTGGTAACACCTGCTTGGTGAGGTGTTACCTGGTAACACCTGCTTGGTGAGGTGTTCCTGGTAACACCTGCTTGGTGAGGTGTTACCTGGTAACACCTGCTTGGTGAGGTGTTACCTGGTAACACCTGCTTGGTGAGGTGTTACCTGGTAACACTTGCTTGGTGAGGTGTTACCTGGTAACACCTGCTTGGTGAGGTGTTACCTGGTAACACCTGCTTGGTGAGGTGTTACCTGGTAACACCTGCTTGGTGAGGTGTTACCTGGTAACACCTGCTTGGTGAGGTGTTACCTGGTAACACCTGCTTGGTGGGTGTTACCTGGTAACACCTGCTTGGTGAGGTGTTACCTGGTAACCCTGCTTGGTGAGGTGTTACCTGGTAACACCTGCTTGGTGAGGTGTTACCTGGTAACACTGCTTGGTGAGGTGTTACCTGGTAACACCTGCTTGGTGAGTGTTACCTGGTAACACCTGCTTGGTGAGGTGTTACCTGGTAACACCTGCTTGGTGAGGTGTTACCTGGTAACACCTGCTTGGTGAGGTGTTACCTGGTAACACCTGCTTGGTGAGGTGTTACCTGGTAACACCTGCTTGGTGAGGTGTTACCTGGTAACACCTGCTTGGTGAGGTGTTACCTGGTAACACCTGCTTGGTGAGGTGTTACCTGGTAACACCTGCTTGGTGAGGTGTTACCTGGTAACACCTGCTTGGTGAGGTAGACTCTGAAGCGTCTGACAAGGGGGTGAGGGGGGGGGGTGAGGAGAAAGCCGGGCGGTTAATGACGTCTGATGTACCGAGAATGAAACTTTTAGTTACTTACATAGAAATATTCTAGTTTGTAAGTAAGAATTTACTTAAAACATACAGTCTAAAATATCTGCAAGTGACCGTAGAGTTTATTCTCAGTAAGATGGGAGAAGACTTTGCCCCTGAATTTTCTATAAGATTTTCTTAACAAACTTCTATGAACTCTGAAATAATTTTCAATTTCTGCCTTAAGAAACCTTTAACTCTAAATCGGTCCCTTTTACCATGAATTTTCCTCATAAGAATCCCTTAATACCTCAGGCGCCCCTCCCCCCCCCCCTAAAAAAAAGGGGCCGCTAAGCTGTCATCCCTACTACTGCGGAGAACCCTGCTAACACCTCCTCGAGCAGCAGAGACCTTTGAAAACACATCCACAAGTAGTAAAGACCCTGCAAACACCACTACAAACAGCGGAGAACCCTGCCAACACTTCCAAAAGTAGCAGAGAACCTGCCAACACCAAAAGTAATGGAGAACCCTTCCAACACGTAAACAAGCTGTAGAGACCCCTGCCAGCCCTCCTCAAGCGGTGGAGAACCCTGCCAACACCTCCACATGCAGCGTAGACCCCTGCCAAACACCTCCATAAGTAGTGGCGAATCCTTCCAACACGTAAGAAAGCAGCAGAGACCCCTGCCAAACCTCCACAAGTAGTGGAGAACCCTGCCAACACCTCCACAAGTAGTGGAGAACCCTGCCAACACCTCCACAAGTAGCGGAGAACCCCTGCCAACATCTGCCCTCTGCTGGGGCCTGTATGCATTAAACCTACATGGTGGTAATGCGGCTTACTCCCTCACTTCACCCACCACTTTTCCTTCTGTTTGGTCTTGAAGGAAGCTGGCCTCGGGTGAAAGTGGCTGTGACGATCTCTGTCTGGAACCCGTAGGTGCGGGACTGGGACGACCACTTCCTTCGGCCCAAGCTCTGCTTCAGAAAGCTTAGGGTCGTTCTTGCCCTTGCTGGGGGTTCTTCTCCGGCCGCGACCTCGGCGGTCTCCGGGGTTGGAATCCTTCTGCCTTCTTTTACCAACTTCGAGGTCTACTCCGGAGATCACAGTTCTTGCGACGGCGATGGAACCAATCATATTGGCGTTTGCCTTTCCATTGGAGACTTTCGGAATCGTGGAGAAGAGGAACCTGCTACATGGTGACAGCTTCTCCTCCATTTCAACCCACCCTGGCTATGCCCCTGGAGAGGCCATTCCAGGCCGACAGCCAGAGCGCAATTCCATAGTCTCCTGAGACTGATGGATGCCTACAACTACACTCACCTCTTTGGAAATATTTGGATAAGATCTACAGGAGAGGAAATGCCGCACGAGCAGCAAATGTAATGTGTAACACTCACTACCGTACTAATGTGTCTCACTCACTACCGTTCTAATGCTTCTCACACACTACTATATTAATGTGTCTCACATACTACTGTACTAATGTGTCTCACACACTACTGTACTAATGTGTCTCACACACTACTGTACTAATGTGTCTCATACACTACTGTACTAGTGCGTCTCACATACTATTTTAAAATGTTAAATTTTGCCCAGAGCTGCGAGTTTATTGGGCAGCGCCACTCATCCTGTGAGTGGACATACCGCCATAGCAGCATGTACAACACTCCCCAAAAGGAAGAAAACCCGCTGGGTTGTTCATCCTGTCACTTGTACCCAGACACAGCTGGAACTTGCTTAACTGTGTCAAGTGAACAGCTCCTCAAACAAGAAGATTAACATCTGTCAGCCCTTAAAAACTTATGTTATCTTGCGGGTACAAATGGGGGAATCTTTTAAGAACAGTATCAATATTTGGCAAATAGTGTTTTTCTAACTCAAACAATGTGGGGTTTATTATTCTACACATATTCTAATGTCTCTCAGGTGTTCACATTCACGTAGATAATGGTCAAGGCGGTGTCCGTCACTCTCATCACAAATTCTGCAACTTCGCTGATCAACTGTCAAACTACCAAGTCTCCGTGGTGCAGTGGTAAGACACTTGCCTGGCGTTCCGCGAGCGCTTTGTCATGGGTTCGTATCCTGGCCGGGGGATTTACTGGGCTCAAATCCTTAACTGTAGCTTCTGATTAACTCAACAGTAAAATGTGTACTTGGTTGTAAAAACTATTCTTCGCGGCGGGGATCGTATTCCAGGGACCTGCCCGAAACGCTACGCGTACTAGTGGCTGTACAAGAATGTAATAACTCTTGTATATATCTAAAAAAAAAATTGTCGTTGTATTCCGTATCTCCATGGATATTTGCATGCAAGACGGATTCTCTCTATTACTGATTCTCTCCTGCGTCTCCTCCTCTTCGTCCATAATGATTTGGATTGCCAGCTGCAACCATGTTGTACCATCGTATAGATTCACTGGTTTGTGCTTCTATCCTCCTTTCTGCAGTTACCTTGTCACGGTGATGTTGCCTGACAATACCTCTAATTTGTAGGAGAGTCTTGGGTATGAAGTATTCAATATGGTCTCCTTCAGCGCCTTCAGCAGCCAGCACATCTGCTCGTTCATTCCCACATATTCCAACATGGGAGGGGATCCACAGAAACTTGATGACTCTTCCCTGATTGGTAAGTATTCTCTCAGCTCTCGTAATTTCAGCAACTATTGGAAGATTTTCTGCCCGATTTTTACTTAGGTTTTGCAGTGCTGATTTTGAATCAGTGCAAATCACTGCACCATCAGTGTTCCGTTCAAGAAACACTACTGTACTAATGTGTCTCACACACTACTGTACTAATGTGTCTCACACACTACTGTACTAATGTGTCTCACACACTACTGTACTAATGTGTCTCACACACTACTGTACTAATGTGTCTCACACACTACTGTACTAATGTGTCTCACACACTACTGTACTAATGTGTCTCACTCACTACTGTACTAATGTGTCTCACACACTACTGTACTAATGTGTCTCACACACTACTGTACTAATGTGTCTCACACACTACTGTACTAATGTGTCTCACACACTACCTGCCGTCTAGTATTACCATGCAACACTCCTGCCGTCTAAAATATGCAACATTAGGGAACAGGTTTCAGGAAGAGGTTGGCAGCCAAAAGATACTGTCACTCCAGTTATTGTTCCATCTTGTGAATGGATAATATCCACCCAGTTATAGATAACTAAAGGAAGGTGTAGTTCTATATTACAACAATTAAAGTAACAGACAAGCGAAGCATTGAACGTAATAATAATACAAATATATACTTACAACAAAAAAATAATTACTGAAACTATGAATGATAAAAAGACCGAGGTAATATCTGGAAGTGTGTATAGTTACAGACAGTCTCCATACAAGTAAAGACAGTATGGGAGGTAATACTGGGAGTGTGAATAGTTACAGACAGTCTCCATACAAGTAAAGATAGTTAATTTAAGAACGTCGCTTTCGGCCGTTTACAGTATGGCCGAAAGTGGATGTAATTTGGAAATGAAAAGAAAGTATTGGAATTTTTTGTTCAACAACAGTAAGTTAAGGGTCCTCTGATAGGTTAGGTGGGCAGGAAATTCTCATAAAGTTTCAAAACGGTATGAAAAACGTTAATGGAAAGTTCCCTTTTCTAAGCTTGCCGCGTAAGCCGGACGACTCAAACAGAAAACGGAACAGTACGTCACTTTTGTGAGTCGATTTCATTTCAAATTACGTCCAAATTTGGCCATAGCGCGCATACGAGCGAAAAGTGATGTTATTTTAAGAGGACGAGTTGAGATGGGACTCGTTAGCCTGGGAAGGCAGCTCATCTAGGGGAAGGAAAACCCTGATTCTAAACCTCCGTTGCCTTGCGGCCATACCCCTATTTTCTGAAAGGCTTCAGGAGTCAACCTCGAGGAGAAATCCGGAGTTGGAGCCCCTAAGGCAGTTCGTTGTCGATTTCGACCTCGCTCTGGCAGCTCCTGCGACGTTGCTGGAACCATGTGTATTGGCATTTGCCTTTCCATTGGATAATTTCAGCAACGTGGCGAGGGGGGACTTGCTGCATGGGTAACAGCTTCTCCTCCATATCTATCTACCTAGGCTTTGCACCCTGGAGAGCAACCAGAGCGCAACTCCATAGTCTGCAGAGAGTGAAGGAAGCCTACTACCTTGGAGTGTGTAAAGTTACAGACAGTGTCTATACAAGGAAAGATAGTAGAGGGAACGGCAGCATTTACCAGCGTACCAGACTAAGAGAATAACATTAATATGAAGCCTTCTAACCACTGGCATTATACACAATACCGGGAACTGTTAATGTCATTTGCGGAGCCATAGCAGCTTGGCAGGTTAGTTATTATATGTAAGAGAGGTATACTCAACGTTTTCAGCGTACACATGCATATCAGTTTTAAATGTATTTAATTTTATATATACCCTACTAACTGTCTACAATCTCATTAACATATACATGTAAGAGCGAGTCCCAAATATCGGAGACGATTGGGGACTCGAGTCACAGAGTCACAGAGTCACAGGAACTCAGAGTCACAGAGTCACAGGAACTCAGAGTCACAGAGTCACAGGAACTCAGAGTCACAGAGTCACAGGAACTCAAAGTCACAGGAACTCAGAGTCACAGAGTCACAGGAACTCAAAGTAACAGGAACTCAGAGTCACAGAGTCACAGGAACTCAGAGTCACAGAGTCACAGGAACTCAGAGTCACAGGAACTCAGAGTCACAGAGTCACAGGAACTCAGAGTCACAGAGTCACAGGAACTCAGAGTCACAGAGTCACTGGAACTCAGAGTCACAGAGTCACAGAATCGCAGAGTCCTCGACCCAGTTCACTATCATACAAGCATGGTGATATTACGGTGTACTTCAACATGTTGGTCGTTGACATATATTATGAACACTAAAGGCCCCAAAACAGATCCTGAGGCTCACCCCTGGTAACAGTCCCTCACTGCACACTGTTGATGCTCAGTCTCTGTTGCCTGTCCATCACTGCACCCTATTGATGCTCAGTCTCTGCTGCCTGTCCTTCACTGCACCCTATTGATGCTCTCTCTCTGCTTCCTGTCCCTCACTGTACACTATTGATGCTCAGTCTGCTGCCTGTCCCTCACTGCACAATATTGATGCTCAGTCTCTGCTGCCTGTCCCTCACTGTACACTATTGATGCTCAGTCTGCTGCCTGTCCCTCACTGCACACTATTGATGCTCAGTCTCTGCTGCCTGTCTCTCACTGCACACTATTGATGCTCAGTCTCTGCTGCCTGTCTCTCACTGCACACTATTGATGCTCAGTCTGCTGCCTGTCTCTCACTGCACACTATTGATGCTCAGTCTGCTGCCTGTCTCTCACTGCACACTATTGATGCTCAGTCTCTGCTGCCTGTCCATCACTGCACACTACTGATGCTCAGTCTCTGCTGCCTGTCCATCACTGCACACTATTGATGCTCAGTCTCTGCTGCCTGTCCATCACTGCACACTATTGATGCTCAGTCTCTGCTGCCTGTCTCTCACTGCTCCCTATTGATGCTCAGTCTCTGCTGCCTGTCTCTCACTGCACACTATTGATGCTCAGTCTCTGCTGCCTGTCTCTCACTGCTCCCTATTGATGCTCAGTCTCTGCTGCCTGTCCCTCACTGTACACTATTGATGCTCAGTCTGCTGCCTGTCCCTCACTGCACACTATTGATGCTCAGTCTCTGCTGCCTGTCTCTCATTGCACACTATTGATGCTCAGTCTCTGCTGCCTGTCTCTCACTGCTCCCTATTGATGCTCAGTCTCTGTGCTGCCTGTCTCTCACTGCACACTATTGATGCTCAGTCTGCTGCCTGTCTCTCACTGCACGCTATTGATGCTCAGTCTGCTGCCTGTCTCTCACTGCACACTATTGATGCTCAGTCTGCTGCCTGTCTCTCACTGCACACTATTGATGCTCAGTCTCTGCTGCCTGTCCATCACTGCACACTACTGATGCTCAGTCTCTGCTGCCTGTCCATCACTGCACACTATTGATGCTCAGTCTCTGCTGCCTGTCCATCACTGCACACTATTGATGCTCAGTCTCTGCTGCCTGTCCATCACTGCACACTACTGATGCTCAGTCTCTGCTGCCTGTCCATCACTGCACACTACTGATGCTCAGTCTCTGCTGCCTGTCCATCACTGCACCCTATTGATGCTCAGTCTCTGATGCCTGTCCATCACTGAACACTATTGATGCTCAGTCTCTGCTGCCTGTCTATCACTGCACACTATTGATGCTCAGTCTCTGTTACGTGTCCATCACTGCACACTATGATGCTCAGTCTCTGCTGCCTGTCTATCACCGGACAGCGACCCAAGGAGAACATCCCGTCAATGACATGGGCTTCAGCCTTACTGTCTCNACCCTTTACGGGTGCGCCGGAGCACATATGATCCCACGATCGTCGTCGCTCGTAAATCAACAACAACAACAACATCTTGTGCCAATCAAGTTGCTGACATTCGCGCCTTATCTCTTCCTCAGTCACATCCAGTGACGGTTGCTTACATTAAATCATTTCTCTGTATCCTCAATATGGTCATGTGGGGAATAACTGTAACTGTTGGGGCGGACTTATATCTTGAGGCTTCATAACACTGGCCTCTGAGACACTACTGTGCCTGGCCTCTGAGACACTACTGTGCCTGGCCTCTGAGACACTACTGTGCCTGGCCTCTGGGACACTACTGTGCCTGGCCTCTGAGACACTACTGTGCCTGGCCTCTGAGACACTACTGTGCCTGGCCTCTGAGACACTACTGTGCCTGGCCTCTGAGACACTACTGTGCCTGGCCTCTGAGACACTACTGTGTCTGGCCTCTGAGACACTACTGTGCCTGGCCTCTGAGACACTACTGTGTCTGGCCTCTGGGACACTACTGTGCTTGGCCTCTGAGACACTACTGTGCCTGACCTCTTAGACACTACTGTGCTTGGCCTCTGAGACACTACTGTGCCTGGCCTCTAAGACACTACTGTGCCTGGCCTCTGAGACACTACTGTGCCTGGTCTCTGAGACACTACTGTGCCTGGTCTCTGAGACACTACTGTGCCTGGCCTCTGAGACACTACTGTGCCTGGCCTCTGGTACACTACTGTGCCTGGCCTCTGAGACACTACTGTGCCTGGTCTCTGGGACACTACTGTGCCTGGCCTCTGAGACACTACTGTGCCTGGCCTCTGAGACACTACTGTGCCTGGCCTCTGAGACACTACTGTGCCTGGCCTCTGAGACACTACTGTGCCTGGCCTCTGAGACACTACTGTGTCTGGCCTCTGAGACACTACTGTGCCTGGCCTCTGAGACACTACTGTGTCTGGCCTCTGGGACACTACTGTGCTTGGCCTCTGAGACACTACTGTGCCTGACCTCTTAGACACTACTGTGCTTGGCCTCTGAGACACTACTGTGCCTGGCCTCTAAGACACTACTGTGCCTGGCCTCTGAGACACTACTGTGCCTGGTCTCTGAGACACTACTGTGCCTGGTCTCTGAGACACTACTGTGCCTGGCCTCTGAGACACTACTGTGCCTGGTCTCTGAGACACTACTGTGCCTGGCCTCTGAGACACTACTGTGCCTGGCCTCTGAGACACTACTGTGCCTGGCCTCTAAGACACTACTGTGCCTGGCCTCTGGGACACTACTGTGCCTGGTCTCTGAGACACTACTGTGCCTGGTCTCTGAGACACTACTGTGCCTGGCCTCTGAGACACTACTGTGCCTGGCCTCTGGTACACTACTGTGCCTGGCCTCTGAGACACTACTGTGCCTGGTCTCTGGGACACTACTGTGCCTGGCCTCTGAGACACTACTGTGTCTGGCCTCTGAGACACTACTGTGCCTGGCCTCTGAGACACTACTGTGCATGGCCTCTAAGACACTACTGTGCCTGGCCTCTGGGACACTACTGTGCCTGGCCTCTGAGTCACTACTGTAAATCTTCCATTGACAGAATATTACTAGTTGCGTATACGAACAGCCAGCTCTTTCCGAGTCATATTAACTCTCATCCACACAGTTTTAAGCTTTGATTGTTAAATTGTTATTCTTTAGACCTGTTGCACGGATGTTAAGCTTACCTCCTGATGTTTGTCTCATCTCACATGTTAACTATAACCTCAGTATATTTAGCTCAATTGATATACTGAGATCACAGGCTTAGTATTATTTGTAAATTTCTGAACCAAAGTTTTCACTGTTGATTACGTGTTACATGTTATACTGTAGACCAGGGAACACCTTATGGGAACTATAGTGAACGTTCCTTCCACAGATCCTGCAGTGTCGGGCCAGGCCGCCAACCGGCTCTTAGCTCACGGCGGCGGTCTGACGGCCCGCCTAGGTCTCTGGTCTCCCTCAGGTCTCAGCCGGCTTTACTGCCTCAGGCTGCCTTACGGTCTCGGCCAGCCTTAAAGTCTCGACCAGCCTTAAAGTCTCGACTAGCCTTAGGGTCTTGGCAAGCCTTAGTGTCTCGGCCGTCCTTAGGGTCTCGGCCAGCCGTACGTTCTCAGGAAGCCTTATGGTCTCCTGCAGCCTTGCAGCTTCAGGCGCCATCGCGGTTGCTATCGGTCTTGCGGTCTCAGGACGGTTTGAGGTCTGAGGCGGCCTCGGGGTCTCGGGCAGCAATCAGGTTGGAACCACAAGGACCAGAGGACAGATGTAACAGTTTGGGAGGTCAGCTGGTTGCCGCTACAGTGAAGGTTGTCACCACCGTCACCACCACACACCTGCACCTCGTCTCACAGGGACACCCAGGTGAGCCACAGTGTAGATGGTCACCACCACACACCTGCCCTCGTCTCGCAGGGACACCAATTGAGCCACAGTGTAGGTGGTCACCACCACACACCTGCACCTCGTCTCGCAGGGACACCCAGGTGAGCCACAGTGTAGGTGGTCACCACCACACACCTGCACCTCGTCTGGACACCCAGGTGAGCCACAGTGTAGGTGGTCACCACCACACACCTGCACCTCGTCTGGACACCCAGGTGAGCCACAGTGTAGGTGTCACCACCACACACCTGCACCTCGTCTGGACACCCAGGTGAGCCACAGTGTAGGTGGTCACCACCACACACCTGCACCTCGTCTGGACACCCAGGTGAGCCACAGTGTAGGTGGTCACCACCACACACCTGCACCTCGTCTCGCAGGGACACCCAGGTAGCCACAGTGTAGGTGGTCACCACCACACACCTGCACCTCGTCTGGACACCCAGGTGAGCCACAGTGTAGGTGGTCACCACCACACACCTGCACCTCGTCTGACACCAGGTGAGCCACAGTGTAGGTGGTCACCACCACACACCTGCACCTCGTCTGGACACCCGGTGAGCCACAGTGTAGGTGGTCACCACCACACACCTGCACCTCGTCTGGACACCCAGGTGAGCCACAGTGTAGGTGGTCACCACCACACACCTGCACCTCGTCTGGACACCCAGGTGAGCCACAGTGTAGGTGGTCACCACCACACACCTGCACCTCGTCTCGCAGGGACACCCAGGTGAGCCACAGTGTAGGTGGTCACCACCACACACCTGCACCTCGTCGTGGACACCCAGGTGAGCCACAGTGTAGGTGGTCACCACCACACACCTGCACCTCGTCTGGACACCAGGTGAGCCACAGTGTAGGTGGTCACCACCACACACCTGCACCTCGTCTGGACACCCAGGTGAGCCACAGTGTAGGTGGTCACCACCACACACCTGCACCTCGTCTGGACACCCAGGTGAGCCACAGTGTAGGTGGTCACCACCACACACCTGCACCTCGTCTGGACACCCAGGTGAGCCACAGTGTAGGTGGTCACCACCACACACCTGCACCTCGTCTGGACACCCAGGTGAGCCACAGTGTAGGTGGTCACCACCACACACCTGCACCTCGTCTGGACACCAGGTGAGCCACAGTGTAGGTGGTCACCACACCACACACCTGCACCTCGTCTCGCAGGGACACCCAGGTGAGCCACAGTGTAGGTGGTCACCACCACACACCTGCACCTCGTCTGGACACCCAGGTGAGCCACAGTGTAGGTGGTCACCACCACACACCTGCACCTCGTCTGGACACCAGGTGAGCCACAGTGTAGGTGGTCACCACCACACACCTGCACCTCGTCTGGACACCCAGGTGAGCCACAGTGTAGGTGGTCACCACCACACCTGCACCTCGTCTGGACACCCAGGTGAGCCACAGTGTAGGTGGTCACCACCACACACCTGCACCTCGTCCGGACACCCAGGTGAGCCACAGTGTAGGTGGTGTCACCACCACACACCTGCACCTCGTCTCGCAGGGACACCCAGGTGAGCCACAGTGTAGGTGGTCACCACCACACACCTGCACCTCGTCTGGACACCCAGGTGAGCCACAGTGTAGGTGGTCACCAACACACACCTGCACCTCGTCTGGACACCAGGTGAGCCACAGTGTAGGTGGTCACCACCACACACCTGCACCTCGTCTGGACACCCAGGTGAGCCACAGTGTAGGTGGTCACCACCACACACCTGCACCTCGTCTGGACACCCAGGTGAGCCACAGTGTAGGTGGTCACCACCACACACCTGCACCTCGTCTGGACACCCAGGTGAGCCACAGTGTAGGTGGTCACCACCACACACCTGCACCTCGTCTGGACACCCAGGTGAGCCACAGTGTAGGTGGTCACCACCACACACCTGCACCTCGTCTCACAGGGACACCAGGTGAGCCACAGTGTAGGTGGTCACCACCACCACCTGCACCTCGTCTGGACACCCAGGTGAGCCACAGTGTAGGTGGTCACCACCACACACCTGCACCTCGTCTCACAGGGACACCAGGTGAGCCACAGTGTAGGTGGTCACCACCACACACCTGCACCTCGTCTGGACACCCAGGTGAGCCACAGTGTAGGTGGTCACCACCACACACCTGCACCTCGTCTGGACACCCAGGTGAGCCACAGTGTAGGTGGTCACCACCACACACCTGCACCTCGTCTGGACACCCAGGTGAGCCCAGTGTAGGTGGTCACCACACACACCTGCACCTCGTCTGGACACCCAGGTGAGCCACAGTGTAGGTGGTCACCACCACACACCTGCACCTCGTCTCGCAGGGACACCCAGGTGAGCCACAGTGTAGGTGGGTCACCACCACACACCTGCACCTCGTCTGGACACCCAGGTGAGCCACAGTGTAGGTGGTCACCACCACACACCTGCACCTCGTCTGGACACCCAGGTGAGCCACAGTGTAGGTGGTCCCACCACACACCTGCACCTCGTCTGGACACCCAGGTGAGCCACGTGTAGGTGGTCACCACCACACACCTGCCCTCGTCGTAGGACACCCAGTGAGCCACAGTGTAGGTGGTCACCACCACACACCTGCACCTCGTCTGGACACCCAGGTGAGCCACAGTGTAGGTGGTCACCACCACACACCTGCACCTCGTCTGGACACCCAGGTGAGCAGTCATGACAGTGGGTCATCTGATAGAATGGTCATGATACAAGGGGGAAGGTTGTGAACTTAAGGGGAAGGTTGTGAACTTAAGAGGAAGGTTGTGAACTTAAGAGGAAGGTGGTGAACTTAAGAGGAAGGTTGTGAACTTAAGGGGAAGGTGGTGAACTTAAGAGGAAGGTGGTGAACTTAAGAGGAAGGTGGTGAACTTAAGAGGAAGGTTGTGAACTTAAGGGGAAGGTTGTGAACTTAAGAGGAAGGTTGTGAACTTAAGAGGAAGGTGGTGAACTTAAGAGGAAGGTTGTGAACTTAAGGGGAAGGTGGTGAACTTAAGAGGAAGGTGGTGAACTTAAGAGGAAGGTGGTGAACTTAAGAGGAAGGGATCTTCTTGGAGCATGTCATTCTGACCCTATCCTGTCGTATTGAGCTCTTTGACCCATACTTAGCTTAGGGAAATTTATGCTTGATCCCTATTTTCTTTAGAAAATCAAACACTACGTGGGTGACACCTATTAGTTTATTCACTTCAGAGTACCGGAAAAGCCTTACGGGGGGTTCGGGGGGTGAGTTCAAATACCGAAGTTCCGAGTGTTCTGGGGTTCTCAGTGAACAGTAACTTGGTCACAATGACTTGTGCGATTTTGTTCAGGCCACTGGTCGCTGTTTAACCACTGAGGTCCATTGAACCACAACTCTGCCTTTGTTAATTGCCATAAAGTCTGTCCTCGGGAGAGATAGTCTGCTGGATTCTCTTTGGTGGGGTACATATCTTAGTTTATACCATGCTGATAGCTCTCGTATTTCCTTAACAGGGTATACGGCAATTAAGGGATTCTAAGGGGTATCGTTCACTTACGCTCACGGGAGCACTGCCATCATATCTGACCAACGACGGTTCCTTAAAGTGGAGTGGCGTAAGCTGGGATCAGAATGATAAAGCCATCTTACACCTAGCCGTAAGGCTGTTAATTCCAGTTGTGAGTGATCGTTTCTTAAAGGTTCCACTCCTGGCCTGTGATGTAGCAATTGCTTGCCCATTTGAGACAGTAAAGCTACTGGCCTAAGCCTTTCCTGACGCATAACAAAATCATGTGCTTAATTTCGGGTTCTTTTTCCAGTTACTACTTTTCCTTATGTCCTTGACATTATCTCTAGCTTAGGTTAAATCTTTTGACTACCCTTCCATGTTTCTGGAGAGCAGGTTGTCAGGAAAGAGCATCCCACCTATCTCTTTTGTGGCCAACAGTGTCCTGATATATACAACTCCATTAATCATCATGGGCTTAATAGCCTAATGGGTCGAAGGTTTAGGCCGACTTCTCGATGGATTGTGTCTCATTGTTAATTAGTGGTAGCAGGCTCCACGACGTGAGTGTCACGCTCGGTTTGGCGTGGTCCATTCGACACTGTACCTTCGTCATCTCGTGGTATCCTGGTAGTCGGAATTCAGTTGAGATTCAGGTGATTTATATGGGCTCACTTGTTAGAGGCCAAACTGGAGCGGCATACTCTTGAGCGCCATGAATGCGCGTGCTTGCCTCTGGTATAGGTTCCACCAGTTCGATACAATGCTCAACGGGGGGGGGGTACCGGAAAAGGACTCCTCATCAGGTGGTGTGGGCGAGGTCCCTCTGGTCTCGAATGCGATGGTGTCTTCAGATGCGGTTGCAAGAGAGCGTGGAGCAAAAGGGAGTGTACGTGGCGCCGGAAAAGGACATGACGCAAACAGTTAAGCAGTAGTTACTGAGTCGCCATCGGTAGGCACGCCTTAATCATAGAACTTTTTGTGTAAGTTCTGGTCTCGTCTTTGAAGACCTCCCTATAGGGAAGGTCCGTCGATGTCTCCCGTACGAGCGTCAACGTCCATAGCCGGACTGTAACCAGCACGGCCGGTAAAGCCGTTGTGG
>WNGS01162868.1:237838-251603 GCA_020271785.1 Procambarus virginalis
CAGCCGCGACCCCAGTGCAATCAGCTGCCAGATGCCCCTCAACGCCACAACGAAAACATTGTCGAGGTTGTTCCGCGTAGAACGCCCGCATGGTGTAGCCCATCATGGTCACTGCGGAGGGAACAGGAGACTTGAGCCGCAGGCCGAGAGTCCGGGTCCCACAAGAGACACCACGCCACCTGCCGGCAGAGACGGAGTTCATCCGGATGGAAACGACAGTCCCAAACTGGCCAAAATACCGTCGAAGCAAAACCTCCGTAAATTCAAAAGGCACACCATGCAGGGCCACATACGTTACCGAGTAGCACCGGTCAGATATAGTGACGGTACCACCGTCCCCAGGGAGAAGAAGAGAGCGCCCATCGTAATGGGCCACAAAGTCTCTATAACAGCAGCGGAGTTAAACTTTACAAGTGCCCAATGGGTGGACAGCAATTGGAGCCAGTACACATTGGCAACTCGCACATGCAGCATATCCAACAGGACAATCTCAAGGGCCAGGTAAGACGCACGTCCAGAAAATTCCAGACCCACGGTCTCAGAGCGACGAATAGGGGGGAGGGGTCCCCAAGACGCCGACGCAACAACAACACCCTCCCACACGGAACGCCCAGCAACAACTCTGGCCAGCAGTTTTGTCGTTTTACCTGCCGATTATTTGAAACTAAAATATACTATTTATGAATAAAGAATACCTGTCTAATGAACTACTGCTAAAGCCATGAACATTATCACTGAATATTGGTATCCAAAGCTGTAGGTTGGCATCATTGTCTCATACCGTTTGTCTGGCATAAATGGACAAGAAGTGTTCACCTGCGTCCGATATTAGGTTTCCATATTTGTACCACTACAATTCAGCCTGATGACTTTTTAAATATTTACAAATTTAAATATTATTGAAGCTTTAAAAAACATAGAAATATCATAACATTATTAACTTTTTAGTCGGAAGATGAGAGAAAATGTCAGCACTGTGGAGAAATGCCCGACAGACCATTAGAACATTGTTTAACACAGTGCACAGTTACAAACCCATTAAGATTTCAACTTAGATTCAACAGAGCAGAAGTTGTTAAACACATGGGACAAAATCTTTCTGAAGCGACCACACGAGTGATAAATACTCATACTCCGCCCAAGTAAAACAGAAACAAGCAACACTTAGTGGGCCAGCCAGAGGCTTAGGGCCCGCGCAGGAATATCCATGCAAATAAAAAAAGAACTTATTAGTGATGTAATACTAATACTTTCCTGCCACGATCAACAATCACCCATAAGCCATCATCTCCTTTTCTCCTCATCCTCTCTCCATTTCCCCCTCATTCTCTCTCCCTTCCCCGTCATCCTCTTTCCCTTTTTCCCCATTCCATCATCCACTTGCAGAGGCGCTCCGGCACCTCTGTGCACTGTATGACATTATGTGCACTGTAGGACATTATGTGCACTGTATGATATTATTTGCACTGTATGACATTATGTGTACTGTATGACATTATGTGTACTGTATGACATTATGTGCACTGTATGACATTATGTGTACTGTATGACATTATGTGTACTGTATGACATTATGTGTACTGTACTTCCCTTTTTCCCCATTCCATCATCCACTTGCAGAGGCGCTCCGGCACCTCTGTGCACTGTATGACATTATGTGCACTGTAGGACATTATGTGCACTGTATGATATTATTTGCACTGTATGACATTATGTGTACTGTATGACATTATGTGTACTGTATGACATTATGTGCACTGTATGACATTATGTGTACTGTATGACATTATGTGTACTGTATGACATTATGTGTACTGTATGACATTATGTGCACTGTATGACATTATGTTTACTGTATGACATTATGTGCACTGTATCATATGTCGTTGTTCCGCTCCCACTGTCGTTGAGAGGGGTCGCCCCCAACGACAGGTCACCGAAGACGAAGAACCCTACTTGGGAGGCAGGAACACCGCCGCCGAGGAAGCAGGAGACGCCGGAACAGCAGGCGGAGGTGGCCGAGATGGCAACCCCGTCCCCGACAAAGCAGGAGACACAGAAGAAATGGCCGGAGACGTGTGGGGCGGCATAATCGCTGCCGACGAAACAGGGGACGAAGAAGGGGGCACAGAACCCTCAGAGCGAGCAGTCTTCTTCAACACCATCACCAGGTCGCCACAACCACTCTCATCCCTGCAAGGGGTAACCACCCCCCACTGGGAACCGGAACCATCCGATGCGGGCGACGCGCCCGAAGCAAGAGGTACCGGCCCCATAGCAGGAGCCACACCAGGGCCCACACCATCCACCGGACCCACACCAACACCAGACGCACCATCCTCGCACTCCACAAAGGAACAGCTCTCAGAAGAAACATCAACCCTCGCCGCATCCTCACATTCCTCTGCCCAAGAACGAGGAGGCGAAGCACCCGTATCCGTACGCGAACGCTTGGGGACAGGCCGATGATCATCGGAGCTGTCACCCCCTGCAGGAGGCACCCTAGAGGAGCCGGCGGCAGGCCGCCCCACAACCGGGGGGGGACGACCTCGCAGAACGTCAGCCTCAACAACACAGGGGACGAGACCGCCACTCACAGAGGAGACAGGAGAAGCAACAGGCGCGGCCGCAGGAGGGAAGGGTCCAACACAGGTGAGGGAGCCTGCAGAGACGTCGGAGGCGCAGTGTCGGTAACAGGTGCAGAAGCCGGTGGAAGCGACGAGACCGACTGCGGGGGCTTAACCGCACACACCACCACCTCGTCATGTACACCACCAACCACCCATTCCGGGCCAACAGCCACCACCGGGTCAGCAGGTGGCAGGGGAACCTCCCCACCCACTCCATCACGAGGCGACAGGTCCTGTGCCACCAACGGGGAAAAATCCTCGTCCCGGAACAAATTAACAGGCGCAGCTGCGACCCCAGTGCAATCAGCTGCCAGATGCCCCTCAACGCCACAATGAAAACATTGTCGAGGCTGTCCCGCGTAGAACGCCCGCATGGTGTAGCCCATCAAGGTCACCGCGGAGGGAACAGGAGACTAGAGCCGCAGGCCGAGAGTCCGGGTCCCACAAGAGACACCACGCCACCTGCCGGCAGAGACGGAGTTCATCCGGATGGAAACGGCAGTCCCAAACTGGCCAAAATACCGTCGAAGCAAAGCCTCCGTAAATTCAAAAGGCACACCATGCAGGGCCACATACATTACCGAGCAGCACCGGTCAGATATAGCGACAGTACCACCGACAGTAGGGAGCCGGTCGGCCGAGCGGACAGCACGCTGGACTGTGATCCTGTGGTCCCGGGTTCGATCCCGGGCGCCGTAGAGAAACAATGGGCAGAGTTTCTTTCACCCTATGCCCCTGTTACCTAGCAGTAAATAGGTACCTGGGTGTTAGTCAGCTGTCACGGGCTGCTTCCTGGGGGTGGAGGCCTGGTCGAGGACCGGGCCGCGGGGACACTAAAGCCCCGAAATCATCTCAAGATAACGTCCCCAGGGAGAGGAAGAGAGCGCCCTTCGTAACGGGCCACGAAGTCTCTATAAACAGCAGCAGAGTTAAACTTAACAAGCGCCCGATGGGTGGCCAGCAGTTGGAGCCCGTACACATCGGCAACTCGCACACGCAGCATATCCAACAGGACAATCTCAAGGGCCAGGTAAGACGCACGTCCAGAAAATTCCAGACCCACGGTCTCAGAGCAGCGAATAGGGGGGAGGGGTCCCCAAGACGCCGACGCAACAACAACACCCTCCCACACGGAACGCCCAGCAACAACTCTGGCCAGCAGTTTTGTCGTTTTACCTGCCGATTATTTGAAACTAAAATATACTATTTATGAATAAAGAATACCTGTCTAATGAACTACTGCTAAAGCCATGAACATTATCACTGAATATTGGTATCCAAAGCGGTAGGTTGGCATCATTGTCTCATACCGTTTGTCTGGCATAAATGGACAAGAAGTGTTCACCGGCGTCCGATATTAGGTTTCCATATTTGTACCACTACAATTCAGCCTGATGACTTTTTAAATATTTACAAATTTAAATATTCTTGAAGCTTTAAAAACGAAGAAATATCATAACATTATTAACTTTTTAGTCGGAAGATGAGAGGAAATGTCAGCACTGTGGAGAAATGCCCGACAGACCATTAGAACATTATTTAACACAGTGCACAGTTACAAACCCATTAAGATTTCAACTTAGATTCAACAGAGCAGAAGTTGTTAAACACAAGGGACAAAATCTTTCTGAAGCGACCACACGAGTGATAAATACTCATACTCCGCCCAAGTAAAACAGAAACAAGCAACACTTAGTGGGCCAGCCAGAGGCTTAGGGCCCGCACAGGAATATCCATGCAAATAAAAAAAGAACTTATTAGTGATGTAATACTAATACTTTCCTGCCACGATCAACAATCACCCATAAGCCATCATCTCCCATTCTCCTCATCCTCTCTCCATTTCCCCCTCATTCTCTCTCCCTTCCCCGTCATCCTCTTTCCCTTTTTCCCCATTCCATCATCCACTTGCAGAGGCGCTCCGGCACCTCTGTGCACTGTATGACATTATGTGCACTGTAGGACATTATGTGCACTGTATGACATTATGTGCACTGTATGACATTATGTGTACTGTATGACATTATGTGTACTGTATGACATTATGTGTACTGTATGACATTATGTGCACTGAAGGACATTATGTGCACTGTATGACATTATGTGCACTGTATGACATTATGTGTACTGTATGACATTATGTGCACTGTATGACATTATGTGCACTGTAGGACATTATGTGCACTGTATGACATTATGTGTACTGTATGACATTATGTGTACTGTATGACATTATGTGTACTGTATGACATTATGTGCACTGTATGACATTATGTGTACTGTATGACATTATGTGCACTGTATGACATTATGTGTACTGTATGACATTATGTGTACTGTATGACATTATGTGTACTGTATGACATTATGTGCACTGTATGACATTATGTGCACTGTATGACATTATGTGCACTCTATGACATTATGTGCACCCTATGACATTATGTGCACCCTATGACATTATGTGCACCTTATGACATTATGTGCACCCTATGACATTATGTGCACCCTATGACATTATGTGCACTCTATGACATTATGTGCACCCTATGACATTATGTGCACCCTATGACATTATGTGCACCCTATGACATTATGTGCACCCTATGACATTATGTGCACCCTATGACATTATGTGCACTCTAAGATGTCATCTATATTTTAAGACATTATCTCTTATGTTAGACATTGTCCACACTGTAACACATGACCTGTTCTGTAAGGAAACCATCCACTAAAAAAAACAATCTGTGAACCCTGATTGGTTCTCACTCTCCGGATCCACTGTTCTTATTTGAATTATAACATTTAAATCCCATTTGCATTAGGTTTTCACTGAGAGCTTTTCCTTGTACTTCAGGTTGAGGCCACAGGCTCCTGGTGACGATGATAACTCTGGCTCCCAGTGTGTTGTTAGTGATCATGACGACGACGACTGTAGTGATCTGTACCTCAGGTGAGTGTCTTTACTGTGGTCACCAGTGTCTTGTTGTGCCACAACAGTGCTACACGTCACTGTTGCTGTGGCAAGAGTGGCGTGTGGCCGGGTACTGTGGCAAGAGTTGCGTGTGGCCGGGTACTGTGGCAAGAGTTGCGTGTGGCCAGGTACTGTGGCAAGAGTTGCGTGTGGCCAGGTACTGTGGCAAGAGTTGCTAGGAATTGTGGCAAGAGTTGCGTGTGGCCAGGTACTGTGGCAAGAGTTGCGTGTGGCCAGGTACTGTGGCAAGAGTTGCGTGTGGCCAGGTACTGTGGCAAGAGTTGCGTGTGGCCAGGTACTGTGGCAAGAGTTGCGTGTGGCCAGGTACTGTGGCAAGAGTTGCGTATGGCCAGGTACTGTGGCAAGAGTGGCGTGTGGCCAGGTACTGTGGCAAGAGTGGCGTGTGGCCAGGTACTGTGGCAAGAGTGGCGTGTGGCCAGGTACTGTGGCAAGAGTTGCGTGTGGCCAGGTACTGTGGCAAGAGTGGCGTGTGGCCAGGTACTGTGGCAAGAGTGGCGTGTGGCCAGGTACTGTGGCAAGAGTGGCGTGTGGCCAAGTACTGTGGCAAGAGTGGCGTGTGGCCAGGTACTGTGGCAAGAGTGGCGTGTGGCCAGGTACTGTGGCAAGAGTGGCGTGTGGCCAGGTACTGTGGCAAGAGTGGCGTGTGGCCAGGTACTGTGGCAAGAGTGGCGTGTGGCCAGGTACTGTGGCAAGAGTGGCGTGTGGCCAGGTACTGTGGCAAGAGTTGCGTATGGCCAGATACTGTGGCAAGAGTGGCGTGTGGCCAGGTACTGTGGCAAGAGTGGCGTGTGGCCAGGTACTGTGGCAAGAGTGGAGTGTGGCCAGGTACTGTGGCAAGAGTGGCGTGTGGCCAGGTACTGTGGCAAGAGTGGCGTGTGGCCAGGTACTGTGGCAAGAGTGGCGTGTGGCCGGGTACTGTGGCAAGAGTGGCGTGTGGCCAGGTACTGTGGCAAGAGTGGCGTGTGGCCAGGTACTGTGGCAAGAGTGGAGTGTGGCCAGGTACTGTGGCAAGAGTGGCGTGTGGCCAAGTACTGTGGCAAGAGTTGCGTGTGGCCAGGTACTGTGGCAAGAGTTGCGTGTGGCCAGGTACTGTGGCAAGAGTTGCGTGTGGCCAGGTACTGTGGCAAGAGTTGCGTGTGGCCGGGTACTGTGGCAAGAGTTGCGCGTGGCCAGGTACTGTGGCAAGAGTGGCGTGTGGCCAGGTACTGTGGCAAGAGTTGCGTGTGGCCAGGTACTGTGGCAAGAGTTGCGTGTGGCCAGGTACTGTGGCAAGAGTTGCGTGTTGCCAGATACTGTGGCAAGAGTGGCAACGAACTCTGGCAAGAGTTGCGTGAGGCCAGGTACTGTGGCAAGAGTGGCTAGGAACTCTGGCAAGAGTTGCGTGTGGCCAGGTACTGTGGCAAGAGTTGCGTGTGGCCAGGTACTGTGGCAAGAGTTGCGTGTGGCCAGGTACTGTGGCAAGAGTGGCTAGGAATTGTGGCAAGAGTTGCGTGTGGCCAGGTACTGTGGCAAGAGTGGCTAGGAATTCTGGCAAGAGTTGCGTGTGGCCAGTTACTGTGGCAAGAGATGCGTGTGGCCAGGTACTGTGGCAAGAGTGGCTAGGAATTGTGGTAAGAGTTGCGTGTGGCCAGATACTGTGGCAAGAGTTGCGTGTGGCCAGGTACTGTGGCAAGAGTAGCTAGGAATTCTGGCAAGAGTTGCGTGTGGCCAGGTACTGTGGCAAGAGATGCGTGTGGCCAGGTACTGTAGCAAGAGTGGCCAGGAATTGTGGCAAGAGTTGCGTGTGGCCAGGTACTGTGGCAAGAGTTGCGTGTGGCCGGGTACTGTGGCAAGAGTGGCGTGTGGCCAGGTACTGTGGCAAGAGTTGCGTGTGGCCAGGTACTGTGGCAAGAGTAGCTAGGAATTCTGGCAAGAGATTCGTGTGGCCGGTACTGTGGCAAGAGTTGCGTGTGGCCAGGTACTGTGGCAAGAGTGGCCAGGAATTGTGGCAAGAGTTGCGTGTGGCCAGGTACTGTGGCAAGAGTGGCCAGGAATTGTGGCAAGAGTTGCGTGTGGCCAGGTACTGTGGCAAGAGTTGCGTGTGGCCAGGTACTGTGGCAAGAGTGGCTAGGAACTCTGGCACGAGTTGCGTGTGGCCAGGTACTGTGGCAAGAGTGGCTAGGAACTCTGGCAAGAGTTGCGTGTGGCCAGGTACTGTGGCAAGAGTTGCGTGTGGCCAGGTACTGTGGCAAGAGTTGCGTGTGGCCAGGTACTGTGGCAAGAGTTGCGTGTGGCCAGGTACTGTGGCAAGAGTTGCGTGTGGCCAGGTACTGTGGCAAGAGTTGCGTGTGGCCAGGTACTGTGGCAAGAGTTGCGTGTGGCCAGGTACTGTGGCAAGAGTTGCATGTGGCCAGGTACTGTGGCAAGAGTTGCGTGTGGCCAGGTACTGTGGCAAGAGTGGCTAGGAACTCTGGCAAGAGTTGCGTGTGGCCAGGTACTGTGGCAAGAGTTGCGTGTGGCCAGGTACTGTGGCAAGAGTTGCGTGTGGCCAGGTACTGTGGCAAGAGTTGCGTGTGGCCAGGTACTGTGGCAAGAGTGGCTAGGAACTCTGGCAAGAGTTGCGTGTGGCCAGGTACTGTGGCAAGAGTTGCGTGTGGCCAGGTACTGCGGCAAGAGTAGCTAGGAATTCTGGCAAGAGTTGCGTGTGGCCAGGTACTGTGGCAAGAGTAGCTAGGAATTCTGGCAAGAGTTGCGTGTGGCCAGGTACTGTGGCAAGAGATGCGTGTGGCCAGGTACTGTGGCAAGAGTGGCCAGGAATTGTGGCAAGAGTTGCGTGTGGCCAGGTACTGTGGCAAGAGTTGCGTGTGGCCAGGTACTGTGGCAAGAGTTGCGTGTGGCCAGGTACTGTGGCAAGAGTTGCGTGTGGCCGGGTACTGTGGCAAGAGTGGCTAGGAATTCTGGCAAGAGTTGCGTGTGGCCAGGTACTGTGGCAAGAGTTGCGTGTGGCCGGGTACTGTGGCAAGAGTTGCGTGTGGCCAGGTACTGTGGCAAGAGTTGCGTGTGGCCAGGTACTGTGGCAAGAGTTGCGTGTGGCCAGGTACTGTGGCAAGAGTTGCGTGTGGCCGGTACTGTGGCAAGAGTGGCTAGGAATTCTGGCAAGAGTTGCGTGTGGCCAGGTACTGTGGCAAGAGTTGCGTGTGGCCGGGTACTGTGGCAAGAGTTGCGTGTGGCCAGGTACTGTGGCAAGAGTTGCGTGTGGCCAGGTACTGTGGCAAGAGTTGCGTGTGGCCAGATACTGTGGCAAGAGTTGCGTGTGGCCAGGTACTGTGGCAAGAGTTGCGAGTGGCCAGGTACTGTGGCAAGAGTGGCGTGTGGCCAGGTACTGTGGCAAGAGTGGCTAGGAATTCTGGCAAGAGTTGCGTGTGGCCAGGTACTGTGGCAAGAGTTGCGTGTGGCCAGGTACTGTGGCAAGAGTTGCGTGTGGCCAGGTACTGTGGCAAGAGTTGCGTGTGGCCAGGTACTGTGGCAAGAGTTGCGTGTGGCCAGGTACTGTGGCAAGAGTGGCGTGTGGCCAGGAACTGTGGCAAGAGTGGCTAGGAATTCTGGCAAGAGTTGCGTGTGGCCAGGTACTGTGGCAAGAGTTGCGTGTGGCCAGGTACTGTGGCAAGAGTTGCGTGTGGCCGGGTACTGTGGCAAGAGTGGCGTGTGGCCAGGTACTGTGGCAAGAGTTGCGTGTGGCCAGGTACTGTGGCAAGAGTGGCCAGGAATTGTGGCAAGAGTTGCGTGTGGCCAGGTACTTGGCAAGAGTGGCCAGGAATTGTGGCAAGAGTGGCCAGGAATTGTGGCAAGAGTTGCGTGTGGCCAGGTACTGTGGCAAGAGTTGCGTGTGGCCAGGTACTGTGGCAAGAGTTGCGTGTGGCCAGGTACTGTGGCAAGAGTTGCGTGTGGCCGGTACTGTGGCAAGAGTGGCTAGGAATTCTGGCAAGAGTTGCGTGTGGCCAGGTACTGTGGCAAGAGTTGCGTGTGCCGGGTACTGTGGCAAGAGTTGCGTGTGGCCAGGTACTGTGGCAAGAGTTGCGTGTGGCCAGGTACTGTGGCAAGAGTTGCGTGTGGCCAGGTACTGTGGCAAGAGTTGCGTGTGGCCGGGTACTGTGGCAAGAGTGGCAAGGAATTCTGGCAAGAGTTGCGTGTGGCCAGGTACTGTGGCAAGAGTTGCGTGTGGCCGGGTACTGTGGCAAGAGTGGCTAGGAATTCTGGCAAGAGTTGCGTGTGGCCAGGTACTGTGGCAAGAGTTGCGTGTGGCCGGGTACTGTGGCAAGAGTTGCGTGTGGCCAGGTACTGTGGCAAGAGTTGCGTGTGGCCAGGTACTGTGGCAAGAGCTGCGTGTGGCCAGGTACTGTGGCAAGAGTTGCGTGTGGCCAGGTACTGTGGCAAGAGTGGCGTGTGGCCAGGTACTGTGGCAAGAGTGGCTAGGAATTCTGGCAAGAGTTGCGTGTGGCCAGGTACTGTGGCAAGAGTTGCGTGTGGTAAGGTACTGTGGCAAGAGTTGCGTGTGGCCAGGTACTGTGGCAAGAGTTGCGTGTGGCCAGGTACTGTGGCAAGAGTGGCGTGTGGCCAGGTACTGTGGCAAGAGTGGCTAGGAATTCTGGCAAGAGTTGCGTGTGGCCAGGTACTGTGGCAAGAGTTGCGTGTGGCCAGGTACTGTGGCAAGAGTGGCGTGCGGCCAGGTACTGTGGCAAGAGTTGCGTGTGGACAGGTACTGTGGCAAGAGTTGCGTGTGGCCAGGTTCTGTGGCAAGAGTGGCTAGGAATTCTGGCAAGAGTTGCGTGTGGCCAGGTACTGTGGCAAGAGTTGCGTGTGGCCAGGTACTCTGGCAAGAGTTGCGTGTGGCCGGGTACTGTGGCAAGAGTTGCGTGTGGCCAGGTACTGTGGCAAGAGTGGCGTGTGGCCAGGTACTGTGGCAAGAGTGGCTAGGAATTCTGGCAAGAGTTGCGTGTGGCCAGGTACTGTGGCAAGAGTTGCGTGTGGCCAGAGTTGCGTGTGGCCAGGTACTGTGGCAAGAGTTGCGTGTGGCCAGGTACTGTGGCAAGAGTTGCGTGTGGCCGGGTACTGTGGCAAGAGTGGCTAGGAATTCTGGCAAGAGTTGCGTGTGGCCAGGTACTGTGTCAAGAGTTGCGTGTGGCCGGGTACTGTGGCAAGAGTTGCGTGTGGCCAGGTACTGTGGCAAGAGTTGCGTGTGGCCAGGTACTGTGGCAAGAGTTGCGTGTGGCCAGGTACTGTGGCAAGAGTTGCGTGTGGCCAGGTACTGTGGCAAGAGTGGCGTGTGGCCAGGTACTGTGGCAAGAGTGGCTAGGAATTCTGGCAAGAGTTGCGTGTGGCCAGGTACTGTGGCAAGAGTTGCGTGTGGTAAGGTACTGTGGCAAGAGTTGCGTGTGGCCAGGTACTGTGGCAAGAGTTGCGTGTGGCCAGGTACTGTGGCAAGAGTGGCGTGTGGCCAGGTACTGTGGCAAGAGTGGCTAGGAATTCTGGCAAGAGTTGCGTGTGGCCAGGTACTGTGGCAAGAGTTGCGTGTGGCCAGGTACTGTGGCAAGAGTGGCGTGCGGCCAGGTACTGTGGCAAGAGTTGCGTGTGGCCAGGTACTGTGGCAAGAGTTGCGTGTGGCCAGGTTCTGTGGCAAGAGTGGCTAGGAATTCTGGCAAGAGTTGCGTGTGGCCAGGTACTGTGGCAAGAGTTGCGTGTGGCCAGGTACTGTGGCAAGAGTGGCGTGCGGCCAGGTACTGTGGCAAGAGTTGCGTGTGGCCAGGTACTGTGGCAAGAGTTGCGTGTGGCCAGGTACTGTGGCAAGAGTTGCGTGTGGCCAGGTACTCTGGCAAGAGTTGCGTGTGGCCGGGTACTGTGGCAAGAGTTGCGTGTGGCCAGGTACTGTGGCAAGAGTGGAGTGTGGCCGGGTACTGTGGCAAGAGTTGCGTGTGGCCAGGTACTGTGGCAAGAGTTGCGTGTGGCCAGGTACTGTGGCAAGAGTGGCGTGTGGCTAGGTACTGTGGTAAGAGTGACGTGTGGCCAGGTACTGTGGCAACAGTGGCCAGGTACTATGGCAAGAGTAACGTGTGGCCAGATTCTGTGGCAAGAGTGTCGTGTGGCCAGATTCTGTGGCAAGAGTGTCGTGCGGCCAGGTACTATGGCAAGAGTAACGTGTGGCCAGATTCTGTGGCAAGAGTGGCGTATAGCAAGAGTCGCGTGTGGCCAGGCACTGTGGCAAGAATCGCGTGTGGCCAGGTACTGTGGCAAGAGTCGCGTGTGGCCAGGTTTTGTGGCAAGGTTGGCGTGTGGCCGGGTACTGTGGCAAGAGTGGCGTGTGGCCAGGTACTGTGGCAAGAGTTGCGTGTGGCCAGGTACTGTGGCAAGAGTGGCGTGGCCAGGTACTGTGGCAAGAGTGGCGTGTGGCCAGGTATTGTGGCAAGAGTGGCGTGTGGCCGGGTACTGTGGCAAGGTTGGCGTGTGGCCAGGTATTGTGGCAAGAGTGGCGTGTGGCCGGGTACTGTGGCAAGAGTGGCGTGTGGCCAGGTACTGTGGCAAGAGTGGCGTGTGGCCAGGTATTGTGGCAAGAGTGGCGTGTGGCCGGGTACTGTGGCAAGGTTGGCGTGTGGCCGGGTACTGTGGCAAGAGTGGCGTGTGGCCAGGTACTGTGGCAAGAGTGGCGTGTGGCCAGGTACTGTGGCAAGAGTGGCGTGTGGCCGGGTACTGTGGCAAGAGTTGCGTGTGGCCAGATACTGTTGCGTGTTGCCAGGTACCTGCCAGGTTGTGGGAAGGATCGCGTGTGGCCAGGTGCTCGGAAAATGATGATTGTTGAGTGAGAAGAGAAATAATGCATATCTCTCTTTGCCACGACGGTGGTAAACAGAAAATTATCTGGGGGGGGGGGAAGGCTATTTAAAAATAGATATTACTGTACCTAACAGTCCGCTCACAACCGCTTGCTCCATGGTATGCAGCAATATATATATACATGTCGTACCTAATAGCCTGAACCGTACTAGTAGGCCTAGTATACAAGGCCCAATTTGCCTAACAAGCAAAGTGAATTTCATTATTTTTAATATTTCTTTCTATATTGGTTTATTCCAAATAATGTTAATACATTTATAATATTATTATTATATCTACCACACCACATTAATTCATACAGATCACAATGTGGAATTCTCACTCGTGGGATTTTATTTATTTTATTTTAATTATTAATTAATTGAATTCTAATTTATAATGTTTAATTAAATTTATTCATTATTTCTTATAATAACTTATCAGACTATGTTTTATTGAGTAGACTGTATGGATTTAATTTCTCCCACAAGTCATATCGCTACACAAGTTTGGGAGGGTTAATAATTGTAGCCTATCAATCGAGAATAATAGATTGGCAGGAAATTTATACAAAGTGTTAGTTGATTAATCTACTCGGGTTAATATGAATGATTGATAGATTTATCTGATAAGAAGACTTCAATTTGAGTACTAGTAGGACACGTGGGCAATCAGCCATATATGGGCCTCGTGGCTCTGGCGTCGATACATCCACGTGATGCAACAGTCAGATGTCGCCAATTTCCCCAGGTTGCCGCAGACGATCTGCCGGAATGCAAATAGCTAACGCAAATAACTTCATAATCACAGACATGGCATATTATTATTAGGGGTTACGTGACTGCGAGAGACTCACCCGGTTTTGGGTGGTCACCCACCACATTGTGAGATGATGCCTGTGGGGATGGCACAAGTGACCTCAGTCACAAAGGACTGCACTAGCAACAAACAAATGCTCTAATGACAGCTTATTACTTTAAGACTGCACAGGTAGCGTAGAGCCGCCGCCGGAGTCCAAATACTTGGCACTCTTAATCCACTGAGTCGTGAAGCTTCCGTAACTGCTGAAAGCAGTTGTCAGAGCAGCTCATAAGTGTCTCACGCCAAATTGTTTTGGTGTGTGGCTATGAAATTTGATTCGAGTCCAAGTATCCAGAGCAGCACTATGAGTCACTTTCAAGCATATGGCAGAGTTAACAGATGGGGACAAGGGTCTTAGAAGGCGTGAAAGGCAAGGCACTTCTAGTTCCAACAATAACAATTTATTCATAAAACTTAATAATAACAATACAAA
>WNGS01162868.1:252603-292743 GCA_020271785.1 Procambarus virginalis
GCAACAAAAGTTTAACGTTACGTTAAAGTCAGTAGTGACGCTGTCAACACTAGACAAGCCGGAATAAACGCACTTCCGGTACAGACTGTTCGCTGTTCCAATATTAACTACAGTAAAACAGTGGGCGACCATTCAGACGCAAGTAGCAGTTCGTAACAACTGCGGCAAAGCAATGATAACAGCAACAAAGAGAAAAACAACAGACAGACCTGTCACAGAGACAATCTTCCGTGCAATACTCAGTTAATTACCATAAGGCTCGTCTCTCAGGACGGCAGTCAAAGCAACAATTACGTTACAACACAGCGACAAACAGATGGAAATTGATCTAATCAATTTCAATCAATTAAGTTACAAAAAAATTACGTTACTTAATAAATCCAATTACGTTAATCTGTCTCCAGGACAATCAAACCAAAACAAGGTAAACCACGTTAATTACACCCTGTCAACACAGACAATCAAGCAACCAAACCAGACTTAACGAAGTCAATCAATACGCACCGGGTAAATAGCAATTCCTGAATAACCACTCAAAGTCCTGTCAAACTTGACAATCAAACTTAACTCACGAAGAATTTACGTTAACACTAGTCGATCACTGAGACCGCTTAACAAACACTGATTAGTCAAAACCATGGCTAATCACCACGCATTACTAAAGACGGTAACTAATTACGTTAATTCAATGACACTGACTTAACAATAATGAACACAATTAAAAACAACACCGGGTCACGTAGACCAACACAAATACAGTAGCAAAATACAGTGCTTAACCCCAGCACTGAAAAATACAACAAAACAGTCACAACAGATGTTATAAAATAAATGAACACACAATTACAATAAAGTAAACACTCTTACTTTTATCACTGCTCGTCTTCTAGACCGAAAGACAAGAAAGACAACGCGGACATGGTTAAACCACAGAGTGATGGTATAATTAAACCACACTAATTCTACAACACAAAAAAATAATAAAACACATAAATACTAAATGTGTAACACAGTCTAAGATAACAATCACACCAAGGTCACGTTACAATTATCACACATATTTTTTTTATTTATATTTTTACATGCAAGCATGCATATAAAGACAATAAAACGAGAATAAAACAAACATAACATAAAACACAAATTACAGAATCACAAAAGCACAAAAGTACAAAATGACAAATACACAAAACAGAGGCCTGAAGGGCCAACAACAATAAACACACACACAATGTAATACAGTACAGAAATAACAACAGTACAAGACATGAAGGTAACGTTAGCCTGACACGCAAGCATGCATATAAATACAATAAACCGAGAACAAAAGAAACATAACACAAATCACAGATTACAAAATCACAAAAGCACATAAATACAAAATTACAAAGACATATAATACCGGCCTGAAGGGCCGTTAAAACAAAAAGCACAAAATGTAAAACATTACAAAAATAACACCAGTACAATACACAGTACCCAAAACCGCACCCAACCATCGAAACACAACACAAAACAAGCCTACCGGCCCCGGAAACCACACACGGAGAGGAACCAATACATAATGACAATAAGAAGAAAGTAAACCGAAAAATACAACACATAAACAAATGAAAATTAACATCAGCAATTCATGATAATGGGAACAAAAACAGGCACGGCCACACAAGCATCCCAAAGGGCACGCAACCACCCCACAAACAAGCGCACACCGGAACTCACAGGAACCGGAAATACGAAGCACACAGGAACCGGGAATATAAACCCGACACAACCACACACATGCAACCTCACCCCACATCCACGCACACAAACGGACACAACCCCACAAAACATAGCAAACAAATAAATCACTTGAAAGGAGAACAAACCTCAATGGGAGGTGAATATTTCTCAGGAAACTCAAACACAGGATATTTCTGCTTATAGGCCTCCCATATCAAATACCCCATGTCGGTAGGGGAACGAATCCCCTGCTTCAGGGAGGCCGCATAAACTCAGGAATCACTAAATCAGGCGGAAATGGCCGCTCCCCGGAGCTGGGCGACAGAAGTCGCATTACAGGTAGGGGCTGGCGAACCACCTCTGCCGGGGAAGCAGAAGATACCGAAGAAGCGTACGTAGGGCGCCCAGACGGCCCCGCCGCCGGATGCACAGGAGAAGGCGAAGGCTGCCGAGACGGTAACACCACTCCCGACACCGCAGGAGATGCAGAAGAGACAGCCGCAGACGGGAGAGGCAGTAAAACCGCCACCGATGAAACAAGGACATTTCCTGTTTCTATTTCCATAGAGGAAACAGGAAACAGGAAACAATAGGAAGCCGGTCGGCCGAGCGGACAGCATGCGGGACTTGTGATCCTGTGGTCCTGGGTTCGATCCCAGGCGCTGGCGAGAAACAATGGGCAGAGTTTATTTCACCCTATGCCCCTGTTACCTAGCAGAAAAATAGGTACCTGGGTGTTAGTCAGCTGTCACGGGCTGCTTCCTGGGGGTGGAGGCTTGGTCGAGGACCGGGCCGCGGGGACACTAAAAAAGCCCCGAAATCATCTCAAGATAACCTCAAGAAAGATAACAGGGGGAACGGAACCTCCCAGAGAGAGCAGCCTTTTTCTACACCATCATCAGGTCACCACGCTCACCATGATCCTCATCAGAGGGAACTACCCCCAACGAAGAACCGGAACCATCCGACGCGGGCGACGCACCCGAAGCAAGTAAATAGAACGGTGCAATATTTTATTTAGTTTCTTTGTATTACAGACTCACTTATTTTAGAGATATGTATGTATGATTAGTATTGGTAACCTCTCGTCAACTCTGTTATTTAATTAGAATTTAACAATTTGTTAGTGACCCTAACACTACACTGATCCACACAATTATTGGATAAACTTACTTGAAAGTATAGTCACAATTTGGATAAATTTAATGTGTGCGTCAAACTCCGCGGAATTAAAACACCACCGGTTTCTGTGGATACAATCTACGAAAATAACGCGCTAATTTTAGTGATGCGCAGTAATAGTACATACTGTACTTATTGGTATTATTTAGTTATTTAGCTCCTATTTAAACTACATTAAGGCTTAAGCAATAATAGTATAATATTCAGTAACACTATTGTTTGAACTTAGGTAGAGAATTGATGAGATAGGTTACTGATAAATTAGCAGTGTGTTTCTACTGCTAATTATTTGTTAAATAATTTACGGCACTGATTCTTATTTGTTTGGATCACAGTTAAGATCCTGGTTAGAGTTACCATAACATGTGGGGGAATTCTAACTCGTGGGAGTTTAATTTATCTATATAAATAAAAATGGAAATTTTCGTTTGTTCAAAATCGCTAATCTCCGAAAGTTCTTCATCGATTGTTTTGAAATTTTCATACAACGTTCCATTCGCATCCGCGCGGGTTTTCATATACATACTATATAGATGTCATGTTTGTGACGAGAAAAAACATGCTTTTTTTTTGGAAAAACTATGTTTTTCATGTGAGGGAAATCTTCAAAACCTCTTTACCGATTGATTTGAAATTTTGACACAACGTTGCATTCAAATTGGCGCGTGTTTTTATGTATCTACTATATACATTCCTCACCTGTGACAGGAAAAACATTCTGTTTTGAAAAACAACACCATCTGTTGGACGTAAGAGCAACACACCTTGTAATCTCCCAAAGTTCTTTATCGATTGCTTATAAATTTTGACACAATGTTCAATTCGAATACGCGCGTGTTTTTATATACCTACTATATAGATGCAACACCACTGACAGGTAAAAACATGCTTTTTTTAAACAGCGCCATCTGTTGCACGTAAGAGCAACACACACTATCTTATCTATATAAATAAAAATGGAAATGTTCGTTTGTTCAAAATCGCTAATCTCCGAAAGTTCTTCACCGATTGTTTTGAAATTTTCCCACAACGTTCCATTCGCATCCGAGCAGGTTTTTATATACATACTATATTCATGTTATGTCTGAAACGGAAAAAACATGCTTTTTTGAAAAACTGTGTTTTTCAAGTGTTTTTCATGTGAAAGAAATCTTTAAAACTTCTTTACCGATTCCTTTGAAATTTTGACACGACGTTGCATTCGAATAGGCGCGTGTTTTTATATACCTATTATATACATTTGACAAGAAAAAACATGCTTGTTTTTTAAAAACGGCGCCATCTGTTGAACATATGATCAACACACGCTATAATCTTCCCACCGATTGCTTAGAAATTCTGAGACAACGTTCCATTCCAATATGCGCGTGTTTTTATATACCTACTATATAGATGCCACACCTGTGACACATAAAAACATTTTTTTTAAACAGCGCCATCTGTTGCACACAATAGCTACACACACACACAATACTAAATATGTTACGAATTCCCTTTCAATGTTTCCTATTGCATTGATAAATTCAATTTCTTAGATTTCGATATATTTTAATTTTTATTGAATTATTTCGTGTGACATTGTGTTGGAATTGAGCAGTGTTGTTTACCATACCGTTCATTTCATAAGAATAAGCATAGATGTAACACCTGTGACAGGTAAAAACATGATTTAAAAAAAATGCCATCTGTTGCACGTAAGAGCAACACTCTATACTGAATATATTACAATTCCATTTCAATGTTTCCAATTGCATTGATAAATTGAATTTACAAAATTCAATTTATTTTCATTTTGATTTAATTATTTTGTGTGACATTTCGTTGGCATTGAGCCGTGTTGTTTACCATACCGTTCATTTCGTGAGTATAGTTTATTTTTTTATTTTTTCATTGTTGTTCATTTCGTTTTTTTAACGGTTCTTATTTTTCAGTGATGGGAACATCAGACCATTTGGGAAGGCATCGTATGAGGGAGTGGGGAATGGTGGGGAGGACGAGGGGACGGAAGTGAGAGATGGTGGGGAGGACGAGGGGACAAGGGAGGGGGGTAATGGTGGGGAAGGACGAGGGGACGGGGGAGTTTGGGATGGTGGAATAGAGAATGGTGGAGAGAACAAAGGGACAGGAGAGTGGGGCATAGTGGGAAGGAAGAGGGGATGGTGGAGTGGGGAATGGTGGGGAGGACGAGGGGACGTTGGAGTGGGGAATGGTTGGGAGGCCGAGAATACAGGTGAGGGGGAGAATGGCAGGGAGGACTAGGAGACAGGGATGGTTGCTGTTGCTCTGCAACACACATGCATTGCTGAGTCACAGCAACGCGTGGCCGGGTACTGCTATTTTAAATATTAATTAAGTGAATTCTAATTAATATGTATAATTAAATTTATTTATTATTTCTTACGATCGCTTAGCGGAGTGTATGTTTTATTGAGTGGACTATACGGACAAATCCACAAGGGCCGTGATGAGGGTTCGAACCTACGCTCGGGATGTTCCCAGATGCGCCTTAGTTGAGATATAACGTTATTGTGATTTCTGTGTGTATGGATTTAATTTCTCCCACAAGTCATATCCCTACACAAGTTTGAGAGTTATTAATTGTAGCCTATCAATCAATGTGGCTAACATTACCTCGCCCTGGACAGTACTGTGGGAGTGTCCAGCCAGTAGACTTACAGCGTGGCGTGCATTACCTCGCCTGCACAGTACTGTGAGAGTGTCCAGCCAGTAGACTTACAGCGTGGCGTGCCTTACCTCGCCCGGACAGTACTGTGGGAGTGTCCAGCCAGTAGACTTACAGCGTGGCGTGCATTACCTCGCCTGCACAGTACTGTGAGAGTGTCCAGCCAGTAGACTTACAGCGTGGCGTGCCTTACCTCGCCCGGACAGAACTGTGGGAGTGTCCAGCCAGTAGACTTACAGCGTGGCGTGCCTTACCTCGCCCGGACAGAACTGTAGGAGTGTCCAGCCAGTAGACTTACAGCGTGGCGTGCCTTACCTCGCCCTGGACAGTACTTTGGGAGTGTCCAGCCAGTAATCTCAGAGCGCGGTGTGCCTTACCTGGCCCGGACAGCCAGAGCAGTGTGTGCCTACGTGTCCACCACCGTGTGTACATAAGCTCACGTGTACGAAATAATGACAACAAGAGATAGACAGTTTACAGACGAGCTGTGTCTCATTATTTCTGAATCTAAAGGTGCCAACAGGTGTGTGTGTGTGTGTGTGTGTGTGTGTGTGTGTGTGTGTGTGTGTGTGTGTTTGTGTGTTTGTGTGTTTGTGTGTTTGTGTGTTTGTGTGTGTGTGTGTGTGTGTGTGTGTGTGTGTGTGTGTGTGTGTGTGTGTGTGTGTATACTTAACTAATTGTGCTTGCAGGGGTTGAGCTTTGGCTCTTTGGTCCCGCCTCTCAACTGTCAATCAACTGGTGTACAGATTCCTGAGCCTACTGGGCTCTATCATATCTATATTTGAAACTGTGTATGGAGTCAGCCTCCACCACATCACTGCCTAAAGCATTCCATTTATTAACTACTCTGACACTGAAAAAATTCTTTCTAACGTCTCTGTGGCTCATCTGGGTACTAAGTTTCCACCTGTGTCCCCTTGTTCGTGTCCCACCCGTGCTGAAGAGTTTGTCTTTGTCCACCCTATCAATTCCCCTGAGAATTTTGTAGGTAGTTATCATGTCTCCCCTTACTCTTCTGTTTTCCCGAGATGTGAGGTTCAGCTCCTTTAGCCTTTCCTCGTAGCTCTTTCCTCTCAGTTCCGGGACGAGCCTGGTGGCATACCGTTGAATCTTCTCTAGCTTTGTCTTGTGTTTAACTAGGTATGGACTCCAGGCTGGAGCTGCATATTCCAGGATTGGTCTTACATAAGTGGTATACAGGGTTCTGAAAGATTCCTTACACAAGTTTCTAAAGGCAGTTCTTATGTTGGCCAGTCTAGCATATGCCGCTGATATTCTTTTGATGTGGGCCTCTGGGGACAGGTTCGGTGTGACATCAACCCCCCAAATCTTTCTCTTTATTTGACTCTTGCAGGATTTCACCTCCCAGATGATACCTTGTGTTCAGCCTCCTGCTCCCTCCGCCTAATTTCATCACCTTACACTTTCCTGAGTTGAACTTTAGCAGCCATTTTCTAGACCATTCCTCCAGTTTATCCAGGTCATTCTGTAGTCTCTGTCTATCTTCATCCGTCTTGATTCTGCTCATAATTTTTGCATCATCAGCAAACATTGAGAGGAATGAGTCTATACCCTCCGGAAGATCGTTTACATATATTAGAAACAGGATGGGTCCAAGTACTGAGCCCTGTGGGTCTCCGCTGGTTACATCTCGCCACTTTGATGTCTCCCCCCTCACTGTTACTCGCTGTTTTCTGTTGCTTATGTGGCGGTAAAGTGTTGGAGTATGGTATTCGGCAGTCCTCCAATGGCAGATGTCAATGCCTGGTCACACATACAAAAAAAAAGTGACTGCTTGCCTGTTTGTCTGTGGTAAGGTAAGGGAAGACACGCAAAACACAAAGTATAAACAATGAAACTTTAATTACTTTAGAAAATAAAATATGAACAATGACAATCCCTTGGCCTAAGTTAAGTTTTAAAGCAAGTCAAAAAACAGACACAAAAAAACATAAATAATTATTAGAGGTGAAATTACAATGATACAAAATATGGTGCAATAAAAATCAGGTGCTGAGAATATTGGCTAAAGCTGCTATCTCCCTTAGTATACGACCGCCAGAGCTTAGTATACCAGAGAGAGATGTCAACTCTGAGAGCACAACGGATATTCTGAGGAAGACGGCTGAGCTGGCCCAGACGTCGACTCGGGTAGGTGTGAGTGGTGCAGGTGTGCTGTGCTGTCGGCGACACCAGCCAATCACAAGTAGGCAGGCGGAGAATGGGTACTTAGCTCGTTGATGGGCGATGAGCCGGTGTGTCGGGTGGTGAAGGGGGGGGGGGAGGTTTACAGGGTACGTTTTGCTTCCTGGTCAAAACGTTTTGTGCTGCTGGTGGACGTATCTTGAAAGTAGCCTCTTGTACTTGTGATATGATGTAACTTGGATAAGGAAGAGCAGGCTCAATCTCTCATGAAAGAGATTATCGTCACACTTAAGTACTCCCTCATCCACTGGAGCACCTTCCCTTTTACTCCTGCCTGTTGCTCCAACTTTTTTAACAGCCTTTTATGGGGTACTGTGTCAATGGCTTTTTGACAGTCCAGGAAAATGCAGTCGGCCCACCATTCTCTTTCCTGCCTAATTTTTGTTGCCTGGTCATAGAATTCTATTAAACCTGTGAGGCACGATTTACCATCCCTGAACCCATGTTGGTGGTGCATTACAAAGTTACTTCCCTCCAGATGCTCTACGAGCCTTGTCCTCATGATCTTCTCCATCACTTTGCATGGTATACAAGTTAAGGAAACTGGCCTGTAGTTCAGTGCCTCTTGCCTGTTCCCCCTTCTTGTATACTGGGACCATGTTAGCTGTCTTCCAACTTTCTGGTAAGTCTCCTGTTTCCAGTGACCTGTTATACACCATAGAGAGTGGCATACTTAGTGCTTCTGCACCTTCTTTTAGTATCCATGGTGAGATTATGTCAGGCCCAACAGCCTTTGTCACATCCAGCTCCAGCAGACACCTTTTGACCTCATCACTGGTGAGGTCAAATTCCTCCAAGGTTGCTTGGTTTGCCGCCTCCTCACTTAGTGAAGGGGCTTCTCCTTGTTCTATTGTGAAGACCTCCTGGAATCTCTTGTTGAGTTCTTCACACACTTCCTTGTCATTCTCTGTGTATCTGTTCTCCCCTTTTCGCAGCTTCATCACTTGTTCCTTCACTGCTGTTTTCCTCCTGATGTGGCTGTGGAGCAGCTTTGGTTGGGTCTTGGCTTTACTCGCGATGTCATTTTCAAACTGTCTCTCTGCTGCCCTCCTCACTCTGAGGTACTCATTTCTGGCCCTCTGGTATCTCTCCCTGCTCTCTGGTGTTCTGTTATTTCTGTAGTTTCTCCATGTTCTTTTACTCAGTTGTTTCGCTACCTTGCATTCCTGGTTGAACCATGGGTTTTTCTGTTGTTTTTCGTTTGTCTCCTTTTGGACGGGGATAAACCTGTCTGCAGCATCCTGGCACTTCTGGGTGACAAAATCCATCATGACCTGCACATTCTTGTCTCTAAGTTCTGTTATAAGTGTGTGTGTGTGTGTGTGTGTGTGTGTGTGTGTGTGTGTGTGTGTGTGTGTGTGTGTGTGTGTGTGTGTGTGTGTGTGTGTGTGTGTGTGTGTGTGTGTGTGTGTGTAAGCTATAGGTGCCAACTCATTTGTGTGTGGAAGCTACAGGTGCCAACACATGTGTGTGGAAGCTACAGGTGCCAACACATGTGTGTGGAAGCTACAGGTGCCAACTCATTTGTGTGTGGAAGCTACAGGTGCCAACACATGTGTGTGGAAGCTACATGTGCCAACACATGTGTGTGGAAGCTACATGTGCCAACACGTGTGTGTGTGGAAGCTACAGGTGCCAACACATGTGTGTGGAAGCTACAGGTGCCAACACATGTGTGTGGAAGCTACATGTGCCAACACATGTGTGTGTGTGGAAGCTACAGGTGCAACACATGTGTGTGGAAGCTACAGGTGCCAACACATGTGTGTGGAAGCTACATGTGCCAACACGTGTGTGTGTGGAAGCTACAGGTGCCAACACATGTGTGTGGAAGCTACAGGTGCCAACACATGTGTGTGGAAGCTACATGTGCCAACACGTGTGTGTGTGGAAGCTACAGGTGCCAACACATGTGTGTGGAAGCTACATGTGCCAACACATGTGTGTGTGGAAGCTACAGGTGCCAACACATGTGTGTGGAAGCTACATGTGCCAACACGTGTGTGTGTGGAAGCTACAGGTGCCAACACATGTGTGTGGAAGCTACATGTGCCAACACGTGTGTGTGTGGAAGCTACAGGTGCCAACACATGTGTGTGGAAGCTACAGGTGCCAACACATGTGTGTGGAAGCTACAGGTGCCAACATGTACTCACGTAGTTGTGCTTGCGGGGGTTGAGCTCTGGCTCCTTGGTCCCGCCTCTCAACCGTCAATCAACTGGTGTACAGATTCCTGAGCCTATTGGGCTCTATCATATCTACATATGAAACTGTGTATGGAGTCAGCCTCCACCACATCACTGCCTGATGCATTCCACCTGTTAACTATTCTGACACTGAAAAAGTTTTTTCTAACGTCCCTGTGGTTCATTTAGCTACTCAGTTTCCACCTGTGTCCCCTTGTTCGCGTATTGCCAGTGTTAAACAAGTTATCCTTATCTTTCCTGTCTGAGAATTTTGTAGGTAGTGATCATGCCTCTCCTTACTCTTCAGTCTTCCGTTGTCGTGAGGTGCATTTCAGATAGAGCGCAGATAAACACCAAAGCGGGTGCGTCTGATAGTGGTCGAGACCTCCTCTGAAGACTATTATCCTCCGCCTGCCTCTTCAGTTCATCGTCGAATTGGTGGAGTCCTTTCTGCACTTTGCATCTCCAGGCAGATCTGTCCGCAGCTGCTACCTCCCAAGTGTTGATTTCTATGTTCATCTGCTTGAGGTCGCATTTGCAGGTGTCTTTGAAACGCAGCTGAGGTCTTCTGCTGGGTCTCCTTCCTGATACAAGTTCTCCATGCCAGAGGTCGTTCGGTATGCGGCCATCTTCCATGCGTGTGACATGTCCCAGCCATCGCATGCGTCTTTGCTTCAGGAGAGTGAACATGTTCTCTCGAGTACAGTGTTGTTGGTGACGTGGTCTTTCCACGTGATGTCAAGGATGCGTCTCAGGTTCCGCATGTGAAAGGTATTAAGCCGTCTCTCCTGGCGAGAGCGCATGGTCCAGGATTCCGAGCCGTAGAGAAGTGTAATCACCACACATGCCATGTAGACTTGTGCCTTGGTGTGCACTGTCAGTTTGGCATTTTCCCAAACGCGTTTAGTGAGCCTGGCCAGTGTTGTTGCGGCCCTCCCGATACACCTGTTGAGTTCAGTGTCCAGGGAAAGGGTGTCTGATATTGTGGAGCCCAAGTACACAAACTCGTGAAATGCCTCCAGCACATAGTCTATGTTTATACAGGGTAGCTCACTGACATCTTGTCCCATCACCTGTGTCTTCTTCAGGCTGATTGTCAGGCCGAATGCTGAACAGGCTGCGGCAAAGCGGTTGAGTAGCTGCTGCAGGCCTTCTGCTGTGTGTGTGGTGATCCCTGCGTCGTCGGCGAAGAGGAATTCCCTGAGGATTCGAATCTGTACTTTCGTCTTTGCTCGGAGTCTGGATAGATTATAGAGCTTTCCATCAGATCTTGTACGGAGATAGATGCCTTCTGTGGTTGTTCCAAAGGCATGCTTGACGAGGATCGCGAAGATGATGCCGAACAGGGTTGGAGCAAGAACGCACCCCTGTTTAACACCACTGTTAATGTTGAACGGTTCAGAAGTTGAGCAATCGTACACGCCTGTGCCCTTCATGTCCTTGTGGAACGATTGTATCATGCTGAGTAGGGTGGGTGGACAGCCAATTTTGGCCAAGATCTTGAAGAGTCCGTCCCTACTCACGAGGTCGAAGTCCTTAGTAAGGTCAATGAAGGCAATGTACAAGGCTTTTCTCTGCTCCCTGCACTTTTCTTGAAGCTGTCTCAGGGAGAACACCATGTCAGTGGTCGACCTCTCTGCTCGGAAACCACACTGTGACTCGGGGTACACTCTTTCAGCAAGAATCTGAAGCCTGACCAAGACGACCCTGGTGAAGAGTTTTCCGACGACGCTGAGGAGGGAGATGCAGCGATAGTTGTTGATATCGCTTCTGTCACCTTTACTTTTGTAGAGAGTGATGATGTATGCATCTCTCATGTCTTGTGGCACCGAGCCCTCCCTCCAGCACTGGCACAGAAGTTCATGAAGCTCAGTTTTAAGTGTTCCACGAGCGCACTTGAGAACTTCAGGCGGAATCCCGTCGTCTCGTGGGGCCTTCCCTGAGGAAAGTGAATCCACTGCTTTCCCAACTTCTTCCACAGTCGGTTCAAAATCAAGTTCTTCCATGATGGGCAGGCACTCGATTGCATCCAAAGCCTCTACGCTGACCAAGTTCTCTCTGGAGTAGAGTTCGGAGTAATGTTCCACCCAGTGATTCATCTGTTGATCACGGTCTTTAATGATCTCTCCAGTGGCCGACTTCAGAGGAGCCGTGCTGTTTTGTATAGGGCCTGTTGCCCGTTTGATCTCTTCGTACATGCCTCTTATGTTGCCGACAATGGCCGCAGTCTGAATGCTGGAACAGAGTCGAAGCCAGTAATCGTTAGCACAATGCCTTACAGTTTGTTGAACTCTACTGCGGGCAGTATGGAGGGCCTGTAGATTCCTTTCTGAGAACAGGTTCTTGTAGGATGAGAGAGCTAGTCTCTTTTCCTCTACGAGCGGTAACAGTTCCTCTGCACTGGCCTCGAACCAATCTGCTGACTTATTCTGCCTCTTACCGAAGGTGGATATGGTAGTGTTGAAAATAGCGCCCCTGAGATGTGACTACCTCCTACTTGTGCTATCACAGGGTGGTACAGGAAGGGCATTTACCAGCGCAGCAGTGAATTCCTGCACCTTGTGAAAGTCACGGATCTTGTTTACCTTAATGCGTGGTCTTTCCACCTTCTTTGCTCTGTGGATTATCCGGGGCTGGAACTTTACTTTGCAAACGACGAGAGAGAGTGGTCGGTGTCACAATCTGCGCTCTGGAAGCTGCGGGTTAGTTTGACGCTTCTCAGATTGCTACGCCCCGTAAGCACCAGGTCGAGTTGATGCCAATTCTTAGACCTGGAGTGTCTCCAGGAAACCTTATGCTGGGGCTTGGTGTCGAAGAAGGAATTGGTGATGCAAAGATGTTGACGACAGCAGAACTCCAGGAGGCGTTGCCTGCTCTCATTCATCTTCCCAAATCCAAACTGTCCCAGGCAGGAAGGCCAAGAGCTGTGATCAGAACCAACTCTTGCATTAAAGTCTCCCAGGAGGAAGACTGGCTCTTGTTGTGGTATGTCTCTGAGAGTTAGGCCGAGGTCATCTTAGAACTCGTCCTTCGCTTCGGTAGATGTCAGTGTTGATGCATAGGCGTTGATGATGCTGACCATTCCTTCTGCTGTATGAAGCTGAAGTTTGATTATCCTTGCAGACCCCTCCGTGGGCGATACTATGGACCCTAACAACCTGTTCCTGATGGCAAAGTCAACGCCATGCTCCCTTACCTCTTCTGGTGGTCTGCCCTGCCAGAAGAAGGTAAAGTCCTCCTCCCGTATGCTGCCGGTCGCAGGCACACGTATCTCCTGCAGGGCGACTTTGTCCATCTGGAGCTTTGCGTAGTTCATTGTCGATCACAGCTGTCTTGTGGGCGTCGTTCACTTCCAGTAGATCTTCCGAGAGACCCGGTTTCATGGTCCTTACATTCCATGTGTTCAGTTTGAGAGCTGTGTAGCTCTGTGTTTGTTTTCTTTTGCCTGGTGCATGGTTGGCGATCCGCTTATTGGATGGTGGCCTAAGCTCCACGCACCCAGTGGAGCAGGTGGACCGTGGCGGGACAGCACCTTATTGGCTGAGGACTGCCCAGCTTGAGGCGGGCGGTAGCTGTCCTATGAAATCCGATGATTTCTCCCACTGACGGAAGAAACCCCTGGCGCCTCACTCTACGCCAATTGAGTGGTAGGCTTATCACCGGTAACTGTTGCTTCCCGTGTTGAGCCATCGCCAAAGCGATGCTGGAGTGTCCTCTCCAGGGCACAGGCCTGGGCAGTAATTATGGAGAACCGGCTGTTGCCCATACAGCAGATCCACCCTCTCCACGCCACCGATGTGATCCAAGGGAAGGGCAGGCGCCGATATGCTTGGCACCAGTGTCGTCGCAGGAGTTGCCAGAATGTAGCTGTAAACAGCTGCAGACTGCCTTAAGGACTCCGACTCCGGATTTTTCCTCAGGGTTGACTTCCAAAGTCTTTCCCATGAGTGGGTTTAGCCACAAGACAGCAGAGGTTTGAATTCGGGGTTTTCCTTCCCCTAGATGAGCTGCCTTCCCAGGCTAACGAGTCCCATCTGCCCGAAGTTCGCTGATGCCAACATGTGTTGGCATCCGCGAACAATATATAATATCAATATATAAACAATATATAATATAATATAACATCCGTATATAATGTGTTATATTCGTATACAATATATACCGCATATATGGTAAACAATATACAATTGTATACAATACAATATATTGCCACCACACACACACATGTGTGTGTGGAAGCTACAGCTGCTAACACATGAGTGTGTGTGTGTGTATGTGTGTGTGTGGAAGCTACAGGTTCCAGCACATATGTGTGTGTGTGAAAGCTACAGGTGCCAACAGATGTGTGTGGAAGCTACAGGTGCCAACATATGTGTGTGTGGAAGCTACATGTGTTTGGAAGCTACAGGTGCCATCATATGTGTGTGTGAAAGCTACAGGTGCCAACACATGTGTGTGTGTGTGTGGAAGCTACAGGTGCAAACACATGTGTGTGTGTGTGTGGAAGCTACAGGTGCCAACACATGTGTGTGGAAGCTACAGGTGCCAACATATGTGTGTGTGTGGAAGCTACAGATGCCATCATATGTGTGTGTGGAAGCTACAGGTACCAACACATGTGTGTGGAAGCTACAGGTGCCATCATATGTGTGTGTGCAAGCTACAGGTGCCAACTCATGTGTGTGGAAGCTACAGGTGCCATCATATGTGTGTGTGGAAGCTACAGATGTCATCATATGTGTGTGTGGAAGCTACAGGTGCCATCATATGTGTGTGTGGAAGCTACAGGTGCCATCATATGTGTGTGTGGAAGCTACAGGTGCCATCATATGTGTGTGTGGAAGCTACAGGTGCCATCATATGTGTGTGTGGGAGCTACAGATGCCATCATATGTGTGTGTGGAAACTACAGATGCCATCATATGTGTGTGTGGGAGCTACAGATGCCATCATATGTGTGTGTGGGAGCTACAGGTACCAACACATGTGTGTGGAAGCTACAGGTGCCATCATATGTGTGTGTGGAAGCTACAGGTACCAACACATATGTGTGGAAGCTACAGATGCCATCATATGTGTGTGTGGAAGCTACAGATGCCATCATATGTGTGTGTGGAAGCTACAGATGCCATCATATGTGTGTGTGGAAGCTACAGATGCCATCATATGTGTGTGTGGAAACTACAGATGCCATCATATGTGTGTGTGGAAGCTACAGGTGCCAACACATGTGTGTGGAAGCTACAGGTGCCAACACATATGTGTGGAAGCTACAGGTGCCAACACATGTGTGTGGAAGCTACAGGTGCCATCATATGTGTGTGTGGAAGCTATAGATGCCATCATATGTGTGTGTGGAAGCTACAGGTGCCATCATATGTGTGTGTGGAAGCTACAGGTACCAACACATGTGTGTGGAAGCTACAGGTGCTATCATATGTGTGTGTGGAAGCTACTGGTGCCATCATATGTGTGTGTGGGAGCTACAGTTGCCATCATATGTGTGTGTGGAAGCTACAGATGCCATCATATGTGTGTGTGTGGAAGCTATAGATGCCATCATATGTGTGTGTGGAAGCTATAGATGCCATCATATGTGTGTGTGGAAGCTATAGTTGCCAACATATGTGTGTGTGGAAGCTATAGATGCCATCATATGTGTGTGTGGAAGCTATAGATGCCATCATATGTGTGTGTGGAAGCTACAGATGCCATCATATGTGTGTGTGGAAGCTACAGGTGCCAACATATGTGTGTGTGGAAGCTACAGGTGCCATCATATGTGTGTGTGGAAGCTACAGATGCCATCATATGTGTGTGTGGAAGCTACAGATGCCATCATATGTGTGTGTGGAAGCTACAGATGCCATCATATGTGTGTGTGGAAGCTACAGATGCCATCATATGTGTGTGTGGAAGCTACAGATGCCATCATATGTGTGTGTGGGAGCTACAGGTGCCATCATATGTGTGTGTGGAAGCTACAGATGCCATCATATGTGTGTGTGGAAGCTATAGATGCCATCATATGTGTGTGTGGGAGCTACAGGTGCCATCATATGTGTGTGTGGAAGCTACAGATGCCATCATATGTGTGTGTGGAAGCTATAGATGCCATCATATGTGTGTGGAAGCTACAGGTGCCAACATATGTGTGTGTGGAAGCTACAGGTGCCAACATATGTGTGTGTGGAAGCTACAGGTGCCAACGTATGTGTGTGTGGAAGCTATAGATGCCATCATATGTGTGTGTGGAAGCTACAGGTGCCATCATATGTGTGTGTGGAAGCTACAGATGCCATCATATGTGTGTGTGGAAGCTACAGGTGCCATCATATGTGTGTGTGGAAGCTACAGGTGCCAACATATGTGTGTGTGGAAGCTACAGGTGCCAACATATGTGTGTGTGGAAGCTACAGGTGCCTACATATACTGTGTCTGGCCTCTGAGACTGTACTGTGTCTGGCCTCTGAGACTGTACTGTGTCTGACCTCTGAGACTGTACTGTGTCTGGCCTCTGAGACTGTACTGTGTCTGGCCTCTGAGACTGTACTGTGTCTGGCCTCTGAGACTGTACTGTGTCTGACCTCTGAGACTGTACTGTGTCTGACCTCTGAGACTGTACTGTGTCTGGCCTCTGAGACTGTACTGTGTCTGGCCTCTGAGACTGTACTGTGTCTGGCCTCTGAGACTGTACTGTGTCTGGCCTCTGAGACTGTACTGTGTCTGGCCTCTGAGACTGTACTGTGTCTGGCCTCTGAGACTGTACTGTGTCTGACCTCTGAGACTGTACTGTGTCTGACCTCTGAGACTGTACTGTGTCTGACCTCTGAGACTGTACTGTGTCTGGCCTCTGAAACTGTACTGTGTCTGGCCTCTGAGACTGTACTGTGTCTGGCCTCTGAGACTGTACTGTGTCTGGCCTCTGAGACTGTACTGTGTCTGGCCTCTGAGACTGTAGTGTGTCTGGCCTCTGAGACTGTACTGTGTCTGGCCTCTGAGACATTGAGAGACAGTATTCAACCCCGAGGCTGAATACTGAACTAACATGAACACAGGTGTGCCCACTGATGACGCAAATTAATCCACAAAATTAAGTTTACTACAACAATAAGCGTTACGTTACATTAATGTCTATCCAGTGGCACATTGTAAGACAGCTATTCAATAGCCCATCACGGATAATACAAAATTCTGTCGCCCTATCAACAGTCCCTCCACACACTAGATGAATTCACGATGAAAATGCTAATTGCACAATTAGCTACATTGAGCAATTAGCTGTCCCACGAACAATTAATTGCATCCGAGACATATCTCGTTAACGCAATGCTGCTACCCTTTCAACAGTTTCCTCATCAAGCAATGTACAACCCCTTATGAAGTTAATTACCCCCTAATTAACTCATTGAATCCCTAATGATCCATGATCAATACAAGAACACACCAGGATCTTACCTCCACAGACAAGCAACACAACATAAGTGACACAAGTCACACCACTCAGTGACATAACAAATAAATGTCACGGCCCCCATACGCTTGCAGTCCACTGCAACACGTTAATTACTGTGAACACCCACAGTAATGACACACACGGTTTGGCAACAATATAAATATATACACCTACATCACTGCCCCAAACTTCTGCAATACCCTGCAATGAATTACTGTGTGGAATCATGTTGATGGATGCTAATTACCCCTAATTAGCCAGAACAAGTAATTAACAGTCCCACGAACAGATAACTACTTCAGAAATGAAAATACGCTAACTCAAACACACTGTCGCTCCACCGACAGCTCGCCTTAATTACATCTAATTTGCCAGAGTAACCAATTAATTGCCCCATGGACAATTAATTAGTTCAATGCATAATCATTAACTGAATGCACAGTCACCCACACGACAGTGTTCTCATCAAACAATGGGAATTCCCTTGGTGTAGTAAATTACCCCTAATTAATTACTAAATCCTTAATTACCTAAAATTAGAGATTCCATCAGGCAACACAGTTCACAGGGCAGAAACATAAACATATATAAATCCACTGCCCCAAACACACACAACACAGGTGTCATTAATGTACCCCATGTGGTAAAAACTCCAGGCAGTATATCTCCTTTAAATTGACTTCAATAAAATAAAGTTTATCTTATTTTTTCTTATTAAGTAAGAAATTGAGTGGACTGTATGTACTTGTTAAAACTGCCTGAAATTAATCTCACACAATTGGAGGGACAATTTGTAGCTTAAACCACTTTATAATGGCTCCTTCTTAAACTACAAATTGTTTACCTAAGATTTATTTATTATAATATTTTATCATACCACATATGGTGGTCTAATCTACTATTATTTCAATAATTATTACTAGTTATGAATACTACTACTACAATATAACAAAGGGACTTAGCTGGACTGGACAATATGTGTATAGTTCAACTCTCTGCTCAGCTACTTGCTGCTCCAAGTCACAAATTTATCTGTATGGGGTACAAGGAATTAGTAACAGTTCCCTAAATATATCTATTACAGGTGTGACATGGTATGTGAGGGCTGTAAAAATGGGCTACACATACATTTAGTTGTTGTTATTCATGTATCGTAACCGACTTATCTTAATAATGTTAAAATGTGCACACAGATTTAAACATAAAGATACTTGGTAAGCCGGATACTGGAGTGCTCTTATTTGTAGTAGTGGTGTTGCTATGGCAGTTTCTTAAGGCAGAGTAGGTCTATCCTGTGTGGCCATTAACACAACACACACGAGCACCCATTGTTATTGTTCCATGTGAGGGTGGCGTCAGTAAGTGACTTTGGCTTTGTGTACTGTTCCAATATTTTGCTGGTTCGACCTCTAAAGTAATTCTACATTAACAAGGAAATCAAGCTATATTATGGTGTTAATAATTATATTCAGTCTTATTGAACACTTTTTTATTCAATTTAGACATTAAACTTTTGTATGAACAGTGTTTAATAATGTAAATACTGCGGCGACGTCGATGACGTCACGGAGTCTCCCATTCTCTAATTTTAAGAGGATACTGAGTAGGGGAAGACTATGCTATATGTGTTTGTGTGTGTCGGTTTCCCGACATAATTCCGGGGGGGGAAGAACACGGGTCGAAGTCCCGGTAAGGACTGCGATCACTTTATTCTTCTCCTTCAGAATTATAGTGCTGCTTTAATTTGAGTTTACATTGTTGAGCTGCAGTCCTTTGGGGACGTATGTCCCGTACTGGCGTATCGGGTGCTGCAAGTCGTTGAACTTCTTCTTTCCTTGCCAGTTCTAAAGGAACTAATTTCTCTAAAGTTTTGAGAGTAGTGTTGCCTCGGCATTTTACTTTCACTATTCTCAAGATGCCCTGGCAGTCTGGATGAGCAGAGACTATTTGACCTATAGGCCACCCTGAGCGTGGTCCATCACTATCCACCAGAACTATGTCACCAGGGTTCAAGTTAATTCTGTTGTAGGGGTTGTTTGCCCTGTATAATACTCTCTGAGAGCTGTAAGGTATTCTCGAGTCCATACGTCATTCCACCGACTTATCACCCTTGATAGATGTTTGAAACGTTGAACCAAATCACTCTCTTGGACATATGAAGGATCCTCTGGTTCCTCGTCCGTAAGGGACACAAGTGTTTTGAGAGGTCTACCATACATCAAATGAGCTGGACTTAATGGTTCACGCTGCAAAACATCATCAGAGAGGTAGGTAAGTGGTCGGTTATTGACTCGTGCTTCTATCTCTATGACTACTGTTTGAAGCTCCTGCAGGTCAATCTTTTGGCGGTGTAGGGTTTTCCGTAGAGAACGTTTTCACCGTACCACCATGCGTTCATAGAAGCCTCCGTGCCATGGTGCTCTGGGAGGTATGAATTTCCAATGGCACTGCCGTTGATTTAGGGCTGTGCGTACCTTTGGTGTGTCCAGATTTTCCTCAGACATGCTTCTCCTGCCACTAAGTTGGACCCATTGTCTGAGATCATTAACTTAGGACAGGATCTACGTGAAGCAAACCTGCGAAAAGCCTGTAAGAATGCTTCGGCACTCATATCGGGAGTCACTTCTAGATGGACTGCCCTTGTTGTGGCACAAGTAAAAAGACAGATGTAAGCTTTTACTGGTTTCTTGTCTTTAGTGCCTGTAAGTGTTAGTGCTCCTGTGAAATCTACTCCTGTTGTCTCAAAGGGACGAATATGTACGACTCGTTCCTTCGGAAGTGGAGGAGGGCCAGGATATGGACACACTCTGGCATCGTATCTCCGGCAATAACACAGGATTTGATTATTGATTTTACTGTCTGTCTACCTTGGGGTAGCCAGTACTGTTGTCTTAAGTCTGTGAGAGTATCTAATACCCCACCATGCAGAGTGCAGTATTTGTGTATATGTAACACAATTAGTTTGCTTACTATGTGTGACGAGGGAGCAATATTGGATTTTTTGCTTCCAAATCTATGTCAGCGTGCTGTAAGCGGCCTCCGCATCTGATTATGTTATAATTGTCAGTGTCTAACCAGAGACCCAGATCATGTTGTAGCTTCTTTGGAACATTGTCAAATTCTGTCCCGAATGTGTCGATCTGAGCTCTTTTGACCCAATACCTTAGGGCATTAGGGAATTTATGCTTGATTCCTATTTTCTTTAGAAAATCAAACACTACTTGGGTGACACCTATAAGTTTGTTCAGTTCAGAGTACCGAGTAGGATCAATTACCAAAGTCCGAGGTGGTTCTGGGTTCTCAGTGGGAACAGTAACATTGGTCACAATGACTTGTGGCTTTTGTTCAGGCCACTGGTCGCTGATTAGCCACTGAGGTCCATTGAACCACATCTCTGCCTTTGTTAATTGCCGTAAAGTCAGTCCTCGGGAGAGATAGTCAGCTGGATTCTCTTTAGTGGGTACATATCTTAGTTTATACCCTGCTGATAACTCTCGTATTTCCTTAACGCGGTTACTCACGTAAGGATTCTTACTGTTATTGTTCTTAACCCACTGTAGCACTGCCTCATTATCTGACCAAACTACTGTTTCTTTAAAGTGGATGTGGCGTAAGGCCTGGATCAGATAATGAGCCAATCTTACACCTACAGTAAGGCTGTTAATTCCAGTTGTGGCAGTGATCTTTTCTTTAAAGGTGCCACTCTGGCCTTTGATGTGAGCAAATGGCTTGCCCATTGAGACCAGGTAAGCTACTGTGCCATAAGCCTTTCCTGAGGCATCACAAAATACATGTACTTAATTGGTTCTTTTTCATTTACTACTGTGTTCCTAGGGAACTTGACAGACTCTAGGTACTTAAATCTTTTACTAACCTTGCCATTTTTCTTGTAAGGGCAGTGTCAGAAGATCATCCCAGCCTATCTTTTGTTGCCAACATTCCTGTATTATCAACTTCCCATTAATCAGTACTGGGCTTAATAGTCCTAATGGGTCGAAGGGTTTGCTGACTTGTGATAGTAATTTTTCTCATTGTTAAGTTAGTGGTATCAGGCTCCACTGACTTGATTGTCAACTGATCTGTTGTCGTGTTCCATTCGACACCTAGTACCTTTGTCATCTCGGGTACCTGGTAGTCGGGAAATTCAGTTGAGATCAGTTGATTTAATTTTCATTGTTAGAGACCCAAGACTGGAGAGGCATATTGGCTCCCATTAATTCTCGATTGGCCTCATGGTAATGTCCAACAGTTTACTTTCACTGTTGGTTGTACCTTGAAATTTCCACATACAGTTTTTGCTAATTTCCGTCTTGTTTCGGGCTATTGGACTTCTTCAAGTGCGTATCCAAGGTAGCTTGGAGCAGAAAGGGAGATGACGTGGCGCCGAAAAAAATAGGACGACGCAAACCGGTAAGTGATTAATTCACTGTTCGGATCGTTAGGATCCTTAATCCATAGGAACTTTTGTGTAGTTCNGGGACAAGGGTCTTAGAAGGCATGAACGGAAAGGCACTTCTAGTTCCAACAATAACAATTTATTCATAAAACTTATAATAACAATACAAAGCAACAAAGGTTTAACGTTACGTTAAGTCCGTAGTGGCGCTGTCAACACTAGACAAGCCGGAATAAACGCACTTCCGGTACAGACCGCTCGCTGTTCCATATTAACTACAGTAAAACAGTGGGCGACCATTCAGACGCAAGTAGCAGTTCGTAACAACTGCGGCAAAGCAATGATAACAGCAACATAGAGAAAAACAACAACAGACCTGTCACAGAGACAATCTCCGTGCAATACTCAGTTAATTACGTTAAGGCTCGTCTCTCAGGACGGCAGTCAAAGCAACAATTACGTTACAACACAGCGGCAAACAGATGGAATTGATCTAATCATTTCAATCAATAAGTTACAAAAAATTACGTTACTTAATAAATCCATTACGTTAATCTGTCTCCAGGACAATCAAACCAAAACAAGGTAAACCACGTTAATTACACCCTGTCAACACAGACAATCAAGCAACCAAACCAGACTTAACGAAGTCAATCAATACGCACCGGGTAAATATCAATTCCTGAATAACCACTCACTCAAAGTCCTGTCAAACTTGACAGTCAAACTTAACTCACGAAGAATTACGTTAACACTAGTCGATCACTGAGACCGCTTAACAAACACTGATTAGTCAAAATGATGGCTAATCACCACGCACTACTAAAGACGGTAACTAATTACGTTAATTCAATGACACTGACTTAACAATAATGAACACAATTAAAAACAACACCGGGTCACGTAGACCAACACAAATACAGTAGCAAAATCAGTGCTTAACCCAGCACTGAAAAATACAACAAAACAGTCACAACAGATGTTATAAAATAAATGAACACACAATTACAATAAAGTAAACACTCTTACTTTTATCACTGCTCGTCTTCTAGACCGAAGACAAGAAAGACAACGCGGACATGGTTAAACCACAGAGTGATGGTATAATTAAACCACACTAATTCTACAACACAAAAAAATAATAAAACACATAAATACTAATGTGTAACACAGTCTAAGATAACAATCACACCAAGGTCACGTTACAATTATCACACATATTTTTTTTATTTATATTTTTACATGCAAGCATGCATATAAAGACAATAAACGAGAATAAAACATAACATAACACAAATTACAGAATCACAAAGCACAAAAGTACAAATGACAAATACACAAAACAAAGGCCTGAAGGGCCAACAACATAAACACACACACAATGTAATACAGTACAGAAATAACAACAGTACAAGACATAAGGTAACGTTAGCCTGACACGCAAGCATGCATATAAATACAATAAACCGAGAACAAAAGAAACATAACACAAATCACAGATTACAAAATCACAAAAGCACATAAATACAAAATTACAAAGACATATAATACCGGCCTGAAGGGCCGTTAAAACAAAAAGCACAAAATGTAAAACATTACAAAAATAACACCAGTACATACACAGTACCCAAACCCGCACCCAACCATCGAAACACAACACAAAACAAGCCTACCGGCCCCGGAAACCACACACGGAGAGGAACCAATACATAATGACAATAAGAAGAAAGGAAACCGAAAAATACAACACATAAACAAATGAAAATTAACATCAGCAATTCATGATAATGGGAACAAAAACAGGCACGGCCACACAAGCATCCCAAAGGGCACGCAACCACCCCACAAACAAGCGCACACCGGAACTCACAGGAACCGGAAATACGAAGCACACAGGAACCGGGAATATAAACCCGACACAACCACACATGCAACCTCACCCCACATCCACGCACACAAACGGACACAACCCCACAACACATAGCAAACAAATAAATCACTTGAAAGGAGAACAAACCTCAATGGGAGGTGAATATTTCTCAGGAAACTCAAACACAGGATATTTCTGCTTATAGGCCTCCCATATCAAATACCCCATGTCGGTAGGGGAACGAATCCCCTGCTTCAGGGAGGCCGCATAAACTCAGGAATCACTAAATCAGGCGGAAATGGCCGCTCCCGGAGCTGGGCGACAGAAGTCGCATTACAGGTAGGGGCTTGCGAACCACCTCTGCCGGGGAAGCAGAAGATACCGAAGAAGCGTACGTAGGGCGCCCAGACGGCCCCGCCGCCGGATGCACAGGAGAAGGCGAAGGCTGCCGAGACGGTAACACCACTCCCGACACCGCAGGAGATGCAGAAGAGACAGCCGCAGACGGGAGAGGCAGTAAAACCGCCACCGATGAAACAAGGACATTTCCTGTTTCTATTTCCACAGAGGAAACAGGAAACAGGAAACAATAGGAAGCCGGTCGACCGAGCGGACAGCATGCGGGACTTGTGATCCTGTGGTCCTGGGTTCGATCCCAGGCGCTGGCGAGAAACAATGGGCAGAGTTTATTTCACCCTATGCCCCTGTTACCTAGCAGAAAAATAGGTACCTGGGTGTTAGTCAGCTGTCACGGGCTGCTTCCTGGGGGTGGAGGCTTGGTCGAGGACCGGGCCGCGGGGACACTAAAAAAGCCCCGAAATCATCTCAAGATAACCTCAAGAAAGATAACAGGGGGAACGGAACCTCCCAGAGAGAGCAGCCTTTTTCTACACCATCATCAGGTCACCACGCTCACCATGATCCTCATCAGAGGGAACTACCCCCAACGAAGAACCGGAACCATCCGACGCGGGCGACGCACCCGAAGCAAGTAAATAGAACGGTGCAATATTTTATTTAGTTTCTTTGTATTACAGACTCACTTATTTTAGAGATATGTATGTATGATTAGTATTGGTAACCTCTCGTCAACTCTGTTATTTAATTAGAATTTAACAATTTGTTAGTGACCCTAACACTACACTGATCCACACAATTATTGGATAAACTTACTTGAAAGTATAGTCACAATTTGGATAAATTTAATGTGTGCGTCAAACTCCGCGGAATTAAAACACCACCGGTTTCTGTGGATACAATCTACGAAAATAACGCGCTAATTTTAGTGATGCGCAGTAATAGTACATACTGTACTTATTGGTATTATTTAGTTATTTAGCTCCTATTTAAACTACATTAAGGCTTAAGCAATAATAGTATAATATTCAGTAACACTATTGTTTGAACTTAGGTAGAGAATTGATGAGATAGGTTACTGATAAATTAGCAGTGTGTTTCTACTGCTAATTATTTGTTAAATAATTTACGGCACTGATTCTTATTTGTTTGGATCACAGTTAAGATCCTGGTTAGAGTTACCATAACATGTGGGGGAATTCTAACTCGTGGGAGTTTAATTTATCTATATAAATAAAAATGGAAATTTTCGTTTGTTCAAAATCGCTAATCTCCGAAAGTTCTTCATCGATTGTTTTGAAATTTTCATACAACGTTCCATTCGCATCCGCGCGGGTTTTCATATACATACTATATAGATGTCATGTTTGTGACGAGAAAAACATGCTTTTTTTTGGAAAAACTATGTTTTTCATGTGAGGGAAATCTTCAAAACCTCTTTACCGATTGATTTGAAATTTTGACACAACGTTGCATTCAAATTGGCGCGTGTTTTTATGTATCTACTATATACATTCCTCACCTGTGACAGGAAAAACATTCTGTTTTGAAAAACAACACCATCTGTTGGACGTAAGAGCAACACACCTTGTAATCTCCCAAAGTTCTTTATCGATTGCTTATAAATTTTGACACAATGTTCAATTCGAATACGCGCGTGTTTTTATATACCTACTATATAGATGCAACACCACTGACAGGTAAAAACATGCTTTTTTTAAACAGCGCCATCTGTTGCACGTAAGAGCAACACACACTATCTTATCTATATAAATAAAAATGGAAATGTTCGTTTGTTCAAAATCGCTAATCTCCGAAAGTTCTTCACCGATTGTTTTGAAATTTTCCCACAACGTTCCATTCGCATCCGAGCAGGTTTTTATATACATACTATATTCATGTTATGTCTGAAACGGAAAAAACATGCTTTTTTGAAAAACTGTGTTTTTCAAGTGTTTTTCATGTGAAAGAAATCTTTAAAACTTCTTTACCGATTCCTTTGAAATTTTGACACGACGTTGCATTCGAATAGGCGCGTGTTTTTATATACCTATTATATACATTTGACAAGAAAAAACATGCTTGTTTTTTAAAAACGGCGCCATCTGTTGAACATATGATCAACACACGCTATAATCTTCCCACCGATTGCTTAGAAATTCTGAGACAACGTTCCATTCCAATATGCGCGTGTTTTTATATACCTACTATATAGATGCCACACCTGTGACACATAAAAACATTTTTTTTAAACAGCGCCATCTGTTGCACACAATAGCTACACACACACACAATACTAAATATGTTACGAATTCCCTTTCAATGTTTCCTATTGCATTAATAAATTCAATTTCTTAGATTTCGATATATTTTAATTTTTATTGAATTATTTCGTGTGACATTGTGTTGGAATTGAGCAGTGTTGTTTACCATACCGTTCATTTCATAAGAATAAGCATAGATGTAACACCTGTGACAGGTAAAAACATGATTTAAAAAAAATGCCATCTGTTGCACGTAAGAGCAACACTCTATACTGAATATATTACAATTCCATTTCAATGTTTCCAATTGCATTGATAAATTGAATTTACAAAATTCAATTTATTTTCATTTTGATTTAATTATTTTGTGTGACATTTCGTTGGCATTGAGCCGTGTTGTTTACCATACCGTTCATTTCGTGAGTATAGTTTATTTTTTTATTTTTTCATTGTTGTTCATTTCGTTTTTTTAACGGTTCTTATTTTTCAGTGATGGGAACATCAGACCATTTGGGAAGGCATCGTATGAGGGAGTGGGGAATGGTGGGGAGGACGAGGGGACGGAAGTGAGAGATGGTGGGGAGGACGAGGGGACAAGGGAGGGGGGTAATGGTGGGGAAGGACGAGGGGACGGGGGAGTTTGGGATGGTGGAATAGAGAATGGTGGAGAGAACAAAGGGACAGGAGAGTGGGGCATAGTGGGAAGGAAGAGGGGATGGTGGAGTGGGGAATGGTGGGGAGGACGAGGGGACGTTGGAGTGGGGAATGGTTGGGAGGCCGAGAATACAGGTGAGGGGGAGAATGGCAGGGAGGACTAGGAGACAGGGATGGTTGCTGTTGCTCTGCAACACACATGCATTGTTGAGCCACAGCAATGCGTGGCCGGGTACTGCTATTTTAAATATTAATTAAGTGAATTCTAATTAATATGTATAATTAAATTTATTTATTATTTCTTACGATCGCTTAGCGGAGTGTATGTTTTATTGAGTGGACTATACAGACAAATCCACAAGGGCCGTGATGAGGGTTCGAACCTACGCTCGGGATGTTCCCAGATGCGCCTTAGTTGAGATATAACGTTATTGTGATTTCTGTGTGTATGGATTTAATTTCTCCCACAAGTCATATCCCTACACAAGTTTGAGAGTTATTAATTGTAGCCTATCAATCAATGTGGCTAGCATTACCTCGCCCTGGACAGTACTGTGAGAGTGTCCAGCCAGTAGACTTACAGCGTGGCGTGCCTTACCTCGCCCGGACAGAACTGTAGGAGTGTCCAGCCAGTAGACTTACAGCGTGGCGTGCCTTACCTCGCCCGGACAGAACTGTAGGAGTGTCCAGCCAGTAGACTTACAGCGTGGCGTGCCTTACCTCGCCCTGGACAGTACTTTGGGAGTGTCCAGCCAGTAATCTCAGAGCGCGGTGTGCCTTACCTCGCCCGGACAGAACTGTAGGAGTGTCCAGCCAGTAGACTTACAGCGTGGCGTGCCTTACCTCGCCCTGGACAGTACTTTGGGAGTGTCCAGCCAGTAATCTCAGAGCGCGGTGTGCCTTACCTCGCCCGGACAGAACTGTAGGAGTGTCCAGCCAGTAGACTTACAGCGTGGCGTGCCTTACCTCGCCCTGGACAGTACTTTGGGAGTGTCCAGCCAGTAATCTCAGAGCGCGGTGTGCCTTACCTCGCCCGGACAGAACTGTAGGAGTGTCCAGCCAGTAGACTTACAGCGTGGCGTGCCTTACCTCGCCCTGGACAGTACTTTGGGAGTGTCCAGCCAGTAATCTCAGAGCGCGGTGTGCCTTACCTCGCCCGGACAGAACTGTAGGAGTGTCCAGCCAGTAGACTTACAGCGTGGCGTGCCTTACCTCGCCCGGACAGAACTGTAGGAGTGTCCAGCCAGTAGACTTACAGCGTGGCGTGCCTTACCTCGCCCTGGACAGTACTTTGGGAGTGTCCAGCCAGTAATCTCAGAGCGCGGTGTGCCTTACCTGGCCCGGACAGCCAGAGCAGTGTGTGCCTACGTGTCCACCACCGTGTGTACATAAGCTCACGTGTACGAAATAATGACAACAAGAGATAGACAGTTTACAGACGAGCTGTGTCTCATTATTTCTGAATCTAAAGGTGCCAACAGGTGTGTGTGTGTGTGTGTGTGTGTGTGTGTGTGTGTGTGTGTGTGTGTGTGTGTGTGTGTGTGTGTGTGTGTGTGTGTGTGTGTGTGTGTGTGCGTGTGTGTGTGTGTGTGTGTGTGTGTGTGTGTGTGTGTGTGTGTGTGTGTGTGTGTGTGTGTGTGTGTGTGTGTGTGTGTATACTTAACTAATTGTGCTTGCAGGGGTTGAGCTTTGGCTCTTTGGTCCCGCCTCTCACTTGTCAATCAACTGGTGTACAGATTCCTGAGCCTACTGGGCTCTATCATATCTATATTTGAAACTGTGTATGGAGTCAGCCTCCACCACATCACTGCCTAAAGCATTCCATTTATTAACTACTCTGACACTGAAAAAATTCTTTCTAACGTCTCTGTGGCTCATCTGGGTACTAAGTTTCCACCTGTGTCCCCTTGTTCGTGTCCCACCCGTGCTGAAGAGTTTGTCTTTGTCCACCCTATCAATTCCCCTGAGAATTTTGTAGGTAGTTATCATGTCTCCCCTTACTCTTCTGTTTTCCCGAGATGTGAGGTTCAGCTCCTTTAGCCTTTCCTCGTAGCTCTTTCCTCTCAGTTCCGGGACGAGCCTGGTGGCATACCGTTGAATCTTCTCTAGCTTTGTCTTGTGTTTAACTAGGTATGGACTCCAGGCTGGAGCTGCATATTCCAGGATTGGTCTTACATAAGTGGTATACAGGGTTCTGAAAGATTCCTTACACAAGTTTCTAAAGGCAGTTCTTATGTTGGCCAGTCTAGCATATGCCGCTGATATTCTTTTGATGTGGGCCTCTGGGGACAGGTTCGGTGTGACATCAACCCCCCAAATCTTTCTCTTTATTTGACTCTTGCAGGATTTCACCTCCCAGATGATACCTTGTGTTCAGCCTCCTGCTCCCTCCGCCTAATTTCATCACCTTACACTTTCCTGAGTTGAACTTTAGCAGCCATTTTCTAGACCATTCCTCCAGTTTATCCAGGTCATTCTGTAGTCTCTGTCTATCTTCATCCGTCTTGATTCTGCTCATAATTTTTGCATCATCAGCAAACATTGAGAGGAATGAGTCTATACCCTCCGGAAGATCGTTTACATATATTAGAAACAGGATGGGTCCAAGTACTGAGCCCTGTGGGTCTCCGCTGGTTACATCTCGCCACTTTGATGTCTCCCCCCTCACTGTTACTCGCTGTTTTCTGTTGCTTATGTGGCGGTAAAGTGTTGGAGTATGGTATTCGGCAGTCCTCCAATGGCAGATGTCAATGCCTGGTCACACATACAAAAAAAAAGTGACTGCTTGCCTGTTTGTCTGTGGTAAGGTAAGGGAAGACACGCAAAACACAAAGTATAAACAATGAAACTTTAATAACTTTAGAAAATAAAATATGAACAATGACAATCCCTTGGCCTAAGTTAAGTTTTAAAGCAAGTCAAAAAACAGACACAAAAAAACATAAATAATTATTAGAGGTGAAATTACAATGATACAAAATATGGTGCAATAAAAATCAGGTGCTGAGAATATTGGCTAAAGCTGCTATCTCCCTTAGTATACGACCGCCAGAGCTTAGTATACCAGAGAGAGATGTCAACTCTGAGAGCACAACGGATATTCTGAGGAAGACGGCTGAGCTGGCCCAGACGTCGACTCGGGTAGGTGTGAGTGGTGCAGGTGTGCTGTGCTGTCGGCGACACCAGCCAATCACAAGTAGGCAGGCGGAGAATGGGTACTTAGCTCGTTGATGGGCGATGAGCCGGTGTGTCGGGTGGTGAAGGGGGGGGGGAGGTTTACAGGGTACGTTTTGCTTCCTGGTCAAAACGTTTTGTGCTGCTGGTGGACGTATCTTGAAAGTAGCCTCTTGTACTTGTGATATGATGTAACTTGGATAAGGAAGAGCAGGCTCAATCTCTCATGAAAGAGATTATCGTCACACTTAAGTACTCCCTCATCCACTGGAGCACCTTCCCTTTTACTCCTGCCTGTTGCTCCAACTTTTTTAACAGCCTTTTATGGGGTACTGTGTCAATGGTTTTTTGACAGTCCAGGAAAATGCAGTCGGCCCACCATTCTCTTTCCTGCCTAATTTTTGTTGCCTGGTCATAGAATTCTATTAAACCTGTGAGGCACGATTTACCATCCCTGAACCCATGTTGGTGGTGCATTACAAAGTTACTTCCCTCCAGATGCTCTACGAGCCTTGTCCTCATGATCTTCTCCATCACTTTGCATGGTATACAAGTTAAGGAAACTGGCCTGTAGTTCAGTGCCTCTTGCCTGTTCCCCCTTCTTGTATACTGGGACCATGTTAGCTGTCTTCCAACTTTCTGGTAAGTCTCCTGTTTCCAGTGACCTGTTATACACCATAGAGAGTGGCATACTTAGTGCTTCTGCACCTTCTTTTAGTATCCATGGTGAGATTATGTCAGGCCCAACAGCCTTTGTCACATCCAGCTCCAGCAGACACCTTTTGACCTCATCACTGGTGAGGTCAAATTCCTCCAAGGTTGCTTGGTTTGCCGCCTCCTCACTTAGTGAAGGGGCTTCTCCTTGTTCTATTGTGAAGACCTCCTGGAATCTCTTGTTGAGTTCTTCACACACTTCCTTGTCATTCTCTGTGTATCTGTTCTCTCCTTTTCGCAGCTTCATCACTTGTTCCTTCACTGCTGTTTTCCTCCTGATGTGGCTGTGGAGCAGCTTTGGTTGGGTCTTGGCTTTACTCGCGATGTCATTTTCAAACTGTCTCTCTGCTGCCCTCCTCACTCTGAGGTACTCATTTCTGGCCCTCTGGTATCTCTCCCTGCTCTCTGGTGTTCTGTTATTTCTGTAGTTTCTCCATGTTCTTTTACTCAGTTGTTTCGCTACCTTGCATTCCTGGTTGAACCATGGGTTTTCTGTTGTTTTTCGTTTGTCTCCTTTTGGACGGGGATAAACCTGTCTGCAGCATCCTGGCACTTCTGGGTGACAAAATCCATCATGACCTGCACATTCTTGTCTCTAAGTTCTGTTATAAGTGTGTGTGTGTGTGTGTGTGTGTGTGTGTGTGTGTGTGTGTGTGTGTGTGTGTGTGTGTGTGTGTGTGTGTGTGTGTGTGTGTGTGTGTGTGTGTGTGTGTGTGTGTGTGTGTGTGTGTGTGTGTGTAAGCTATAGGTGCCAACTCATTTGTGTGTGGAAGCTACAGGTGCCAACACATGTGTGTGGAAGCTACAGGTGCCAACACATGTGTGTGGAAGCTACAGGTGCCAACACATGTGTGTGGAAGCTACAGGTGCCAACTCATTTGTGTGTGGAAGCTACAGGTGCCAACACATGTGTGTGGAAGCTACATGTGCCAACACGTGTGTGTGTGGAAGCTACAGGTGCCAACACATGTGTGTGGAAGCTACAGGTGCCAACACATGTGTGTGGAAGCTACATGTGCCAACACATGTGTGTGTGTGGAAGCTACAGGTGCAACACATGTGTGTGGAAGCTACAGGTGCCAACACATGTGTGTGGAAGCTACATGTGCCAACACGTGTGTGTGTGGAAGCTACAGGTGCCAACACATGTGTGTGGAAGCTACAGGTGCCAACACATGTGTGTGGAAGCTACATGTGCCAACACGTGTGTGTGTGGAAGCTACAGGTGCCAACACATGTGTGTGGAAGCTACATGTGCCAACACATGTGTGTGTGGAAGCTACAGGTGCCAACACATGTGTGTGGAAGCTACATGTGCCAACACGTGTGTGTGTGGAAGCTACAGGTGCCAACACATGTGTGTGGAAGCTACATGTGCCAACACGTGTGTGTGTGGAAGCTACAGGTGCCAACACATGTGTGTGGAAGCTACAGGTGCCAACACATGTGTGTGGAAGCTACAGGTGCCAACATGTACTCACGTAGTTGTGCTTGCGGGGGTTGAGCTCTGGCTCCTTGGTCCCGCTCTCAACCGTCAATCAACTGGTGTACAGATTCCTGAGCCTATTGGGCTCTATCATATCTACATATGAAACTGTGTATGGAGTCAGCCTCCACCACATCACTGCCTGATGCATTCCACCTGTTAACTATTCTGACACTGAAAAAGTTTTTTCTAACGTCCCTGTGGTTCATTTAGCTACTCAGTTTCCACCTGTGTCCCCTTGTTCGCGTATTGCCAGTGTTAAACAAGTTATCCTTATCTTTCCTGTCTGAGAATTTTGTAGGTAGTGATCATGCCTCTCCTTACTCTTCAGTCTTCCGTTGTCGTGAGGTGCATTTCAGATAGAGCGCAGATAAACACCAAAGCGGGTGCGTCTGATAGTGGTCGAGACCTCCTCTGAAGACTATTATCCTCCGCCTGCCTCTTCAGTTCATCGTCGAATTGGTGGAGTCCCTTCTGCACTTTGCATCTCCAGGCAGATCTGTCCGCAGCTGCTACCTCCCAAGTGTTGATTTCTATGTTCATCTGCTTGAGGTCGCATTTGCAGGTGTCTTTGAAACGCAGCTGAGGTCTTCTGCTGGGTCTCCTTCCTGATACAGTTCTCCATGCCAGAGGTCGTTCGGTATGCGGCCATCTTCCATGCGTGTGACATGTCCCAGCCATCGCATGCGTCTTTGCTTCAGGAGAGTGAACATNTCCGCTCCCACTGTCGTTGAGAGCGGTCGCCCCCAACGACAGGTCACCGAAGACGAAGAACCCTACTTGGAGCAGGAACCCGCCGTCGAGGAAGCAGGAGACGCTGGAACAGCAGGCGGAGGTGGCCGAGATGGCAACCCCGCCCCGACAAAGCAGGAGACAACAGAAGAAATGGCCGGAGACGTGTGGGGGGGCGGCATAATCGCCGCCGACGAAACAGGGGACGAGAAGGGGGCACAGAACCCTCAGAGCGAGCAGTCTTCTTCCACCCATCACCAGGTCGCCACAACCACTCTCATCCCCGCAAGGGGTAACCACCCCCCACGGGGAACCGGAACCATCGATGCGGGCGACGCGCCCAGCAAGCAAGAGGTACCGGCCCCATAGCAGGAGCCACACCAGGGCCCACACCATCCACCGGAACCACACCACACACCAGACGACCTCGCACCACAGAGAGGAACAGCTCTCAGAAGAAACATCAACCCTCGCCGCATCCTCACATTCCTCTGCCCACGAACGAGGAGGCGAAGCACCCGTATCTGTACGCGAACGCTTGGGGACAGGCCGATGATCATCGGAGCTGTCACCCCCTGCAGGAGGCACCCTAGAGGAGCGGCGGCAGGCCGCCCCACAACCGGGGGGGGGGGGGCACGACCTCGCAGAACGTCAGCCTCAACAAACACAGGGGACGAGACCGCCACTCACAGAGGAGACAGGAGAAGCAACAGGCGCGGCCGCAGGAGGGAAGGGTCCAACACAGGTGAGGGAGCCTGCAGAGACGTCGGAGGCGCAGTGTCGGTAACAGGTGCAGAAGCCGGTGGAAGCGACGAGACTGACTGCGGGGGCTTAACCGCACACACCACCACCTCGTCGTGTACACCACCAACCACCCATTTCGGGCCAACAGCCACCACCGGGTCAACAGGCGGCAGGGGAACCTCCCCACCCACTCCATCATGAGGCGACAGGTCCTGCGCCACCAACGGGGGAAAATCCTCGTCCCGGAACAAATTAACAGGCGCAGCCGCGACCCCAGTGCAATCAGCTGCCAGATGCCCCTCAACGCCACAATGAAAACATTGTCGAGGCTGTCCCGCGTAGAACGCCCGCATGGTGTAGCCCATCAAGGTCACCGCGGAGGGAACAGGAGACTAGAGCCACAGGCCGAGAGTCCGGGTCCCACAAGAGACACCACGCCACCTGCCGGCAGAGACGGAGTTCATCCGGATGGAAACGACAGTCCCAAACTGGCCAAAATACCGTCGAAGCAAAGCCTCCGTAAATTCAAAAGGCACACCATGCAGGGCCACATACATTACCGAGCAGCACCGGTCAGATATAGCGACAGTACCACCGACAGTAGGGAGCTGGTCGGCCGAGCGGACAGCACGCTGGACTGTGATCCTGTGGTCCCGGGTTCGATCCCGGGCGCCGGAGAGAAACAATGGGCAGAGTTTCTTTCACCCTATGCCCCTGTTACCTAGCAGTAAATAGGTACCTGGGTGTTAGTCAGCTGTCACGGGCTGCTTCCTGGGGGTGGAGGCCTGGTCGAGGACCGGGCCGCGGGGACACTAAAGCCCCGAAATCATATCAAGATAACGTCCCCAGGGAGAGGAAGAGAGCGCCCTTCGTAACGGGCCACGAAGTCTCTATAAACAGCAGCAGAGTTAAACTTAACAAGCGCCCGATGGGTGGCCAGCAGTTGGAGCCCGTACACATCGGCAACTCGCACACGCAGCATATCCAACAGGACAATCTCAAGGGCCAGGTAAGACGCACGTCCAGAAAATTCCAGACCCACGGTCTCAGAGCAGCGAATAGGGGGGAGGGGGGTCCCCATGACGCCGACGCAACAACAACACCCTCCCACACGGAACGCCCAGCAACAACTCTGGCCAGCAGTTTTGTCGTTTTACCTGCCGATTATTTGAAAGTAAAATATACTATTGTATGAATAAAGAATACCTGTCTAATGAACTACTGCTAAAGCCATGAACATTATCACTGAATATTGGTATCCAAAGCGGTAGGTTGGCATCATTGTCTCATACCGTTTGTCTGGCATAAATGGACAAGAAGTGTTCACGGCGTCCGATATTAGGTTTCCATATTTGTACCACTACAATTCAGCCTGATGACTTTTTAAATATTTACAAAATTAAATATTCTTGAAGCTTTAAAAAACGAAGAAAATATCATACCATTATTAACTTTTTAGTCGGAAGATGAGAGGAAATGTCAGCACTGTGGAGAAATGCCCGAACAGACCATTAGAACATTATTTAACACAGTGCACAGTTACAACCCTTAAGATTTCAACTTAGATTCAACAGAGCAGAAGTTGTTAAACACAAGGGACAAAATCTTTCTGAAGCGACACACGAGTGATAAATACTCATACTCCGCCCAAGTAAAACAGAAACAAGCAACACTTAGTGGGCCAGCCAGGGGCTTAGGGCCCGCACAGGAATACCGCAAATAAAATAACAACGAACTGATTAGTGATGTAATACTAATACTTTCCTGCCACGATCAACAATCACCCATAAGCCATCATCTCCCATTCTCCTCATCCTCTCTCCATTTCCCCCTCATTCTCTCTCCCTTCCCCGTCATCCTCTTTCCCTTTTTCCCCATTCCATCATCCACTTGCAGAGGCGCTCCGGCACCTCTGTGCACTGTATGACATTATGTGCACACTGTGGACATATGTGCACTGTTATGACATTATGTGCACTGTATGACATTATGTGTACTGTATGACATTTGTGTACTGTATGACATTATGTGTACTGTATGACATTATGTGCACTGAAGGACATATGTGCACTGTATGACATTATGTGCACTGTATGACATTATGTGTACTGTATGACATTATGTGCACTGTATGACATTATGTGCACTGTAGGACATTATGTGCACTGTATGACATTATGTGTACTGTATGACATTATGTGTACTGTATGACATTATGTGTACTGTATGACATTATGTGCACTGTATGACATTATGTGTACTGTATGACATTATGTGCACTGTATGACATTATGTGTACTGTATGACATTATGTGTACTGTATGACATTATGTGTACTGTATGACATTATGTGCACTGTATGACATTATGTGCACTGTATGACATTATGTGCACTCTATGACATTATGTGCACCCTATGACATTATGTGCACCCTATGACATTATGTGCACCCTATGACATTATGTGCACCCTATGACATATGTGCACCCTATGACATTATGTGCACTCTATGACATTATGTGCACCCTATGACATTATGTGCACCCTATGACATTATGTGCACCCTATGACATTATGTGCACCCTATGACATTATGTGCACCCTATGACATTATGTGCACTCTAAGATGTCATCTATATTTTAAGACATTATCTCTTATGTTAGACATTGTCCACACTGTAACACATGACCTGTTCTGTAAGGAAACCATCCACTAAAAAAAACAATCTGTGAACCCTGATTGGTTCTCACTCTCCGGATCCACTGTTCTTATTTGAATTATAACATTTAAATCCCATTTGCATTAGGTTTTCACTGAGAGCTTTTCCTTGTACTTCAGGTTGAGGCCACAGGCTCCTGGTGACGATGATAACTCTGGCTCCCAGTGTGTTGTTAGTGATCATGACGACGACGACTGTAGTGATCTGTACCTCAGGTGAGTGTCTTTACTGTGGTCACCAGTGTCTTGTTGTGCCACAACAGTGCTACACGTCACTGTGCTGTGGCAAGAGTGGCGTGTGGCCGGGTACTGTGGCAAGAGTTGCGTGTGGCCGGGTACTGTGGCAAGAGTTGCGTGTGGCCAGGTACTGTGGCAAGAGTTGCGTGTGGCCAGGTACTGTGGCAAGAGTTGCTAGGAATTGTGGCAAGAGTTGCGTGTGGCCAGGTACTGTGGCAAGAGTTGCGTGTGGCCAGGTACTGTGGCAAGAGTTGCGTGTGGCCAGGTACTGTGGCAAGAGTTGCGTGTGGCCAGGTACTGTGGCAAGAGTTGCGTGTGGCCAGGTACTGTGGCAAGAGTTGCGTATGGCCAGGTACTGTGGCAAGAGTGGCGTGTGGCCAGGTACTGTGGCAAGAGTGGCGTGTGGCCAGGTACTGTGGCAAGAGTGGCGTGTGGCCAGGTACTGTGGCAAGAGTTGCGTGTGGCCAGGTACTGTGGCAAGAGTGGCGTGTGGCCAGGTACTGTGGCAAGAGTGGCGTGTGGCCAGGTACTGTGGCAAGAGTGGCGTGTGGCCAAGTACTGTGGCAAGAGTGGCGTGTGGCCAGGTACTGTGGCAAGAGTGGCGTGTGGCCAGGTACTGTGGCAAGAGTGGCGTGTGGCCAGGTACTGTGGCAAGAGTGGCGTGTGGCCAGGTACTGTGGCAAGAGTGGCGTGTGGCCAGGTACTGTGGCAAGAGTGGCGTGTGGCCAGGTACTGTGGCAAGAGTTGCGTATGGCCAGATACTGTGGCAAGAGTGGCGTGTGGCCAGGTACTGTGGCAAGAGTGGCGTGTGGCCAGGTACTGTGGCAAGAGTGGAGTGTGGCCAGGTACTGTGGCAAGAGTGGCGTGTGGCCAGGTACTGTGGCAAGAGTGGCGTGTGGCCAGGTACTGTGGCAAGAGTGGCGTGTGGCCGGGTACTGTGGCAAGAGTGGCGTGTGGCCAGGTACTGTGGCAAGAGTGGCGTGTGGCCAGGTACTGTGGCAAGAGTGGAGTGTGGCCAGGTACTGTGGCAAGAGTGGCGTGTGGCCAAGTACTGTGGCAAGAGTTGCGTGTGGCCAGGTACTGTGGCAAGAGTTGCGTGTGGCCAGGTACTGTGGCAAGAGTTGCGTGTGGCCAGGTACTGTGGCAAGAGTTGCGTGTGGCCGGTACTGTGGCAAGAGTTGCGTGTGGCCAGGTACTGTGGCAAGAGTGGCGTGTGGCCAGGTACTGTGGCAAGAGTTGCGTGTGGCCAGGTACTGTGGCAAGAGTTGCGTGTGGCCAGGTACTGTGGCAAGAGTTGCGTGTTGCCAGATACTGTGGCAAGAGTGGCAACGAACTCTGGCAAGAGTTGCGTGAGGCCAGGTACTGTGGCAAGAGTGGCTAGGAACTCTGGCAAGAGTTGCGTGTGGCCAGGTACTGTGGCAAGAGTTGCGTGTGGCCAGGTACTGTGGCAAGAGTTGCGTGTGGCCAGGTACTGTGGCAAGAGTGGCTAGGAATTGTGGCAAGAGTTGCGTGTGGCCAGGTACTGTGGCAAGAGTGGCTAGGAATTCTGGCAAGAGTTGCGTGTGGCCAGTTACTGTGGCAAGAGATGCGTGTGGCCAGGTACTGTGGCAAGAGTGGCTAGGAATTGTGGTAAGAGTTGCGTGTGGCCAGATACTGTGGCAAGAGTTGCGTGTGGCCAGGTACTGTGGCAAGAGTAGCTAGGAATTCTGGCAAGAGTTGCGTGTGGCCAGGTACTGTGGCAAGAGATGCGTGTGGCCAGGTACTGTAGCAAGAGTGGCCAGGAATTGTGGCAAGAGTTGCGTGTGGCCAGGTACTGTGGCAAGAGTTGCGTGTGGCCGGGTACTGTGGCAAGAGTGGCGTGTGGCCAGGTACTGTGGCAAGAGTTGCGTGTGGCCAGGTACTGTGGCAAGAGTAGCTAGGAATTCTGGCAAGAGATTCGTGTGGCCGGTACTGTGGCAAGAGTTGCGTGTGGCCAGGTACTGTGGCAAGAGTGGCCAGGAATTGTGGCAAGAGTTGCGTGTGGCCAGGTACTGTGGCAAGAGTGGCCAGGAATTGTGGCAAGAGTTGCGTGTGGCCAGGTACTGTGGCAAGAGTTGCGTGTGGCCAGGTACTGTGGCAAGAGTGGCTAGGAACTCTGGCACGAGTTGCGTGTGGCCAGGTACTGTGGCAAGAGTGGCTAGGAACTCTGGCAAGAGTTGCGTGTGGCCAGGTACTGTGGCAAGAGTTGCGTGTGGCCAGGTACTGTGGCAAGAGTTGCGTGTGGCCAGGTACTGTGGCAAGAGTTGCGTGTGGCCAGGTACTGTGGCAAGAGTTGCGTGTGGCCAGGTACTGTGGCAAGAGTTGCGTGTGGCCAGGTACTGTGGCAAGAGTTGCGTGTGGCCAGGTACTGTGGCAAGAGTTGCATGTGGCCAGGTACTGTGGCAAGAGTTGCGTGTGGCCAGGTACTGTGGCAAGAGTGGCTAGGAACTCTGGCAAGAGTTGCGTGTGGCCAGGTACTGTGGCAAGAGTTGCGTGTGGCCAGGTACTGTGGCAAGAGTTGCGTGTGGCCAGGTACTGTGGCAAGAGTTGCGTGTGGCCAGGTACTGTGGCAAGAGTGGCTAGGAACTCTGGCAAGAGTTGCGTGTGGCCAGGTACTGTGGCAAGAGTTGCGTGTGGCCAGGTACTGCGGCAAGAGTAGCTAGGAATTCTGGCAAGAGTTGCGTGTGGCCAGGTACTGTGGCAAGAGTAGCTAGGAATTCTGGCAAGAGTTGCGTGTGGCCAGGTACTGTGGCAAGAGATGCGTGTGGCCAGGTACTGTGGCAAGAGTGGCCAGGAATTGTGGCAAGAGTTGCGTGTGGCCAGGTACTGTGGCAAGAGTTGCGTGTGGCCAGGTACTGTGGCAAGAGTTGCGTGTGGCCAGGTACTGTGGCAAGAGTTGCGTGTGCCGGGTACTGTGGCAAGAGTGGCTAGGATTCTGGCAAGAGTTGCGTGTGGCCAGGTACTGTGGCAAGAGTTGCGTGTGGCCGGGTACTGTGGCAAGAGTTGCGTGTGGCCAGGTACTGTGGCAAGAGTTGCGTGTGGCCAGGTACTGTGGCAAGAGTTGCGTGTGGCCAGGTACTGTGGCAAGAGTTGCGTGTGGCGGGGTACTGTGGCAAGAGTGGCTAGGAATTCTGGCAAGAGTTGCGTGCGTGGGCCAGGTACTGTGGCAGAGTTGCGTGTGGCCGGGTACTGTGGCAAGAGTTGCGTGTGGCCAGGTACTGTGGCAAGAGTTGCGTGTGGCCAGGTACTGTGGCAAGAGGGTGGCCAGATACTGTGGCAAGAGTTGCGTGTGGCCAGGTACTGTGGCAAGAGTTGCGAGTGGCCAGGTACTGTGGCA
>WNGS01162869.1:0-12329 GCA_020271785.1 Procambarus virginalis
ACCAAATGTTGGACGCCCTATGGCCGCTTGTATTGTACACAAGGAAGCCCTGTGTCTTAACCTGGTCTTAAGGAACGTCAGCTGTGGACAACAGTATTCAACACTCTTAATTATACTTCTGTGCTGGTTGAGGAAAAAAAGTTTCAGAATTACCTGAAGGAGGTGAATTGTGTGTACACTGGACTACAGGTGTACAGCACTGTACACTGGACTACAGGTGTACAGCACTGTACACTGGACTACAGGTGTACAGCACTGTACACTGGACTACTGGTGTACAACAATGTGTACACCGGACTACTGGTGTACAACAATGTGTACACCGGACTACTGGTGTACAACAATGTGTACACCGGACTACTGGTGTACAACACAGTGTACACTGGACTACAGGTGTACAACACAGTATACACTGGACTACTGGTGTACAACAATGTGTACCAGACTACAGGTGTACAACAATGTGTACACCGGACTACAGGTGTACAACAATGTGTACACCGGACTACAGGTGTACAGCAATGTTGGGTGGCCCAGTAAAGGGTCTGTCCATCAACAATTTGTTGAAAGTTTGCATGAAGTCCGTCTGTTTTCATCGAATGAAAAAATGTTATTGTCAAAAATTATCTGACGTTGAGTGAATTTGTAGAGAAGTTTTTCACAAATTTCACACATTTAAAATGGCTTGAACACCAAGTTACTGGAACCTGGCCAAGACTTTTGGTTATCTTCCATAGTATAAAACTAGTTTAAATCAATCTGAAAATGTTTACACGTGATATCGACAATGGCACTTGTCAATATTTACCCTAAACCCCCTCATGACAGGTGCCATGACCCCATGTAGCCTGGGTGGAACGAGTCTACCCTAGTGAGGGTTATTCTGCCTTCCGGACCAGGGGCCAGGTTCACGAAAACACTTACGGCAGCACTTACGAACCTGTACATCTTTTCTCAATCTTTGGCGGCTTTGTTTCCAATTATTAAACAGTTTACAAACATGAAAACTTCCCAATCAACTGTTGTTATTGTTATAAACAGCCTCCTGGTGCTTCGGAGCTCATTAACTGTTTAATAATTGAAAACAAAGCCGCCAAAGATTGAGAAAAGATGTACAGGTTCGTAAATGCTGCCGTAAGGCTTTCGTGAATCTGGCCCCTGATTGAGAGGTCAGAGGAAAGATGTATATATTAAATAATTGAGTAAACGTCAATGAGTAATCTCAGGATACTAGCCGAGGACGGGCGCTGGTAATAAGTGACAGGAAATGAGATGTCGATATTTTGGGGACGCGAAGCAGGAGGTCGTGACCTCACTTGAGTCACGACTGGTGAGGTTCGCCAGAAAGCGGAAGAGAGAGAGAGAGTGAGAGGGGGTCACAGCTGCGGTCAAGGTGGCAGAAGATACTGATTCCTGAAAGGGAGACTTAGGAGATCATTCCAACTAAGGAAAGAGTGGGGAGTCACGGCGGCTCGAGTAGGATGTATGCACAAGACAACGAGGCCAGTTTTGGAGCCGCACCCCTAAATATGTGATGCTGGACCTGTCTCCAAGATCAAGAGGCGTACAGGGTGATCTTTTAGGTAAATTACAAGCACTCCAGTGTCCATTGGTGGTCGACTGACGGTAGCGGGAGTGTGGCTGCCGGGGTCGGTTGTTTGTTCCCTCAGGGAGTGGTTGGGGACGTTGTCCTGTTATGCCAGCAACAGTCTGGTGCAACAACCACAGCTCTCTTTTGGAGGTTTAAGTCCCAACATCTCCAACCCCCGCAGGGCACAACACAGGTCTTAAAATTTATGAGAAATAGATATTCTGAATCTTCGAATCCAGTTTACTTGGCATCACTGATACAAGTGCTGATCAATGTTCCTTCGCGATCTACTCAGTTTAGGTCATTTGAAGAAATTAAAAAGCTCAAGGTGTGCAGACAGTGTAACATTAGACAAACTGAATTTGGAAAAGTTACCTGGATATTACCTGGAGAGGGTTTCGGGAGTTCTTCTACTACCCAAGCCAGACCTGACTTGTGATAACTTGCTCCACCAGGCTGTTGCTCGGAGCGGCCTGCAGGCCCACATATCCAACACAGCCCGGTTGGTCCGGCACTTCTTGCAAGAACTTGTGTTGGTGGATTGATTTGGATAATTTTTAAAAGCAACTGATTGATTTACAACGCAGCTCAGTTTGTAGACTAAACTAGAATACATTGAAAAAGATCAATTAGTAACCGCCATTAGTGAAGAAAATTGCAGAAAATTAGGTTTTAATCTTTGGAATTCTATTCCTGAAACTTTTGACTGTTTGAAAATTCTGGCACTGGCAGTTCAGTGTATTAATTATATTGCGAGTCATTGTCTTTAGTAATGAATTTGATCACATCCATTTTATAACTGGCTTCTTAAATGAGGCACGCTCCTACAGTCGGAGGAGGAACCTGGTTGATGGGGTTCTGGGAGTTCTTCTACTCCCCAAGCCCGGCCCGAGGCCAGGCTCGACTTGTGAGAGTTTGGTCCACCAGGCTGTTGCTTGGAGCGGCCCGCAGGACCACACACCCACCACAGCCCAGTTGGTCCGGCACTCCTTGGAGGAAACTATCTGGTTTCCTCTTGAAGATGTCCACGGTTGTTCCGGCAATATTTGTTATGCTCGCTGGGAGGACGTTGAACAACCGCGGACCTCTGATGTTCATACAATGCTCTTCACTGGACAACACAAGTGACTTGAAGAGTACAACCATTGTGATGGGATCCCTGGATTTGAAAGTTCTCGTAATCCATCCAATCATTTTTCTGGCTGACGCAATATTTGCTTGGTTATGCTCCCTAAACGTTAGATCGTCGGACATCATTATTCCCAAATCCTTGACATGCTGTTTTTCTACTATGGGAAGATTTGATTGTGTTTTGTATCCTGTATTATGTTTAATACCTCATAGTGTTCAAGAGAGAACTGGATAAGCACCTCCAAACGATACCTGATCAACCAGGCTGTGACACACGCGTCATGCTGCGAGTAGCCGCCTCCAACAGCCTGGTTGACCAGTCCAAGAACCACGAGGCATCAGGTGCAGGATGCCGGAGAGTGGGGGGGGGGGTGAGCAACAAGAGGGGGGGGAGGTAAGAAGGAAGGGGGGGGGGTGACAGGAGGCGGAAGACAGTCAAGTGGCACTTGCCAAGATATCTTCTGGAGGGCCTCATCAACACTTACATGTTCTTGCTCCTTGTTCTTAGACGTGACGGCTCCTTGTGTCTTGTTGCTGGCCCCTTGTTGCTGGCTCCTTGTGTCTTGTTGCTGGCTCCTTGTTGCTGGCTCCTTGTGTCTTGCTGCTGGCTCCTTGTTGCTGGCTCCTTGTGTCTTGTTGCTGGCTCCTTGTGTCTTGTTGCTGGCTCCTTGTGTCTTGTTGCTGGCTCCTTGTGTCTTGTTGCTGGCTCCTTGTGTCTTGTTGCTGGCTCCTTGTGTCTTGTTGCTGGCTCCTTGTGTCTTGTTGCTGGCTCCTTGTTGCTGGCTCCTTGTGTCTTGCTGCTGGCTCCTTGTTGCTGGCTCCTTGTGTCTTGTTGCTGGCTCCTTGTGTCTTGTTGCTGGCTCCTTGTGTCTTGTTGCTGGCTCCTTGTGTCTTGTTGCTGGCTCCTTGTGTCTTGTTGCTGGCTCCTTGTGTCTTGTTGCTGGCTCCTTGTGTCTTGTTGCTGGCTCCTTGTTGCTGGCTCCTTGTGTCTTGTTGCTGGCTCCTTGTGTCTTGTTNCCTGGCAGCCCCTCCACACTCACCCTGGCAGCCCACCACACTCACCCTGGCAGCCCCACCACACTCACCCTGGCAGCTCCACCACACTCACCCTGGCAGCTCCACCACACTCACCCTGGCAGCCCCACCACACTCACCCTGCTAGCTCCACCACACTCACCCTGGCAGCCCCACCACACTCACCCTGGCAGCCCCACCACACTCACCCTGGCAGCCCCACCACACTCACCCTGGCAGCTCCACCACACTCACCCTGCTAGCTCCACCACACTCACCCTGCAGCTCCACCACACTCACCCTGCTAGCTCCACCACACTCACCCTGGCAGCCCCACCACACTCACCCTGGCAGCTCCACCACACTCACCCTGGCAGCCCCACCACACTCACCCTGGCAGCCCCACCACACTCACCCTGGCAGCCCCACCACACTCACCCTGGCAGCCCCACCACACTCACCCTGGCAGCCCCACCACACTCACCCTGGCAGCTCCACCACACTCACCCTGGCAGCCCCACCACACTCACCCTGGCAGCCCCTCCACACTCACCCTGGCAGCCCCTCCACACTCACCCTGGCAGCTCCACCACACTCACCCTGCTAGCTCCACCACACTCACCCTGGCAGCTCCACCACACTCACCCTGCTAGCTCCACCACACTCACCCTGGCAGCCCCACCACACTCACCCTGGCAGCTCCACCACACTCACCCTGGCAGCCCCACCACACTCACCCTGGCAGCCCCACCACACTCACCCTGGCAGCCCCACCACACTCACCCTGGCAGCTCCACCACACTCACCCTGGCAGCTCCACCACACTCACCCTGGCAGCTCTACCACACTCACCCTGGCAGCTCCACCACACTCACCCTGGCAGCTCCACCACACTCACCCTGCTAGCTCCACCACACTCACCCTGGCAGCCCCACCACACTCACCCTGGCAGCTCCACCACACTCACCCTGGCAGCCCCACCACACTCACCCTGCTAGCTCCACCACACTCACCCTGGCAGCCCCACCACACTCACCCTGGCAGCCCTCCACACTCACCCTGGCAGCCCCTCCACACTCACCCTGGCAGCTCCACCACACTCACCCTGCTAGCTCCACCACACTCACCCTGGCAGCTCCACCACACTCACCCTGCTAGCTCCACCACACTCACCCTGGCAGCCCCACCACACTCACCCTGGCAGCTCCACCACACTCACCCTGGCAGCCCCACCACACTCACCCTGGCAGCCCCACCACACTCACCCTGGCAGCCCCACCACACTCACCCTGGCAGCCCCACCACACTCACCCTGGCAGCTCCACCACACTCACCCTGGCAGCCCCACCACACTCACCCTGGCAGCTCCACCACACTCACCCTGGCAGCCCCACCACACTCACCCTGGCAGCTCCACCACTCACCCTGGCAGCTCCACCACACTCACCCTGGCAGCCCCACCACACTCACCCTGGCAGCTCCACCACACTCACCCTGGCAGCCCCACCACACTCACCCTGGCAGCTCCACCACACTTACCCTGGCAGCTCCACCACACTCACCCTGGCAGCCCCACCACACTCACCCTGGCAGCTCCACCACACTCACCCTGGCAGCCCCACCACACTCACCCTGCTAGCTCCACCACACTCACCCTGCTAGCTCCACCACACTCACCCTGGCAGCTCCACCACACTCACCCTGGCAGCTCCACCACACTCACCCTGGCAGCCCCACCACACTCACCCTGCTAGCTCCACCACACTCACCCTGGCAGCTCCACCACACTCACCCTGGCAGCTCCACCACACTCACCCTGGCAGCTCCACCACACTCACCCTGGCAGCCCCACCACACTCACCCTGCTAGCTCCACCACACTCACCCTGCTAGCTCCACCACACTCACCCTGGCAGCTCCACCACACTCACCCTGGCAGCTCCACCACACTCACCCTGGCAGCTCCACCACACTCACCCTGGCAGCTCCACCACACTCACCCTGGCAGCTGCACCAGTATAGAGGGAATACAGAGAACATATACGGCACGCATAGACGAGATAAAACACCTAAATTATTGGGATCGTCTCAAAGCTCTCCAAATGTACTCTCTAGAAAGGAGACGAGAGAGATACCAAATAATATACACGTGGAAAATACTGGAGGGCCAGGTCCCTAATCTCAAGACAGTCGAGTCGAGCCTGGCCTCGGGCCGGGCTTGGGGAGTAGAAGAACTCCCAGAACCCCATCAACCAGGTATCAAGCAGGGTGAGTATGGTGGAGCTGGCAGGGTGAGTGTGGTTGGGCTGCCAGAGTGAGTGTGGGAGTGTGGTGGAGCTGCCAGGGTGAGTATGGGAGTGGGGCTGCCAGGGTGAGTGTGGGAGGGGCTGCCAGGGTGAGTGTGGGAGTGGGGCTGCCAGGGTGAGTGTGGGAGTGGGGCTGCCAGGGTGAGTGTGGGAGGGGCTGCCAGGGTGAGTGTGGGAGTGGGGCTGCCAGGGTGAGTGTGGGAGCGGGGCTGCCAGGGTGAGTGTGGGAGTGGGGCTGCCAGGGTGAGTATGGGAGTGGGGCTGCCAGGGTGAGTGTGGGAGGGGCTGCCAGGGTGAGTGTGGGAGTGGGGCTGCCAGGGTGAGTGTGGGAGCGGGGCTGCCAGGGTGAGTGTGGGAGTGGGGCTGCCAGGGTGAGTGTGGGAGTGGGGCTGCCAGGGTGAGTGTGGGAGTGGGGCTGCCAGGGTGAGTGTGGGAGTGGGGCTGCCAGGGTGAGTGTGGGAGTGGGGCTGCCAGGGTGAGTGTGGGAGTGGGGCTGCCAGGGTGAGTGTGGGAGCGGGGCTGCCAGGGTGAGTATGGGAGTGGGGCTGCCAGGGTGAGTGTGGGAGTGGGGCTGCCAGGGTGAGTGTGGGAGCGGGGCTGCCAGGGTGAGTATGGGAGTGGGGCTGCCAGGGTGAGTGTGGGAGTGGGGCTGCCAGGGTGAGTGTGGGAGGGGCTAGGGTCCAGGGGCTAGGGGCCAGGGGCTGGCGCCGGCCCGCTGACTGCCACATGGCCTCCATCACACCACCAACACGAGCAAAATACCGCTCTCATAACTCCTCCTGCTAATGCCTCCCTGACTTACTTACGGTATCCACCAATCCGGTATAAATGCGACGTATCAGTCAAAATCACAGCACAGTAATGTTGAGGTTTGCGTGCATCGGCATGGGTAGGTGGGAGGGGTTATACCTGATGATACCTGCGGAGGGTTTCAGGAGTTCTTCTACTCCCCGAGCCCGGCCTGAGGCCTACCTTAAGGTGATTCCGGGGCTCAGCGACCCCACGGCCCGGTCGTCGACCAGGTCTCCTGGTTGCTGGACTGGTCAACCAGGCTCTTGGACGCGGCTGCTCGCAACCTGACGTACGAATCACAGCCTGGTTGATCAGGTATCCTTTGGAGGTGTTTGTCAAGTTCTCTCTTGAATACTGTGAGGGGTCGGCCAGTTATGTCCCTTATGTGTAGTGGAAGCGTGTTGAACAGTCTCGGGCCTCTGATGTTGATAGTTCTCTCTTGAACACTGTGAGGGGTCGGCCAGTTATGTCCCTTATGTGTAGTGGAAGCGTGTTGAACAGTCTCGGGCCTCTGATGTTGATAGTTCTCTCTTGAACACTGTGAGGGGTCGGCCAGTTATGTCCCTTATGTGTAGTGGAAGCGTGTTGAACAGTCTCGGGCCTCTGATGTTGATAGTTCTCTCTTGAACACTGTGAGGGGTCGGCCAGTTATGTCCCTTATGTGTAGTGGAAGCGTGTTGAACAGTCTCGGGCCTCTGATGTTGATAGTTCTCTCTTGAACACTGTGAGGGGTCGGCCAGTTATGTCCCTTATGTGTAGTGGAAGCGTGTTGAACAGTCTCGAGCCTCTGATGTTGATAGTTCTCTCTTGAACACTGTGAGGGGTCGGCCAGTTATGTCCCTTATGTGTAGTGGAAGCGTGTTGAACAGTCTCGGGCCTCTGATGTTGATAGTTCTCTCTTGAACACTGTGAGGGGTCGGCCAGTTATGTCCCTTATGTGTAGTGGAAGCATGTTGAACAGTCTCGGGCCTCTGATGTTGATAGTTCTCTCTTGAACACTGTGAGGGGTCGGCCAATTATGTCCCTTATGTGTAGTGGAAGCGTGTTGAACAGTCTCGGGCCTCTGATGTTGGTAGTTCTCTCTTGAACACTGTGAGGGGTCGGCCAGTTATGTCCCTTATGTGTAGTGGAAGCGTGTTGAACAGTCTCGGGCATCTGATGTTGATAGTTCTCTCTTGAACACTGTGAGGGGTCGGCCAGTTATGTCCCTTATGTGTAGTGGAAGCGTGTTGAACAGTCTCGGGCCTCTGATGTTGATAATTCTCTCTTGAACACTGTGAGGGGTCGGCCAGTTATGTCCCTTATGTGTAGCGGAAGCGTGTTGAACAGTCTCAGGCCTCTGATGTTGATAGTTCTCTCTTGAACACTGTGAGGGGTCGGCCAGTTATGTCCCTTATGTGTAGTGGAAGCGTGTTGAACAGTCTCGGGCCTCTGATGTTGATAGTTCTCTCTTGAACACTGTGAGGGGTCGGCCAGTTATGTCCCTTATGTGTAGTGGAAGCGTGTTGAACAGTCTCGGGCCTCTGATGTTGATAGTTCTCTCTTGAACACTGTGAGGGGTCGGCCAGTTATGTCCCTTATGTGTAGTGGAAGCGTGTTGAAAAGTCTCGGGCCTCTGATGTTGATACCTGGTTGATACCTGGTTGATGGGGTTCTGGGAGTTCTTCTACTCCCCAAGCCCGGCCCGAGGCCAGGCTCGACTTGTAAGAGACTTGATAGTTCTTGACTTGTGAGAGAACTTGATAGTTCTCTCACTTGTGAGAGAACTTGATAGTTCTCTCTTGAACACTGTGAGGGGTCGGCCAGTTATGTCCCTTATGTGTAGTGGAAGCGTGTTGAACAGTCTCGGGCCTCTGATGTTGATAGTTCTCTTTTGAACACTGTGAGGGGTCGGTCAGTTATGTCCCTTATGTGTAGTGGAAGCGTGTTGAACAGTCTCGGGCCTCTGATGTTGATAGTTCTCTCTTGAACACTGTGAGGGAGGCGGCCAGTTATGTCCCTTATGTCTAGTGGAAGTGTGTTTGTCTAGTGGAAGTGTGTTGAACAGTCTCGGGCCTCTGATGTTGATAGTTCTCTCTTGAACACTGTGAGGGAGGCGGCCAGTTATGTCCGTTATGGCATCTAATGCCATGTCATAGTGGTCCAGCAACTGTGACAGGCAAGAGCGCCCTGTTCTGAAACCATGTTGTCCGGGGTTATGGAGATGCTGTGATTCCATGTATTTTGTGATCTTACTTCTTAGCGCTCTCTCATTATTATTATTATTATTATTATTATTATTATTATTATTATTATTAACATCTTTATTGACAAAATTAATTACAATTTTGACTAATCTGAGGATTTTGATAAAGTCTTTAGGCTGAAGCACATATATATCATGGTTACAATCAATGTTTTAATGTATGGATATGTGAAAACAACTTTCTATTGTGCACTGCCACACAAAGGCAGGGATGGGTTCATAAGTGATGCAGCTTAAAAGTAATATAAATATAAATTGTTCTTCATTCTTTAAAATGGACAAGCAAATTTTGGATAAATTGTTAGGATGTCGTCCAGAACACCTGAGTCAATAAAATAGTTACACAGTTGGTGGTACAAGAGGCCAGGAGGTCTAAAGTCCTTTACGGTTTCACATTCAACAATATGGTGTTCTAGTGAATGCATTAAAGGTTTATCACAGAGTTTACAATCTGAGTATTCTGGTAGTGGCTCAGCCTCACTAACCTGCCAGATGTGTCTATAGCCAAGGCGAATTCGCGCACTGACTACATCACATTGCCTGGTTCGGTTACTGTGCTGACCATACAGATACCTATTATTACAAAACTTGTCATAACTTTTAATACTGCAGCTTTCAGGTCTCTGGGCATTTCTTAGTTCTTCTAAATCTGAATTAATTTCTTTAATTTGTATGTTTCTAATAACTGCATTAGATAGTCCAAAGTCATAATCAATGTTTTCTTTCCTGCAAGCCTCATTGGCCAATCGATCTACAAAGTCATGTTTTCCAACTCCAACATGGGATGGAATCCACACAAATTTTATACAAGAGTTATTATCATTCGCAAAAATTACATTCCATTTAATATTACAAGCTACTTCCGACATACATTGTGATGGGTTATTTAAGGACTGCAGAGCACTTTTAGAGTCACAGAAAATAACTCCACCACCATTGAGCTTAAGGTATTCAGTGGCTAGATAAATGCCCAATAGCTCGGTCTGTGTCTTGCTAGCCCAGTTGTTCAATCTCTGTGTACTAGACATGATCATTTCATTCCCTTTATACACTGCACATGCACAACCTGTTCTACCAGTGCCTAACTGCACAGAGCCATCAGTAAAGGCATAGGATTCAGTCGGTTTGAGAATTTGAAGATGACTGTCAATAGCTTCTAATGTTATACATCTCAAAATGTCAGTGTTATACATTTGTTTTACACTGATGGGGGTATAATGCAGAGAGACCTCCACATCTTTCCATGGGGGAATATAGTGAACAGTTTTATCAGGGTTAAGAGACACATTCAGTTTCAGAAGATTATAGGCACAACAACTGAGCCTCACACTGTAGGGAGCTTTTTGCGGCGGATTGAGGGAACAGTCAGAATTGTTTAGAATGGATCTCAATTTAATTTGAATAGAACTGGGGGGACCATTATTTGTCAAAGTTTTGGCGCAAAACATAGTACTAAGTAGAACTATTCTTTCGTAAATGGAAGGTAAGTTTAGTTCCTTTCTCATGTTAACAATTCTGACAGTTCTAGGACAACTCAGGATGATGCGCATGGCATCATTCTGTACTACATCGAGGCCTTGTAATTGTTTAGGTGAAAAATTAAGAAGATGCAAGGCATAATAATCAACAACAGATCGTACAAAGGCAATATAAAAACTACGGGCTTATTTTATGTTAATGCCAAATCCTTTGCCCACAAGAGTGTTGAGAGGTTTAAGACGCTCAACTAGTTTTTTTGCGCAGGTTGCTGACGAGATTTGCATCATTAACCTCGACTCCAAGATATTTATAAGACTCACAAGTCTCCACGGGCACTCCATTAATAGTATAGTTAACATGAAGAGAATGGGGAATAAGAACCCTTGTTTTATCAACAGAGATTATGAGGCCACATTCTACTACTTTCTTGGAGAATGCATCAAGTAACACTTGTAGTCTTGGTTTACTGTGTGCCATAATACAAATATCATCAGCATAACATATAACAGTTTCCGTAGGTTGTACAGGTATGTCATGGATAAGTTTGTGCATAAGTATATTGAAGAGCATAGGGCTTAGGACACCACCTTGAGGTGTGCCTAGTTCGAATGCATCTGTCCTTGTACTTTTAACTCCTTTAAATAGGACACTAGCACGCCTGTTGGATAGGTAGCTCTTTATCCAACTCAGAAGATTACCTTTGATTCCAAATTCAGCAAGTTGCTCTAATATTATTTCGCCATTCGCTACATCGAAAGCTGACTTTAGGTCAATAAAGGCTGCCTGTGTCCCATCCTGGGAGTTTACAAAATATTCAGCAAAGCATGTTTGTGTGCTACACTTGGGCATGAACCCATATAGGTTTGGGGCCAGTTTTTCTTTGACCTGAAACATGACACGATTGAGAACAATTCTCTCCAAGACTTTACACATGCAAGATGTAAGGGAAATGGGTCTGAATTTTTGAGAGTTAGGTTTAGGAATTGGTATTATGAGACTTTGTGTCCATTTCTTTGGCAAGATACCTTGTGAGAGACTCATTTGATAGAGGTCAAGCAGAGGGTGGCTAGGGACATCATTCAGTAAGCTCAAAATGTTATAAGTTATACCATCCTCACCAGGGGCAGTTTGCTTAGGTTTTCCTAATGCTGATGTTAATTCAAAGGGGGTTATAGCAAACTGATCTGTTAAATCTGGTGAGGAGCGTGCTATTTCAATATTAAAGTTTCTGTTAATGTTGGTATGTCTTAAATGCTGCTGTATATCTGGGGGTAAGGAAAAATTTGTGAGACACTAGACCATTCAGCTAGGAGCATGTCAGCATATTCTGCAGGAGTATGATGAAGCTGAACTGGGGCTGAAGGTTTGGTAATGTTTTTAATTTTGTTCCACATTTCTGATAATGTTGTAGTTCTATTGATACCTTGTAGGAATTGTTCCCAATATGTTTCTTAACTTGACCCTTAAGCTCGCGAAAATCTCTGTTGGCATTAAGGAATGCAAGTAAATGTCAGCTGTTTTGTCTCGTTTATAAGAGTCAGCAAGCTGAAGCACTTTAGCTCTCTGCAATGATAATAGGATCCTCTGTCCATGAGGAAGAACGAGTGTTCTTTTTTCCTTGATTTAACCCAGGTATCATAATAACCAGTGATGATACTGACAAGATCATTGTAAAAGTGGTCCACTGAGACAGGTGTATACCCAGTGTACCACTTATGTACATAAGCCTTAAAGTGCTGTTAAAGATTGTCTGGAATGTTAATTTTAACTCC